>CM064865.1:10671406-11268329 GCA_032719365.1 Prinsepia uniflora | reverse complement strand
ATACTACTACAAAATCTACTACAATAGAAACCATAACTCCTCATTAGCAGTCACCTAAACTCTAAATCCATAAAAAATTGGCTCAAAATTGAAAGTATATCGAACTTAATTGGTACCGTATGATCTGATATCAATTTCAAATTGTGGAATAATGAACCGTACCAAACGGGTTAAAATTAAATGGTACGATTTCCATATCACCAAATATCGTACTATACCAAACTGTGCACAGTCCTACATATACACACACCCACTAACTGCACAATAATTAAGTAATTTCACTCATTATAATCAATTAATTAATTAATTGCTTATTTGTACTTACGACGATACTATGGATATGAATATATTTATAGTAATGCTATTATTTATTGCACATTTCCACTAAGGTCCAACTTCATTGTCATGGTAACCATATGACATGAGACCTTTTGGGAGCTTATTGATGGGATCTGGGGGATGCGCCTTATATATGTGTGTGAGCACGCATCTATCCAACATGAGACCTTTTGGGAGCTCACTAGCTTTGGATTCCTGGGGAACTCCAAATGTCAGGACCCGTCCCAAATCCCCTGAGATTAACGTGGGACGTGGCTGATCCCATCTGACACCACGTGTCAGACCAGGGAAAATTCCTTCTTTAGCCCTCGCCAAGGCTATCAGAGTACGCCAGGATCATAGGAGGACGGGAGTGATGTCTCGGTCTCTGCTATAGCCCGCATCCGCGATCAAGCTGAAGGGCATTAAAACATTAAAAGCTGTGAGTGGACAAAACAATCATTTCATTTAAAATATATTTTCACATAAAGACTTTTATGCCCTTCATAAATACATACGCATGCATTCGAAAACCATTTATCAAACGTTCATCAAACTTTTTGAAAACATTCTTAAAACCTTTCAAGGGTTCATGTCTGGTCCCATAAACCGTCATGACCCATAAAATCTATTCATGGGTCCTCGACCCGAAATCACAATCTTAAAACCATAAATCAATACATGGGAACTCAGCCCAAATCACATACGTGGGTCTCAGCCCAAAACCATTCTCACTGAAATACCGGGATCTCCGCCCCAAACCATTTCCAAAATATCACATACGGGGTCTCCGCCCCAATTCATTTCCACAATATCAAATACGGGGGTCTCCGCCCCAAATCACTTTCTAAAACATGGAACACAGGGTCTCCGCCCTCAAATCATTTTCCATCAAAACCACATACGTACTCATACGTATAACCCATCCGCGACACTTCCGAGAAGATGCCAACTCGGGGCACACAACCCCTAGGGAACACATCCCCGGTATATGTCACGATATCATCTCTATACTAGTGTGCACACTACTCGGGGTCTCACTCCGAGTATTCCCCCAGGAATTCTCCATCTGGGAGGCTCAATCTCTGGATCTAGTCCAAGCTCTATCTTTGGATCTAGTCCGATCATCTCTCCGGAATATGGTCCGGGACCACATCATAACACATAACTCCCACTCCTGGAACGGGATACCTATTCTGGTCTGTGGATCGTGACTCTCCAGGTCGGCGTCTGGAGGAGACTATATAATCATATGGAGGGTTCATATTCATTTTCAAATCTCTTTCTTTCTTTCTCAAAACACATTTCAACTGGGTCTCATACCCGATTCATCTCAATAGGATTCCTCAAATCCGATTCAAATCTATTTCACAGGCCTCAGCCTAACTCCTCAGTTCAACAGGGTCTCATACTCGAATTCTCATTTAACAAACCGAACTGGGACTCAAGCCCGATTTCACAATCAACTGGGCCTCTAGCCCGATATCACGACTAATTGGGCTCTAAGCCCGAAACCATAAAGCAACGAGACCTCAAGCCCGATTTCACAACCAATAGGGCCTCAAGCCCGATACTACAGCCAAATGGGCCTCCAGCCCGATATTACAACCAAATGGGCCTCAAGCCCGGATTCGTAAACCAAAGGGACCCTCGGTCCGATTCATCGTCAAATCAAATGGACTCCAAGTCCGAGAGTTCATAAATCAAATGGGTCTCGTGCCCGATTTCATATTTCCAAATCCGAAATCATTTCATCAAACCATCATTGAAAACGCAGTACGCAAAGGTAGGACATAAAGCCGAAAACCTCGAAAAAAATGTGCAAATATGTCGATCCTAAGCTACCACAAACAAATGCACTCATGGCATCACAAAACATATATTAAAACACTTATAAAACATTTATGCATGCATCGAATTCATAAAACAAGTCCACTCACAGACCGTCCAAAGTCGCGCCTCGATATGCGTGCCATAAGCCTCTCCCGAGCCAATCGTCGCCTCCGGGATTCCTGAACCTGTCCAAATCATAATAGAAGGTTACTAATAGCCTCATTAACCTCTCATTGAAGTCCCATAATTTTCCCAATTTTCTAACTATTTTTAAAGCCATCCTAAACCTTCGGACGTCCCGAACTATATCGAAACAATGTCTGATTGACACGAAACCAGTCCCAAAATGTTCGTTACATAAAATAGATAATTTCACATGTTGAAGACATCCCCAGAAAGTGTGCCACATGCCCACACACGCCGGCCAAAGCCCCTGCGCGTAGGAGCCACGCTCCACTGTTCATCCTTCTTCAACCTTCAGCCAGGCCGGTCCGAACCAACTAGCTCGGTTTTTTCTGCAAATCCGGTCTGCCTGGACCAGCGTGACCGGTCCAAGGCCCTCCTCTCTTCACTTTTCGTCCAATCTTTTCCTTTTCGATTCCATTCTTCCTAATTCAATCCTAGGAACCTTTCTTTGAAATCAAAACACCTAAAAACCTACTAAAACCCATTGGTTTGATTTTGTCCTAACGGTTCAAGCTTTTCAAAAACCCCCCAGGGCTTCCTCAGCCTCCAACCATCACCAAAACCTTATTATTGCCTTCCTAGTAATTCATTAAGCTCATTAAAATCGATTAAAACCATCCATAATGATTGAACCCAAAGAAAATGAAAATGGGACAAAACCGAGCTTACCTTTTCTCCACCGTGCACAGAGGCCCAACCGCCTCCTGCCACCATCCTCAGCTCCATCAGCCTCCTCTCAGTCTATGTCCTCACATATCCATGAAGGGAAGGGAAAATGGTTTTGGGTTCAAAGGGTTTTGGGGTGAGATCGGGTTGGATGAAGAAACAAAGGAAATGAAGATGATATGCATGTATTAATTTGGGTGGGCAATGGATGGATGACAAGTGTCATTCATCCATTGGGCCTACCCCAAAATATCTGGGCCCCACTAACTACCAAATAGTCCATGTCTCGTAAAACGTACAATAGTACGTTCGAATTTCCGTGAACCGTAATTTCTCCGTCGAACGTCCGAATTCGACGTGCCACCTGTCTATGGATTTGTATCGTCCTGATCTACCTAATGGTCCCCGGCCCTTGGCCATTGGACCTTCCGGGTGAAAATTCAACTATTTCCATCTTTTCAACTAAATTACGAAAATGCCCCTGAACTTTCGAAAATCATAACTTCTTCCTCGAACGTCGGAATCGAGCGTGCCACCTGTCTATGAACTCGTGACGTCACGAACTATGTCACAATCATCGGCCAATGTCCATTTAACCGCCTGAATGAAAAGTCAACGATTCGCCCATTACAAGGGAAAAATCGTCATTTCACCCGAACGTCCGTTAATCCTTGTCCAATCCCTAATTAGTCTCGCTAATCTGTCATTAATTCTTAACTAATTCCGCTAATTCAAGACGGGTCGTTACACCAAAGTTAAGTGAGTAAGGGCTGGTGCAATCCCATGATGGGTGACCCACTGGGAAGTTGCACGTAAGCTCCCTAGAACAAAATCATGAGGGCTAGGCCCAAAGCGAACAATATCCTTTTGCAGAAAGTCGGGTCGTGACAGCATGACGGGACCGCCCCCGAAGGGACATTGATAACCGTGCCCGGTCCTGCTCCCGTCTGGCAAGTCGACTAAAGTTCCCAAATTACCCTCAGTACTTGCCAAACCTGGGATAGCCACACACGTACTCACTCAAGCCTCCGCCTCTCGATCAGCCTCGATCAACGCGCCACGACCTGGAGGGTCAATAAAGACACAAAAGGTGTGAGTGGACAAAAATAATTCAGTTTATAAAACAGTTACAGAAAGCGTTTCTACCCTCCACGTAAAACCAATGCATGCATTCGAAAAACCAGTAATCAAAACATTTACTCAAACAAGCCATTAGGGCCTTAGCCCAGAAACCATAACTCAAAACCAAATGTGGGAACTAAGCCCAAAACCATAAAACCAAATTCCAATTCCAAGTGGGCCATCGCCCAAACCATAACCATAAATAACATTTAAGAAAAACCTGTTTAAACCATCCTGGGCATTCCAGATGCCTAGCGTCCCAGACGTCATATCTCACGGTATAAGCAACGCGTGCTACCCGGGGTCTCACCGGGTCAATATCTCTGACATCCCAGATGTCTGACATCCCAGACGTCCAATCATAGCATTCCTGCTCCTGAGTCATCATACGGTTCGGTAGCTCCATATAATGACCCCTCGCAGGCAATGCACCGTGACTTCCCCAGTGTCCCAGACACCTGGAAGAGACCATCACATATCCTGGTATCAAGATGGTTTATGGAAAACAATTTATCAATCATTTCAAAACGTTTCAAGGGCCCTGCCCGGAATTTCCATAAAACCATCACAAGTCCAAACATTTGATTTTCAAATCCAAAACCATTTATTCAAATCCATTTAGGGTCCCCGACCCTAAATCACATTTATAACCAACTGGGCCTCATGCCCGATTTCGTAAATCAACTGGGCCCACTTCCCAATTTCGTAAATCAACTGGGCCCCTGACCAGATTTCATAAAGAAATTGGGCCCCCGACCCGATTACGTAACTCAATTGGACTCCAAGTCCGAGGTTTCCAAAATAATTGGGCCTCATGCCCGAGTTTATCTTTCCAATTTCAAAACCATTTCATGAAATCATATCCAAAACTATAAGTATGGGAAATCAGTGTAAAACCGGAAAAACCTCGATTTACGTGCAAGCACGTAAATTGCCTCGAAATGCGTGAAACCATATAATTCACCAATATCCAAATCAACATCATATAATCACAATCATAATCCATATAAAATAGTTATGCATGCATAAGATTTATAAAACCAAAGTCCACTCACACACAGTCCATAATGCTCGTTTTCGCGCTGCACGCGTTCCCGTAATTTTCGACATTTTCCAGAAATCTCGAATCTTATCCGGAATCATTCTTTAGTGTCACTAAGGACTCAAATAACAGCATACTAATTTCCCATAATTTTCCGGGAATTAAATGTTAACTAAAACGTAACATTGACCTTCGGACCCTCGAAACAACATCGAAACGGTGTCCGATTAATTCGAAATCAACGCTAAAATGTTCGTTACATTGTATAGGAAAAAAGTCGTGTTGAACTCACCTCGAGAATCAGGCCCACGCGCCCTCACGCGCCACCGTGAGTGGCTGCGCGTGAAAGCCACGCGCCTGCTACAGTAAAGTGCACAGTCTTCGTCTTCACCCGAATGTCTGGTAAACGGGTCCGGTTGCCCGCGACTTGACCCGGCTAGTACTCCATCAATTCGACATCATTTTGAACAATTGAACACTCCATTAGCTTCGCAACCAATTGAATTAGGGATCTGTAACATCCATTGCAGTCGTCATTACCTCAAACCATCTCGACTTAATCCAAGTTTCAAAAACGAGTTCCTCGTCTGAGTTCGTCAAATAACCAAGGAATTCTTCAATTAATTAGTCGTACAGCATCGTAGCCTCATGGTAAGGATGATTTAGAATTCAATTTCGTAAAAACTTACCTCCAATTACACGAACACAATCCGCGATTTTCCGGCCATCCACCACGTCCGTCCATGGCTCCAGGAGCTTCGAAGCTTGCATCCCTTGATTTGGATCGACTCACTAAGGTCCTAGAAGATGTAAAATCACCTTAATTTGACTTGGGCTGGTCTACAACTCACATTCGACTTTGAATTTGTTCAAACACAGGTTTCAGGTTTCTGGGTGTATTTCCACTCAGTCCCTCGTTTTTCCTCTCCAATTCAGTCTCTCAGTTTCTCTCGTTCTCCCCCAGCAATTGATTTAGCCACTTCGAACCAACATTCCCTGTCACCCGTGCTCTGCTCACCTGTAAGACAAGTTTGAGTGCTCTGTTTCCATTTCCAACCGCACCAGGCATTAGAGAAAAAAAGCCCGTGCTCTGGCTTCAGCACGCCTATGTCTCCCACTCAGCCCATCCATCCACAATCCACCTCCCTTAGTGACAACTGTCACTTGATTCTGTTAAACAAACTCTTAACAGATTAAACAATTCACACAACAACCATCACGGCTGATTTCAAACTGTAACAGTCAAATTACCATTTTGCCCTCACTTTGACAATTTACCAAAATGCCCTTCACGCTTCTAGACCCGTAACTTGGTCATCCGAACTCCGATTGACGTGTGCCGCCTGTCTACGAACTCAGCGTCTCGAGACCTACTCAACGGTCCTCGGGTTATGTGCAAATTCTATGTCGTTTGAAAAGTCTACAAATTGTCCCTTTTTAACCAAATTACCGAAATACCCTTGAAGTTCCGAACATCATAACTTCCTCCTCGAATGTCGGAATCGGGCGTGCCACCTGTCCATGAACTCATGACGTCCCGAACTATGTCACAGTCATTGGCCAAAGTTCGTTTGACCGCCCGAGCAAAAGTCAACCGTTCGCCCATTACCTAGGGGCAAAATCGTCATTTTCTTCAAATTTTCCAAATTTCCCTTTTTTGAACGTCCGGGTCGTTACACAGCATAAATGGTAAATCTATAATTAATTAATTACTTTGCACTTTTATATTGTCATCATATTATGAATTTGTGATATTGTAGTTATATAGTGCAATAGATTGGTGTTTGAAATGAATTATGTAATATATATATATATATATATATATATATATATATTTATGAATATGTAATTATGTAGTACATAATTATTGATTTTTGTCCTTAAAAAAACCGCCTAGGTACTCACTTAGGCTCTTCCTAGCTGCCTAGGTCCCGCATAGCCGCCTAGGTGCTAGGCTCTCACCTGTCGCCCTAGGTAACACGCCCCATCCCAATCCCTCATGGATTACAAGGATGAGACATGCTCCCATCTAACTCACGTATGACACGAAAGCCAAACACCCATCTAACCTCCATGTAATACGTAAGCTAGACCAGGGATACTCAGGCTAACCATCCAACCGACTTCCTGAGTGCGCAGAAACAGTAGTGGAATGTGTGATGTTTCGGTCTCATCAGCAGCCCGCATCGTATCAACCTGAAGGGCAGTAAAAATCAGAAAAGGCTGTGAGTGGACGAAAATAAATAATTTCATAAAACACTTTACAGAAAAATAAATTTTCGCCCTTCACGTGAAAACAATGCATTCATTCGAAAACCATTTCATTTCCAATGTAATAAAACACGTTTATAAAACTAAAATTATTTCCTTTCTCAAATCACCGGGCCTCAGCCCAAACCCATAATTCAAACCACATGTAAACCCGTAAATCCAATCATCTGGGCCACTGCTAAAAACCGTCTGAAAACTATTTGAAAATCCACCATGATACCACAGAAATCCAAAACCACATATCAATCAATCAAACCTGCTGGATCATATCCGAGTCTTTAAACTCAATATATATATATATATATATGAGTCTTTAAAGTCAACAGGCCTTTCCGAGTCTTCAAACTCACGAGTCCTTAAACTCAATAATAGGCCTCCAGGGGTAATCAGTAACCGAGTCTTTAAAATCATGAGTCTCTAAACTCAAATAACATATCTGAGCTCGCCCTCGTCACAATCAATCACTGGGTCTTTAAACCCAAATTCGGATCCAGCAAATCCAATTCAAAACCATTTTATCAAATCCAAATCCATAAATCCATTTCCAAATTTGAATCCGAAATCACCATTTCGAAACCAGAATCCAAATCAGAAATCACATTAAAACCAGAATCCGAAATCACATTTTCTCGAAATAGGTCTCATGCCCGAATTCACTCTCCAAAATCCAAAACCATGCCATCAAATCATTATCAAAACCATTATTCAAACACAACATGTATAAATAGTATAAAATCATCCACCAAAACCAATATCAAAGCATAGCATAAAACCATATCCTCGAAAAAAGTACAAATACGTAAATCCTCTCGAATATGTGCAAATATGTAAATCATAATATCGCAATCATAAGCATAGAAATCACGTATATAAAACATATAAAACAGTTATGCATGCATTATAATTTAGAAAGCAAAGTCCACTCACCGACCGTCCTAACTGTTGTCTCGATATGCGCGCCATACGCCTTCCCGGCTAATCCACCATCATCGGAATTCCCGGACCTGTCCAAATCACACTCGAAGGTCACAAACACTTCCAATAACCTCTCACTAAATCCCCGTAATTTTTCCGGATATTTAAACCTTTTAAACATAGAACCTAAACCTTCGGACATCCCGAACTACCCCCAAACGATGCCCGATCGACTCGAAACCATTCCCAAAAAGTTCGTAACATCGAAAACATCAAACTACATGTTGACTGTGCCTTGAAAATAGGGCCTACGCGCCCTCACGCGCCGCCCAAAGTCAATGCGCGTGAAACCCACGCGTCGGGGAACTGTTCATCTTCAACCTCTGTCGAATCGGTTCAGGCCGGTTCTCTGCAAATCCAGTTCAACTGGACCGACGAGACCGGTTCTCAACAATTTCTAACCCGTTTTCAATCCTGTTAATCCCTATAGCTTCGTTCCAATGTTCCCTATCGATTTATGACTTCAAAACTGGAAATTACCTCCTCGATCGACGATCAAACCTTCAAACTTTCCTCCTCTGTTCCTCACGATTCCGGCCACCTCCAGCCTCAGTTCCAAGTCCTATCGACTCACCTGAACCTCCAGAACATCATCCCATTAATCAATTCGATCAATAATCATGAATCACGAGTTACCATTTTTGAACCGTAACCTTACCGTGTCGGGTTTGCCAACCACCATCTATGACGACCCATCACGATGGCACCATCAAACTCGTCTCAACCTCCCCTCTTTTTTTTCATTCATACATCACAGGCATTTGTTGAGGTTTGAGGGTGTTTGGGTTCATGATCACACACACACACACACACACACACACACACACACACACACACACACACACACACACACACACACACACACACACACACACACACACACACACACACACACACACACACACACACACACACACACACACACACACACACACACACTGTTTTCCTCTCTCAGCCTATCCTCACCGAACACACACTTGCACGTTTTCTTCCCTTTTTGAACCTAGGTGAGGCGGTTATCCAGGCTTCCACAGCCTTCCAGACAAGAGACAAATGTCCTAATCCAATTGGGCATAATTCCCAAGGCAAAGCAAATGACCAAAATACCCTTTCACCAAAATTACCAAAATACCCCTACACTTCCAAACCTCATAACTTTCCCGTCGGATGTCGGAATCAAATGTGACACCTATCTACGAACTTGTGACATCCCGACCTACGTCACGGTCATCGGTTAAAGTCTGTTTGACCGCCCGAACCAAAAGTCAACATTTTTCCCATTCCCAAGGGCAAAATTGTCATTCCACACCGTCCGTTCGCGATTCTCTAACTAATCATTATTTAATCTACTAATCCTCCATTAATCACTAATCTAATCCCAAAAATACGGGATCGGACGTTACAAACTTTGCCCCTTAAAGAATTTCGTCCTCGAAAGTCTGAATACCTCGCGTCCACAATTAACTGGGCGAATCCAATTTGTCTCACAACTGGGCCTCCTACTCGGTGTACACTTCCAGACAATCCTGCTGTTATGCTGACACACCCTCCATGTAGGTTAAGAGTACCTCGTCTAGTCATCACTCAGATTGATATACATATGCTCACTGAGGGTTACACATCACCAACTCATACCCCAAGTACCTCTAGCGTCACACTCAGCTGACACTCACAGCTCCACGGTCACTCGTCGGGTCACCACATCAATCTCGACTCACGCTAGAGTCATACCAAGAGGATCACGTACCAACTTTCTCAATGTAGCGTAAGCTCCTGCCGTCACAACGGCACAAACCTCACCTCGCAAGGCCCATCTCAACATAGGGCATCTATCAGATTGATATACATATGCTCACTGAGGGTTACACATCACCAACTCATACCCCAAGTACCTCTAGCGTCACACTCAGCCGACACTCACAGCTCCACGGTCACTCGTCGGGTCACCACATCAATCTCGACTCACGCTAGAGTCATACCAAGAGGATCACGTACCAACTTTCTCAATGTAGCGTAAGCTCCTGCCGTCACAACGGCACAAACCTCACCTCGCAAGGCCCATCTCAACATAGGGCATCTATCTGCCTCGGTACTCATATCAATCCAGTCTCGCAATGATCCACAGAGTCAACTCTCTCACAGCTCCACGCTAACTCCTATAGCGATCCATGCCGACCTCATCGGCGTCATAGAGCAGTTGCTTCACGCATCACAACCGGACAACTCACCCACAGTTAGGGTTACGCTAACCACCAACACATTCAACTTGTGGGAACACCATCCACATCACACTCTACTTGTAGGTCACTGGGCCTCATCACATACCTGCCCAACAGTAATCACATATTTCAGCTCTAGGCTCCCACTAGCCAACTACGGCTCCGCGCATCAAGCTCATCCACTAGTCCAATCCAATACTAAGCCGAGCGACACTCCAAGTCCAAACACATCCTCCGAGGCAAACCAACTCCAAGTCCACCTCAAGTCTCCAAGTCCTCCAGAACATCATCCCATTAATCAATTCGATCAACACTCATGAAGTCACGAGTTACCTTTTTTGAACTGTAACCTTACTGTGTCGGGTTTGCCGTTTGCCGGCCACCGTCCATGACGGCCCATCACGATGGCACCATCACACTCGTCTCAACCTCCCTTTTTTTTTCATTCACACATCACAGGAATTTGTTGAGGTTTGAGGGAGTTTGGGTTCACGATCACACACACACACATACACACACACACACACACACACACACACACACACACACACACACACACACACACACACACACACACACACACACACACACACACACACACACACACACACACACACACACACACACTCTATTTTCCTCTCTCGGCCTATCCTCACCGAACACACACTTGCACGATTTCTTCCCTTTTTGAACTTAGGTGAGGTGGTTATCCAGGCTTCCACAACCTTCTAGACAAGGGAAAAGTGTCCTAATCCAATTGGGCACAATTCTCAAGGCAAAACAAATTACCAAAATGCCCTTTCACCAAATTACCAAAATACCCCTACACTTTCGAACCTCATAACTTTCTCGTCGGATGTCGGAATCGAACGTGCCGCCTCTCTATGAACTCGTGACGTCCCGATCTACGTCACGGTCATCGGTCAAAATTTGTTTGACCGCCCGAACCAAAAGTCAACGTTTCGCCCATTCCTAGGGGCAAAATCATCATTCCACACAGTCCATCCGCGATTCTCCGACTAATCACTGTTTAATCCACTAATCCTCCATTAATCACTGATCTAATCCTGAAATCCGGGACAGGACGTTACACTAGGAGCGCCTATTGCCATTTGGAACTGTTTTTGAAGCAATTGAAGTAATCATAATCGAACATTGGTGGCTGGTGGGTAGTGGCAATGATGGGCATTATTCGGACCTTTCTTGGAAGATTTATTCTCTAGGTCTTAGGATGGGATTGAAGAAGACACATTAAGGGTTGTTTTCCAGGATCAAGTTATGAGGTAAGCCAATACCTCACAGTCCTCAAGAGATAGGACCGAGGCCAAAGCGAGAATGATAGTTGGAAGAAGCTGAAGCACAAAGAGAACAAACCCATCTGAAGTAGAAGAGGCGGAGGAAACAGAGGAGGAAGAAGGGGATGGATGGAGTTTCCCTTTGTTCTTTACCTTCATGGTTGCCTATGATGTGTTTGATCTTTTGCCTCAAAGAGAGAGAACAGTTTTAGTTAGTTCGGGGAAGGAATGGTAATTATAATTAGTTCTAATTTTTTTAAAGGGGTAATTATATATAGATTTTTTTTAGAGTTCAAACTATGAGTTTAGTCTAATGCATTAAATAGGAATTGTAAATAAGAAATAACTTAATGTTTTTATTGTTGGTCAAAATACAATATTAGTTTTAGTCTATCATTTTAAAAAATTATAATTGTGAGATTTAGTGTGAGCGTACAAAATCCCAACATTTTAGGATTTGTCAAACGCAACGTTTCTTTTATTTTGAATTTTCAATAGTTCTCAACCAACGACTTACTTGCCGCCACAAATCTAGGTTCGTCCGCCGAGTCTAAGGCCCCAAAAGCGTCAATAGAAACATAGATGTTGGCGGCCATGTGGACCACCATGCCATAGTCGATGAAAGGTCTACAAGGAGTTGTTTGCAGATTGTTTGTTCCGTGGGCGTTGAATTGTCGGAATCAGATTGAAGGTCCTGGCGGTTTGTAAATATTGAGGCGGTCATGCGGATTAAGAACTGGTTGTACTGTGTTGTGTTGCATTGTAGTTGTCGGATTTAGAAAAGTCTGACAACGATACTTTGCAATTGCTATCCACCACTTGCCAATCGGTACTTCCCTAGTAGTTTCCGCCATGGATGATTAGTTGTTCAACCAAGATTCGAGAGCCAGAAATTGATGAGCCACGTGAATGAATGAATGACGGAAGGTTTGAAATTTTCGTTAGTTAATAGTGATTTATATTTACTAACAGATTCATACTTAAATTTTTAAATATTACAATTTTCGTTATAAATTTTTTAAATTATTATACTTTGACCCTTTTGTTAAAATTGTTGTCAATACTCACAATTTTAAATAATAAAATTTTAATTTAAAATTTTAAAAATTATTTAAAAAATCCAAAAGAAAATTACTTTCAGATAATAACAATTTACAAATGTAGAAAAGTTAAATTTTTTTAAAAAGATCTAAAAAAAATTATTTATGTACAAAAGTTATTTATCTCTCTATCTTATTTATTTATTTTCACAAAAAAAAATTAGAAAAAAGAAAAAAAAAGTTATTTATAGAGAGAGAGACAAATTACTTTCATAAATAAATATTTTTTTTTCATTTTTTAATTCTTGTAAATTTTTTTAAGTTTTCTTATTTTTATTAGATGAAAGTAAATTTTTTGATTTTTTTTTTCAAAATAAATAATTTTATAAATTTAAGTTAATTTTTTATTATTTAAAATTTTGGGTCCCATTTTAGATTTAACAAAAAATTTAACAAAGGGGTCAAAATGTCACAGTTTGAAGAGTTCATGATGAAAATTGTAACGTTTGAAAATTTAGGTATGAATATGTTATAAAGTGTAAATTATGATTTGTCCTTGAAAATACAATCCAGAAGAGAATGAATAAAGTGGTGAATTGTTTAGTTCATCTAGGTGAATTGTTTAGTTCATGATCTAGTGGATTAGAGTGGTTGTTTAAGAATGAAAGAGTATATTTCAGGGATTACTTATGGGTTTCATGTATATGAAATCTAAATATCTCACGTAATAATGTAATCTACCCATAGAAATTTTAATTGTATAATATAGGTATATTTTAGGCAATACATATACCTCCCTATCAAATAAAATAAAAAGTATGGAACATATGCAGATAATTATTAATTTATTTATAGGAATAAAATATGCATGTAATTATTAATTTATTTACGAATGAATAAAACCAAAAAAATTTGTAAGATAGATAAAGTAACGGTAAGTATGTAATCATTCAAAAACATCATATAGTATCTGAGAAATTTGGTGAATTAAAATGACTTTTATTCCTAAAATAATCTTCAAATATGAAATTTAGTTAGAGTATCTTATCAAATAATTAAAAAAAACTAGAATATATTAATATTTAAAATTTGAAAATTTATCATCCACATCTGATAAAAGGGTATAAACGGTATTAGAAAATTTAAAAAAACAAAACAATAAAAAAATCTTAATAATATAGTAAATGGATTATTTTATATGTCATACCTAATATTGGACTAATTTATAATGATTTATTTTTTAAAAAAAATTAATATAAAATTTAATAAAATATAGCAAATGTCTTAATGTATTGTCCTTACAAATTCTGTAATATTATTGTCACATCAACACTTTTAACATCGTTAGTAACGAATTATAACTTTTGGTGCAGCGGAGCTAATAGAACAGGTTCTGAGTGCACATTATTAAGATTTCGTGTTCGGGGTGAAAATTAAAATTGAGTGTCCTATTCAAGTGCATTTTGAGTAATAAACATTTTTTCTAAAACCTCATCTCACAAATCGACTATCTATTCGAGATTTTCTATTGTATAAGAAAATAAAATTACCACAACTACGAAAAAAATTTGTAAGTTTTGGCTTGAATAATAATGGTACGTGCTCCTCCGATGGGCGAAAAGAGTGCTAGTGGTACGCCAATGATGATCGATATCTGAAACATCAAAATAAAGACGAATATTACTAAATTGTAATCTTCGTAATTCTAACGCACACTGCACATAAAAACATACTAATTATATATAACATACCCATGAACATATCCAGTGAAAGCTAAATCTTTTGGGTTTTTGTGTGACAAGCCACATAACACAGGGCATCTGCAGAAAAATTAGTTCATCATCAACTGTAATTTGACTTGTAACAATAACGCGAGGATGAAGACGAATACAATTTTGCTCATGATCATGTTTTTGGCCCCGGATTTTCGATCGGTTTTTGGTGTTTCAGTTGAGAAAGTTAGTAGTAATTACATTTGTATTATGAACAACTCACATAATATGATGTCGAAGAGAAGACTAAGCCTCCAAATAACCCTAGCAATCCTCCAAAAAATGGAATGCACATTGCAACAAATCCCACTACGGCTGAATAAAAAAAAATTCCAAGCAAAGTAAGTTTGAGAGATTAGCCAGCAAATGTAATCAACACACACGTTACTTTTTGTAGAAAAAATGCGGTGTATTCATATAAAGATGATACTTACTGACGTACAAACTACGAGTAATGAGACGTAAACGTCGGCCCGGCTTAAATCTTAGGTTGTTTACAAAATATGATTCGATTAGGTCAAAGACAGGCATACTAAAGACCTGAAACATGAAAACAAAGATCATTACGAATAAACTTTTCATGGTTAATTTCCGATTTTTCTATATTTAAGTGTCAAAATAATGGACAATACTTATGCTAAACTATCAATTCAATTCATTCATACAGATAACTAAACCATCCCTACTTCCAATTATCACATTTGAACAGTAAACATTCAGTATCGATAGGTAAGAATTGGCCACATGCACCTTAGAGTGTACATTTAGTAGTTCATATGCATATCAGAATCATTTACGACTGATGCTTATATATAAATAATTAAACAATCACTGATTTATTTAATTTTTTTACCGAAATGATGTCTGACATATCTCATCTTCATTATTTAAGAGGTTGATTACCTGATAACTTCCTAAAACGTGGAAAAACACCATCAGATTGGCGATTGCAATGAGCCAAGGAGGGTGTTCGAGTGTGATGAGAATATCATCATCTACGACATTGCCGAAAGCCCAGTAGCCGGATACTGGCACAACAAGGTAGCAAACGGCAACGACGACATACGCAACCACAACACCTTTCCACATGGCATACTTGGAAGGTTTCTCAGGAGTTGAGGGGATGGTGGCCTGAATCTCTAAAGACACGCTGTGCCCTGCAAAAGCAAAAGCTATTGTTCCCAAACCATTCAAGACATCAAACAATTTGCCCGGAGTTGAGCGAGAAGGAAGTGAATATTCAGCCGACCCCCGGTGGTGGAAGCCTCTGATTGTAGCTGCCACAAATGCTATCATGGCGTAACTGCAGAAGGGAAAAAAACACAAACATTTCATTGCAATTACAATAGAGAAATTAACATGCACGGAAATTGTAACTAGCTAGCGCGCTCTAGAAAATATATAATCATCATATAATATAAAATTTTAATAAAATAAATAATATATAGACAGATAATGGTTTATCACTATATAGTTTGCATTACGTAACATAGTTATACTTATATTATACTGTGGAGCTTTATACTTTCTTTCAAACTTGGCCCTTGATTACACTGTTAATTAGTTAAATTTTTTGTTGAAGGTTCATTTAGATCTCAAGTATGACCACTTTTTCTTTTCTAATTTGCTACCCAGATAAGCTAAGTTGTAATGGCTCTCAATATCAGCATTTTTTTAGCAAAGTAGGTAGTACGTACCATGTAAGTTAATTTGTGGCCTAAATAAGCTAAGTTGTAGTATCTCTCAATATAAAATCATCATCATTTTTAAGCAAAGTGGTGCATATATTAGTGAAAGAACGCTAATTTATGGCTCATACAATTAAGTTAGGTTGTAATATGTTTCAATATAAATCAACATTCAAAACGTGTCGGAGAGCAAAAGAATAAAAAAAAAAAATTTCAATTAAGGAATAATTAAATTGAAAGATTTGAAAGAAATAATAAAACGGAAAGAAATAATAAAACTCGATCCATTCATAATAGTAATAGTAATTAATTAATTAATTGTAATTGTTATAAAATAATTATACCCGATAGACATGAGGGCTGCGAGCAGAGAAATTCCTTTCAAAGAATTGAAATGGGGAGATTGGGAAATGACTAGTTGTAGACCAGTGAAGAAGAGGATGAAATATGTTTGCCTAACATTAATCCAGCTTGGAATAATCAGATCAAAGAATTTTTTTAATGACTTGCCACCAGTGACCGTATAAACAATGGATGAAGCAATTTGCAGAGTCATTTGCTGTGGCACGATGATCCAGTACCCAAGTTTTGGTCCAAAACAGTGCTGTCCCAGTTCAGAGTACCGGTCGAACCGCTGTCCGGGGACTATTTCGTGCAACCAAACCAGTTGCCAGAATGAGTAGAAAGTGATCAGCCATGACAAAATTAGGGCTACAAGTCCTGCTACCCTGTACAATTTTATACAATATAATATAGATCGAGATGAATATTACTATTTGGACATTATTTACTGACGGCTTTCCATATATATGTATGTTAATTATTACCAGCCAAGTTGTGAGAAGGCAAATGGCAAGCCTAGGATTCCAGCACCAACAACAGCTGCGACATTGTGGAAAGCTGAGTACCACCATTTTGCATTCCTATTTGCAGTAATGGGCAGCCAGCTATTTATGTCAAACGCCTCCTCCGCACTTGGAGTTTCTTCTGTTCTTTCCTAAAGAGTTAAAACACGTAAGAAAATGGTCGACTAATTCATTTTCAGTCTAATTAACAGTATTTCTTTGGTAAGAATAATTGATTAACTTACAGGCGGTGGACGATTGTTTCTTGAGGCTTGAGGATTAAGCTTTAGACGATCGTTTCCTATTTGAGAACTACTGGATTCCTGCATTTGAATTTCATCATAGCGCGCAGCAATATTATATATATATATATATATGTATGTTTCTTGCAATTAAGTAGCCGGCCCCCAAGCAATTAAGGTAAAAAATTTGCATGCTTAATTTGAATATCTAATGAATTGAGTAGGTGGATTTTTCGTTGTCATGTTTAACCAAGCTACGTGGGAAATTAGCAGTTGAGTAACTCTCAATCTAATAATATTTCTTTGGTGAAAACCATTGATTTACTTACAAATTGAGAATTGTTTCTGGAGACTTGGTGTTTAGGTTCTGGATTGTTATTTCCTTGGATTTGAGGACTAGTTGATTCCTGCATGTGAAATATTTCATAGGAACCATACCGTAATTAACCCCAGCATTACACAATTTACAAAATTACAAACATGCATGCGTATATGCTTAATTTCAACATATGATCATAGATTGAGAAATGCGTCTGGTTACCGCTTGAGCGCTACTTGATGATTCTGTGGTATTTGCCGCCGCTGGAGCGCTGCAACCTGATGACTCATCATCATCTGGGTTCTTCATTGTGATAAGAAGATTAGTTCTTCGTTGTGATGAGTGTGGTATAAATATATGTGCATATATAGGTGTAGGTATGTTAGAGATCCTAATTTGAGGGAACTTGAATTGGTCATCTAATTAAATTACCACGGTCGTGGAAAGTGGGCAGACCACTGTAAGAAACCAAAGGAATGGCCAGATACATTAATATGCATGCCTATCAAGGCTAGGGAAAGAAGTCAAGAACCAACATCCTTCCTATTATCTAGTAATTAATCTGTTCCTGTTCCTCATTTTTCCATGGTAATGGATTTCTGGATTTGTGCAATTATCAATGTGCATAGTCTAGACCATAATCATGCATTAATTAAATGAGGGAGAATACAATTGCATCCCACGGGCTGGTTGTAACTTCTTGTATCATCAAATTTATTGAATTATCTTTGTACAAATATATATTATAATTGAAACCATTCACTTTCTAAATCATATATAATGTCAAGATTAAATCCGTAAAAACTTAACAAAATTAGGGATCGTTTAGTCATTCATATATATTGACTAAATATACGATTCATCACGAAAATCTTAATTCTTATCAAAATCATTAATTTATTTAATACATATGAATGACTAAATAACCTCCAATCTTATTGATTTTTTATGGAGATGATCTTAATGTGATGATTTAGAGAATGAACGATTCCGATTATGATACATATACAGAGAAAATTTGATAAATCGAAATTGTGGTATTGAGAGGTATTACAAGAGTGAAATGCAAGTATTCTCCTTAAATGAACGGGCATAATGATAATTTGCATAATCAATTAAATCCATAATTAATCAAGCCTATTTATTAAATGAATTAATGTGCATAATCAAGACCATAATCAATGTACCTTTTGGTGGTAATTAATGCTTACCATCATTTTAGATGTCACCACATGTCTAACAAGTTAATTATGGTTAGTGATTTTAAATAATTTATAAATTTGTTAGTGCAATTAGAGTAAATATTATTCTTTCTATATTTGTTCACCATAGGAAATTGCCTCTTGCCTGGCAATTTATCTTCATTGAGCAAAATACAAATTTCGTCAGGTAATATAAAACCCACCACGTCTTCATTGGGCAACATTCGCCGAGCAATGGTCGTCAGGCTTCATTTTTAATGATGAAAAAAGTATCTTCATTGGGTAAGTTTCTCAGCACACATATCCGCCGGCATATGTTTGTCGAGCAACATCGAAAGTCAACGCAATTAATTCGACAAAACTGTTTCTCCGGGAAAACTAATAAACATTCGGTGCCTACCCACTGAAGTGTGTTGTTACAGGGTTGCCCGACAAAATGATTCACTCGGAAAATTGTGTTGTTTTGAGTTTGGCCCGACGAATTGTCCCGACCCGACTTTCTCCAATATGATATTATCCGCTTTGGGCCAAGCTCTTACAGTTTTTTTCTCAGGAGCTCACATGCAACTTCCCCGTGGGTCACCCATCCTGAGATTACACCAACCCCTACTAGCTTAACTTTGGAGTTCCAGCCAAACTCAAAACCAGTGAGCTCCCAAAAGGTCTCCTGTTGGATAGATGGGCGCTCACACATATAAGACGCATCCCCCAGATCCCCCCAGGCGATATGGGATTGCTAACCATGCCTCAAAGGCACAGGTCCTCACAATCCACCCCCCTTGGGGCCCAGCGTCCTCGCTGTCACTCTTAATTCCGGTGGGGGGATGGGCTTTGATACCAAATTGTCACGACCTGACCTTCTCCAACAGGATATTGTCCGTTTTGGGTCCAGCCCCCACGATTTTATTCTCGGGAGCTCACGTGTAACTTCCTAGTGGGTCACCTATCTTGGAATTGCACCAACCCCTACTCGCTTAACTTTGGAGTTCCAAACAAACTCAAAGCTAGTGAGCTCCCAAAAGGTCTCTTGTTGGATAGATGTGCGCCCACACATATAATGCGCATCCCCCATATCCCCCTGGGCGATGTGGGATTGCTAACCATGCCTCAAAGGCACAGGTCCTCACAATCCACCCCCCTTGGTGCCCAGCGTCCTCGCTGGCACACTCAATTCTGACCGGAGTTGGGCTCTGATACCAATTGTCACGATCCGACTTTCTTCAACAGGATATTGTCCGCTTTGGGCCCAACCCTCACAGTTTTGTTCTTGGGAGCTAACGTGCAACTTTCCAATGGGTCACCCATTCTGTGGTTGCACCAGCCCCTACTCTGTTAACTTTGGAGTTCCCTAGTAATCCAAAGCCAGTGAGCTCCCAAAAGGCCTCCTCTTGGATACATGTGCGCCCACACATATAAGCCGCATTCCCTAGATCCCCTTGGGCGATGTGGGATTGCTAACCATGCCTCAAAGGCACGAGTCCTCACACGAATGACTTGTTTGTCAAGCAAAATATTAAAATATATTATAGATAATTTATTTAAATAAATAAATATAAAATATGGAGAAATAAATACAATTAAAATAATAAAACGAATCAAATTAAATTAAATTAAATTAAATGTATTTTTATAGAAGTTAATGATGTTTTTACATAATTAAAACTAAAGTAATGTTTAAGAAAAAAAGATTTCTAACTACTTGGCGACGAGTCGGGGTGGTCAGGCTCATGGGCCAACTATTGGATGGCTATGATAGAATGTCATCCAGGCCACAGTCATCTAAGAGGTCGCGTTGGGCCTGGATCTTCTCGTTTGTGCCCTAATATGTGCGTTTTCGACCTGGAATGTATCAAAATTTCTCTTGACCTCCAAGATCTCCTAAAGATTGGCTCATATAGAAGAACTTGAGGTGCTAGTGGAGACGCCCCGAACTAACCCTTTGCCCACCCCTAGACGATTTTCCCTAAATGCCTACCTAGTAGTCACCCCATGATCACCATTGACCTGCCAGAATCTGATAGTTGTTACTCTAACGGCACCTTGAGCTGCTACTGCATTAGCTCAGCCTGTGTTTGATGGATGTCTTATAGCATATCTGCCTACAAATTTGAATAAATATTAATTAGAAATATAATTATCAACACATAGTTTTAATATTTAATATGAAAAAACAACTTATGTGAATAATATCAGCCTCTTGGTTGCCCCAGCCAGCAATTGCCCCCCCCCCCCCCCCCCCAGACATCAACCTCGAGGAACAGTGACTCGACGATGCGTCGATTCTCCTATTGGATCGATAAGGAATGCTACCCCCGGTGGTGGTTGAAATTCTCTGCTCGTGGGTTTGACTTGTTGGCCCTCGATTTTTTCTGTTAATTAGTAAAAACAATCATTATATTTTTCAATTGGAAAACAACATAAAAAATAATAAAATATTTTAAATAGGTGGATAGTAACAATACCCAATTTGAAAAACCTTAAAAAAAAACCGTGAAGGGTTTTACTCCTATTTGACAAACGAGTCGAAAAACCCAACAATACCCTTAACAAGCATCAAATAAAGGATAATTCACTAAAAGTCCAACAGTCAACTCAAAATACAAAAGTCCCAAATCGTCCAAATAGTAACAGAGCCACTAGCAAAATGAGTATAATAAATAAGTACAAGGATCCTACTTTGAAGATCAAAAGTGCATAGTAACTCGGAAGTAAGCCTTTGTTCAAGGTATGCCCTCGCTCCTACGTCATGGTCTGGAGGGTAAGTAAAACTAAGAATATATGAGTGGACAAAAATAAACAATTGAAACATATTATCGTGGAAAACAACATTTGCACTTCAGTTTCTAAAATATGCGTGCACATAAGAAAAACAAGCAAATGCAAATGCTAAAATGCACGGTTTCCAGAATAAAATAATCAAATCAAACATCGTGGACCAGTCAAATGTGAAACCATAAAATGCATACAAAATATTCATGGCCCACATTTTCCCTGAAATACCCCCGTTTAAAGTCATTTGCAAAACTTGGACACATATATCCGTAATCACATCCAACCAATCCTCAACTCCCCATAGTCACCGCTCATAAACTACGCAGCCAACTGCGAATAATCCTCGGAGTTGTAGTCGTGATCTACCTAGCTAGGAAAATCTATGCTACGCGTAGGCGACCCTCCGGAGCTGGTGGAGACAAACTTTATAATGCTAGTCAAAGAAAAGGTAATCACAGTATACTTGAGTTTAGTTATCAATGGCAAAAAGTTTAAATAACATAGCCAAAACCTTACTTTTAAATAAATCATTGACTTCAAATCCGAGTCAAAACAATTTAATCGAGGGTTGGGCCCAAAACACTCTTTCCACAAAAATCCATAAAACATGCGTCCAAAAAAACTAACTGAATAATCAATCTAACCATTTGAATCCAAATAATATTGGAAATCATTTAAAAAAATTAAATATGTATGCATCATGGCTATGAAAACAAATATCCACTCACAGTATGACAGGACCCGCCCCGATCCCCCTGGGACCACATGGGGACGTGCCCTGCTCCCGTCTGACACCCAAAATAACGTTCCAATTTTAACCTCAAAAGTTCAAATGAATAAATAACCAAATAAAGTTATACATCAAATCCGAAATAAACCGATGTCAGACAAGGGATAAATTTCCAAATTACAAATTGCGAGCAGGACTCTAAAATAAACCTGCGGGCAAACCACCCAACAGGAGATCAGGCACACGGAAGTAGATCTATGCCTCAGCCTCAGGATCATCCTCTACCTTAGCAGCACAGCTTGGAGGGGTTACCAAAACATTAAGGGTGAGTGGGCCGAAACTCAAGTTTATAAAACCGTTTAATAAGTAAAACATATAATTTACCCCTCCGTTTTCCAAACATGCATGCACCGGAATTTAAAACCATAAATCATATAATATGAACCATAAGGTATGTAATAAAACCATAAACATAATTTTTAACCACTGCACTATACACTCCAATCCTGACATCCCCGATGTCTGACGTCCCTGACGTCCAATAAGGTCATAGTCCCAAGGCTACGCGTGCCACTCGGGGTCTCAATCTCGAATCCAATCCCCGAACGCTGTCCGGGTACGGCATCTCAAATGCCTAGCGACCTAGACGCTCGACGTCCCTGACGTCCAATTATAGCAATCCTGCTCCTGAGTCATTTTACGGTCCAGTTCTCCGTAGAATGATCCCTCGCAGGAAATGCGCCGTGACCGCTCCGGGGTACCACATCTGGAGGAGACAGTATCATAAGAATGGATCTATACAGTGCAGTACCAAATACATTTTATTGATATCCACATGCAACACAATATACATAGATAAAATCCAAAACCAATCTTTAAGTTTCATCAGACGGGTTTCAAACCCAAAAACCGTGAAACGTGCCATAACCATAATTTCAATATCATCAAAACCGTTTCATGATTCCAGCATGTGAATATAAGTAAATCAGAAAACATTTAAGCATGCAAGGGTTTAATGAAATCGGGCCCACTCACAGTACGATCCCGCGGTGAATCTGCGCGTACGGACCTGTACCGGGATTATCGTACAATCCCTGTCAGTCCAAATCACACGTAAGGGTCACTACAAGTCTTAAAAATTTATCCAAAAAGTTCGAAACAGAAACCGGCTCGGGGAAACCGTCCAAACACGTTTCCCGAGACAACCGGCCCTAAACTGACCCATCAAAACTATCTCAGATCAACATGGTTAATTCACCAAAAATGTTCAGAATGATGAGGGGAATAAAAGTCATGTTGATCGTGATCAGAGATGAGGCTCAACGCGCCCTCACGCGCCGCCCAAAGTGGCTGCGCGTGAAAGTCACGCGCCTGACACTGTAGCTACAGTGTCACCACCTTCACCCGTTTGTCTGTAATACGGGCCTGCCACCCGCGACTTGACCCGGTTAATTGACCCTCAATTTCCACTCGATTTCACTCGTATTTGATCCTAACATGTTCATTAACTATCCAATTTAGGTTCTGAGTCAAGAATCAACCTCAATGGTCCCTTAAATGGACCCTCGACCCGTGATCAACCAAACGGGTCAATCACCAGAACTCCCTGGTTTCAAACCCATTCTCCAATTAACTTCACATGAAGCATAACAGGATCAAAACGAACTAAAATGAATGACCAATTGGGCCTGAAAGTACCTGAAGTTTGTCGTCCCAAGCTCTACAACTTCTCTGAAAACGGCAGCCTCCGTCCCAGCTTAACCGTGGCTGGTTCCCCTCGATTTCGATGTGGTTGAGTTCTAAATACTCTTAGAAGACTAAACCAAGTCTTAGTTTGGTCTAACAAGCACCAGAAACTAAACTCCGAAATTCCCTCCAATTTTCCAGAAACTGAATTCTCTGGTTTTCCTCTCCAATTCTCAGCCCTCACTGCAGCAGAGTGAAGCACTCTTAAATCCCACTCAGTTTAAACAACCCTTGCCAGCCAACAGCTGGTGGAAGCCTCACTGTCCACTGAGAAATGTTTCCCGCAAAAGTTCGAATCTTGAATTAACAAATGGTGTCCATGATCAGCCACGTTCTGATGTCTATAGGGCTTTAAACAATCCCAACTTTCCAACTCACACACTGACTAAACAATTGGGACTCAGAACCACCGCACACGGTGGTGCAGCAATTGTTCCCCCGCGGTTGCTACAGTGACCAGGGGTGAAATGACCAAAATGCCCCTAGTTCAGAAATTACCAAAATACCCTTCACTTTCCAGACCCGTAACTCAGCCATCCGATGTCCAATTTCAGCGTGCCGCCTGTCAACGGACTCAGGGCGTCGAGACCTACCTAACGGTCCTCGAGTCGTGTGAAAATTAGTTGCCAAACGAAAAGTCAACATTTTCGCCCCCATCGTCCAAATTACGGTAATGCCCCTGAACTTCCGATAGTCATAACTTTTTCCCTGATCGTCCGAATTGGACGTGCCACATGTCTATGAACTCGTGACGTCCCGAAATACGTCACGGTCATTGGTCAAAGTCCGTTACCCACCAATCAAAAAGTCAACAAATTGGGCAATACAATTCACAGGGGTAAAAACGTCAATTCATTCAATAATTTACAAAATTAGAATCCTCGAATTTCCGGGGTGTTACAAATCTGGTAAATCCTTTGGAAAAACATTAGGAAACTCACTCACAACCGGTATGTCCTCCACTCTCACTTGAGTACCCTGAGTCTCCACAACATAAGCCAAGTAACCTTCACAGACTTTCCTCAACAATTTTTCTACTGTTAAGGTTGAAATCACACTCGAGGGAAGTACTCACTGCTCTCCCTAGAATACAAGCCTAGAAAGTTCAGTCTCTGAAAGATAAACCTTTTCTCAAAATAATTAATAGAGGTACGATGGGTAGTCAACTAGTCGATCCCTAAAATCATGTCAAATTCAAAGATATCTAAGGGAATCAGAGCTGCCTCTAAATCAAAGCCTTTTACCCAAACTAGACATCCTCGAATCACAAGGTTTGCCAAAAATACATCCCCTATCAGAGTACTAATGCCCAATCGTACTCAATCAGTGACAACTCTGAATCAGCTAAAAGTATGAAACCACTGGATATAAAAGAGTGTGTGGCCCTGAGGGTCTATCAAGAAATGGGCATCACGACCAAAAATAGAAAGTGTACATGGGCATCGGGCCTCCTACTGTGTAACTGAAAAAACATAGGCCTCCTACTGTGTAACTGCAAAAACACAGGCATAAGGACCTGAGGATTGGCTACATACTCGCTGTCTACCGTCGGCCATGTCCGTCCCACTAGAGTGTTTGACTTTCTCTTATTACGCCAGGTGTAGACGCTAATCTTTAACGCTACCCTCTAACATCATGGCTAGGGCTGCCAGGTCGAAATGGGAAATCCATCTTAAAATGGCCAACCTCACCAAAGAAATAATACCATTTGTCCAAGAGAGAGTGTGACTACTGTTGGCCCTTCTACTGTGTAACTACAAAAACACGGGTATGAAAACTTGAGGATTGGCCACGTGCTCGCTGTCTACCTCTAACGACCCAAACTTTCATAAATAATTTTTAATACAAAATGACCATTTTTCCCCTAGGGAAAAAAGTTGACTTTTGAATCGGGATTCTTTGTGGACTTTGATCAATGACTGTGACGTAGATCAGGACGTCACGATTCCGTACATAGGCGGCACGTCGAAAACAGACATTGGACGGAGAAATTATGGTCACAGGATCAAAATTGAGAAATTAACGTCTCAGGATTCGCATTAATTAATGGTTAAATCTGATTGGTTGAGAGAATTATTGTGAACCCTTGGATGAGTGACAAGTGTCACTCATCCTATGGCCCAAATTCCCCAAAATATGGATCTTGCCTCCCATTGGTCATTTTTTTTTTTGTTTATATTTAAAAACCATTCCACATCTCTCATTCCCTCACCGTCCGACATTTTCTTCTCATCATCCTCGCCCTTCATTATCATCATTCATTCACCTTCATCATTTTTTATTTCCTTCGAACCCGTGTACCACCATTCCATACAAACCCCATTACCTCACACCATTATCTTCATCTATCATTGTGAGAAATTGAGGGAGAATGAGAGGTTGTGACTGGGGGGACAAGGAAGACATGACAGACGGACTGAGCACGACGGAAACAGGGCGGAGGTGAGAAAAACTCGAAACCTGAAAGACCCGTTTTAACCCATTTTTGGAACCTTGGTGTTTAACGTCTAAAGATCAATTTTGTTGTTTGGGTGTGATTCTATGGACTAGGATGAGTTCATTGGACGTGGTTTCGAGGAAGGAGGTGGCCAGAATCCAGAGATATCGACGGGGAAAACACGGCCACTGTTCAGAGATCGAAGGTATAAATCTAGCCTGTTTTTCCTAGTTTTAGTTGCATAGATCCATAGCTAAGAATGAGACGAAGGTTTAGGAAGAAACCCCATCGAAAATGGACATGAAATGAGGATTTGGGAGCCGAGTCAAAACGCGGGTTTACGCGACCCGGTTCAGGTAAACGGGTCAACCTAGTCTGAGGTAGGAGATGATGACATCATCATACTGAAATCATACTGACGTCATCATACTCACATCATACTAACGTCATCATGAGAGACCTGTGACCAATCCTAGAGTGACACATGGCACTGTCAGAGTCTGACACGTGTCAGACCTGATAGCTGTCAGGTGACGTCAGCATGACGTCACTACGGATGTCAGCAGGCGTTAACCAGCATTGACTTCCCCTTTGACCAGCACGTGGTGGAGCGTGAGGGAGAATCTCGAGGTGGGACTGGCATTATTTTCAAGGTTTCAATGATACGAATCCAATGGTGGTGGTTTCGTGTCGATCAGAGATTTTTAAGCTGGACAAATTTGGGTTTAATGCCTCAGAAAGCGTGTTCAGACAGCTTTCCCAGGCTGGTTCTGTTCCTGCGTTTCATGTTTGAATTTTTAGGGACCCATAGTGACCTTTACATATATTTTGGACATGACAGGGACCGCACAATAGCACCAGGACAGGTTTACATGTTCGGTTTAGCGGCGAGGACCGTGTGTGAGTGGGCTTTTGATTTCGAAATGATTGCATGCATAATTGTTTTCACTGTTTTACTGTACCATTAAGTTTGGATGATTCTTAGTACTATATGATGATGTTTATATGTATTATGATGTTTGAGGCATGAGACCTGTTTAGATATATATATATATATATATATATATATATATATGAACCAGTTTTCAAAGTTAATTAAGAATTTCTGTGGAACTTAATACTATTGCACTGTGTATACCTACCTTATGATTACTGTCTCCTCCAGACGTCCCATAGTATCATGGAGTAGTCACGGGCACTGCCTGAGAGGGGTTGACCTGAGGTGACAGGACCCATCCCAATCCCCCCGGGATTAGTGCGGGATGACCCTGCTCCCGTCTGAAACGGAGTGTCAGACAAGGGATATTTCCGACCTTTGCCCTCCCGGGCTATCAGAGTATGCCAGGATCCGGAGGAGGCATGTGATATCTCGGTCTCTGCTACAGTCCACATCCGCTGTCAACCTGAAGGGCAGTCAAAACATTAAAAGCTGTGAGTGGACAAAACAAGGTTTACAAAACATTTCATAAAAGACCTTTGTACCCTTCACTAAAAAGCATGCATGCATTCGAAAACCATTTATCCGAAATAAACCATATGTGAGAACTAAGCCCAAAACTAAGATTGAAAGAACCATAATGAAAATGACTATATAGGCCACTCAGCCCAAACCATAGTAAAACCACGTACAGGGGCCACTGCCAAAACCTGTGCATATCACATATCATATATCTCATATAGCATACATCATATATACATATAATCCACACAACCAATCCTGTCACGGTTTCCAAAGCTACGCGCGTGCTACCCAGGTCTCAATCTGAGTCTTCTCAAAGTCAAGATCAATGTCCGCAGACCACTGACCCTACCCGAGGTAATAGTAATCATAGCCTTCCTGAGAGTAAGGAACCCAACTAGGGGGTGGCTCCACTCAGTCGGTGCTCCATGACTACTCCGGGGTCCACCCAGGCCAACGACCCTCCCCGGAGGAGATAATAGAAGTAAAGGAAGGTATATGAATACATATATATACATAACATAAACATTCATGCCCGGTTCCCTTGAACCGTCATGATCCATAAAATCCATAACAAGGGTTCATGCCGGTTCCCATAAACCTTCATGAACCAGAATGACCTGACAAAGGTTCATGCCGGTTCCCATAAACCGTCATGAACCACAATGACCTTTCCAGAGTTCATGTCGGTTCCCGTAAACCGTCATGAACTTGGAAATCCATCTAGGGTCCCTGACCCGAAATCATCCATGTAAAACATCTGGGTCTCGTGCCCGAACATATGACTCAACTGGGCACCGTGCCCGATATCTAAGGGTCAGTCACGACTCCGATCATAGTGATGCGTGCAACCATCCATCCAGGACCGCTCTCAATCCTGGTATGTCGTCGTGAACGAATCAACCGACACGACCACCACAAGATCATGGTGCACTCATTACCGATCGATATCCTGAACCGTCAGCACTCCGAAGTCGAGCCTCCCCAGGCTGCCCGACCACGAATCGTGCATCGTGACCTCTCCGGAAGGAACACATCCCAATCCGGAGGCGAGCGTCGTATCGTTGATCGCCGTGCACATAGCACCCGTCGCGACCACGATTTAGACCCGAAGGTCGTAAATAGCGTCATATGCCAGAGACAAAACCAAATGGGTCTCATACCCGAGTTTATCCTTTTAGAAATCCAAAACCTTTTCATTAAAACCAATAAAGAAATACAGACCCGT
The DNA here is from genome assembly GCA_032719365.1 of Prinsepia uniflora. NCBI lineage: Eukaryota > Viridiplantae > Streptophyta > Magnoliopsida > Rosales > Rosaceae > Prinsepia > Prinsepia uniflora. Next base: position 11,238,922 of record CM064865.1, on the reverse strand, counting down.
ATAAGTAACGTATAAGGCCGAAACCTCGAAATACATGCTTATACATAACCACATACAAATGTACCCATGGCATCATCAAACATGTAATAAAACATATAATAAACATTTATGCATGCACCAATTTAGAAAACAAAGTCCACTCACAGACCGTCCGAAGCCGCGCCTCGATACGCGTGTCATAATCGTCTCCCGAGTCAATCGTTGTCACCGGGACCCCCAAACCTGTCCAAATTCATTTAGAGGGTTACTAATAGCCTCATTAGCCTCTCCTTGAAGTTCCATAATTTTCCCAATTTTCTAACTATTTTTAAAGTTGATCATAAACATTCGGACAGCCCGAAACCTATCGAAATGATGTCCGATCGGCTCGAAACCAGTCCCAAAATCTTTGTTACATCGAATAGAAGATTTCACATGTTGAACACATCCCCAAATTCTCCCCCACGCGCCCACACGCGCCGCCTGAAGTGGCTGCGCGTGGGCTTCACGCGCCGCTACAGTACCCGTCTCCTACTTCGGTCAGACCGGTCCGAACCGGTCCGGTCCGGTTTTTCCTGCAACTTGGACCGGCGTAACCGGTCCAGGTCTCCTTCTCCCTCATTTTCAGTTCGTTTGCTTCCATTCCAATTCCTAAATTCCTATTTTCAAGTTTCCTATCTAACCCAATTAACAAAACGACCTAAAACCCCCTAAATCGATCCCTAAAAATTAACCCCCACGGCCCCTGTTTTCCGATTCCGTCCCCAGGCTTCACAGCCGTCAACCTCCGTTCAAAACCATCTCTATACACCCTAAACAATCTAACAAACATTCCCTAATCAACCAAAACTATCCATAATGTAAAAATCGACAAAATGGGAGATTTGGGTCTAACCGGGTACCCGTTCGGGTTTGGGTCTCCACCGTGCACGGTGGCTTCGTCCTGGCCGGCCACCACGCTTCACCGGTCCTCCTCTCCCCCTCTGGTCTCTCTGTCATGATCATAGGGTGAGTGTTGGATGTTTGGGTTGCACAGATGAGAGAAATGAGATCGGGAAAATGGGTTTGAAATGAATAATGATCGATGAAGGGATGGTATGCATGTATGTGTGAGATTGGCCAGTGGATGGGTGACACTTGTCACTCATCCATTGGCTATCTAAAAAGCTGGGCCCACTAGAGACAAAACTGCACTTTTTGTCTCGTAAAACGTGTCGTCGGGGATAGTAACCGGGAACTTCCGTGAACCGTAACTTCGCCGTCGAACGTCCGAATTCGACGTGCCGCCTGTCTACGGATTCGTATCGTCCTTATCTACGTAACGGTCTTTGGCCCTCGGCCATCGGACCTCTCGGTCAAAAAGTCAACTTTTGACCTCCTATTCACCCAAATTACCAAAATGCCCCTAAACTTCCGAACGTCATAACTTCCTCCTCGAACGTCGGAATTGAACGTGCCACCTGTCTATGAACTCGTGACGTCACGAACTACGTCACGGTCATCGGTCAAAGTCCATTTGACCGCCCAATTGAAAAGTCAACGTTTTGCCACCACTAGGGGCAAAACGGTCATTCCGCATCGTTCGTTCGATTTAGCCTAACTAATCACCGATTAACCTCACTAATCGTGATTAGTCACTAATCTAATCATGGAATTTGGGACGGGTCGTTACAACCTTCCCTCCTTAATTAATTTCGTCCTCGAAATTCCAACCGACCTAATTCTAGCCTTTCTTCCCTCCTTAATTAGTTTCGCTCTCGAAACTCCAACTATCCTGATTCCACATCCAGTCTGTGGACATAATTCGATCTCACGACATGTGTACACTCGTACTCCCACTAACCAGAATAATACTTACTCGTCTGCAGCCAGACGTGCCACTAACGCTCTCATCGCATCGACTACATTCGACCACGTCGAATGATAGAAGTCGTACGCTCCGAACTGACACCACTTGTCAGATCTACCATTTCATTGACATAAACAACTCTACGATTCCTTCCTCAATCTCCAACCTATCCTGACGTCTGCTCCCACTGGGAGTCATCCACGCTGACACCTCCGACAAACTGTCACCACTTGACAGTCGTCAGTCGCAAACTGATATGACACACACTCGTGGTTACACTAACCACAAGCATTTCACTTGACCTGTGTGTAACTAGACCCATCAGAAATACCATGACCCAATGCACAGTATCCGATGCCTAGTTCACGACCTCGACTAATCCAGTGGTATCGGAACCAATCCGACTACCAACACGCTCGCCAACATACCTATGGTATAACCTATATACCGTCTCCAGGCATCACAAGTTTGCCCGGTATTGTACCTCGAACAACGTACAAGGTACGCACATCTACCCATCAATCAGCTTACAACCACCTAGGTTGTAGCTAATCATGTTTCTATTATAGAGTCCATTTGTCCAATCCAGTATTAGACAAATCGAAACTCCGACCCATTATCCATTTCCAAATCCGAATCCGAATCCGCAATTTCGTAAGAAATCCCGAATCCAAACCCAGAAATCATATCCATAACCATGTTCAAATCCGAATCCGAAATCATTATTCCGTAAGCTAGCATTTGGAATAACCATTCCGAACCCAAATCCATAAAAGGAAATCCACTGTCAAGCTCTAGAATCAAATCCTGAATCGTCACCCAGAATCCAATTCCAAAACCCAAATCCAGAAATCCACTTTCAAGTTCCAAAATCAAATCCTGAATCGTCATCCAGAAATCTGATTCCAAAACCCAAAATTTCGTTCTCGTCTACCGAGACGCATCAAAACCGAACCTATCAGTTACCTGTTCAAATGATTACACAATACTATCGATTGACTTCATAGGGAAGCCAATCACAACATCAACACCACACTAGGTCTGACAATATCCGACCACGTCGGAAAGCTACTCACCTGAGTAATATACCATACGGGATTCACTTCGAAAAGAAGTTCAGTCCCATCATCTACAACTCCAACATCCAAGTAAGAGTGATAACTCTCCACCTATCTGGATCATCAAGAGCACGATCCAGATCCATAACGATACCCAAAGTCCTAAACCAATTCCCACATCTAAACAGATTAGTCAACGACGAGACACGCCGAGACTGTGGGTTCTCACTGACTACCTCGTATGGATCCTTGGCATTCCACCTAGGAAAAACCAAAGATGATCCAACACGATGACATCAAAACTCATCCTACGTGAATGCAACCAAAACTTGCTGCACTCACCACGCCACGTAATCCAACATCGTCTGCCACCAAGTAGAAAATGAGAAATCTCAGTCATTTAACTTCGATATACTCGATTCCTCTTGATGACCCAAAACAAATCCCGGGTTCACCAACCAATACATGATCAGCGTACTGGTGACACAACCATCCTCTACCGTCATCTACCATCATCTACCATCATATGCCATAATTTACCGTCATCTACCGTCATCTACCACGGTAGAACCTGAGAAGTCACCCAAAATGACGTCGAAATACCCAATACCAATGCGGAAAACCCGCATTCCTCTCGTCGCCTCAATCGCAACCTCTCGTGATTCCGAAGTTCCAACAAGATTGGAAACAACATATCCGGAAATCAACCACGTGTCCCCTGACCAATTTAACTCTATCTGAGATCCACTCTGGGACCACAGATACCGAACATATACGTAACTCGATGGAGTCACATCCCGATTCGTAACTCACCGTCATCAAGATCACCGGCACCAGCACCAGCGCTAGTACCAGCACCCAGCACTATCACCAACACTAGTGTCAGTATCAGCACGCCGTGTGCAAAACTGACACCCTGGATCTCCGCTCATACCGAGCGACGACCCCGTACCTCTGCTAGAATAGGAGAAACTCTGCCTCCCTCGTTCCCGACAACTCTGGGTACAGTCATACTGATAACTCATACGAGAAAAGGAAACGTCCCCTGAACGTCCCCGATTCCCAACAACCGTAACTACAACCACTCTTGGTAGTAGCGCCTGCCTCAGACTCGTGCAGACCTCACTACCAGACATCACTATCGAGGCTCCGCATCCAACGGAATCAACCGTACGTACTACCACTTCGGATCCCACTTAGGGATTCCATCGACAAGTACCAACCCTGATAACTTGTCCAACAATCTCTACCCTGCCGTACCTCGACTAAACCGATGTCGTCTACCAGGTCATCCACGACCTTAGTTGCACCAAACCACAACTGAGTAGCACGACAACCAAGTAGGTTTAACCGATAAGTACAACCCCGACTGCGAAGTGCAGTCCCAACACAAGCTGACATGACTAGACCGACTAACGAATCCAAATCCAAATAGTCATCCAAGTCAAACTACTCGTCAACTCACATTTCCGAACCATACACCTAAGGTAGGGTTCCACGATCACCCCTAGGGTCACTCTGAACCCAACTGCAAGCTACCAACTGCAGAACAATCCACAATCTGACCGACCCCGCGGCCCCGACATCGTAAAGACGTCAATCCAATCCTACCGTCAATCCAACTCGGATTCCTCGAATCCGGCTGCCCCCTGTAGCATATCCGTCTAACTCAACAATATCCGACCATCAAATGGCCATAAAACCGAACCAGTCGTCGGAACCGATCCTACGACATCGTGAAAGATGACCCCAACTAACCGTCTCACGATCAAAACGTTAACGTACCGTTACGTCATCTCTTCCGTAGGGTCCCACACTATCAACCACGACAGAACTATGGTAACCCCGGCATCAAATGCCGAACCAAAACAATCCACGATACAGTCCTACTAATTATCGTATCGGCATCCCATCAATCAGGTTGACCACGAATTGCAGCCCATTGAGATATCACATCCTCGACCTGCGTACGGAGTATCGCGTAAAATACGCTCTGGAATTCAGAGTAACATGAGCAACCATGCTCTGATAAGCAATCCTATGCTCTGATACCACATGGACAGGACCCATCCCAATCCCCCCGGGATTAGTGCGGGATGACCCTGCTCCCGTCTGACACGGAGTGTCAGACAAGGGATATTTCTGACCTTTGCCCTCCCGGGCTATCAAAGTACGCCAGGATCCGGAGGAGGCATGTGATATCTCGGTCTCTACTACAGTCCACATCCGCTGTCAACCTGAAGGGCAGTCAAAACATTAAAAGCTGTGAGTGGACAAAACAAGAGTTTATAAAACATTTCATAAAAGACCTTTGTACCCTCACTAAAAAGCATGCATGCATTCGAAAACCATTTATCCGAAATAAACCATATGTGAGAACTAAGCCCAAAACCAAGATTGAAAGAACCATAATGAAAATGACTATACAGGCCACTCAGCCCAAACCATAGTAAAACCACGTACAGGGGCCACTGCCCAAAACCTGTGCATATCACATATCATAAATCTCATATAGCATACATCATATATACATATAATCCACACAACCAATCCTGTCACGGTTTCCAAAGCTACGCGCGTGCTACCCAGGTCTCAATCCGAGTCTTCTCAAAGTCAAGATCAATGTCCGCAGACCACTGACCCTACCCGAGGTAATAGTAATCATAGCCTTCCTGAGAGTAAGGAACCCAACTGGGGGGTGACTCCACTCAGTCGGTGCTCCGTGACTACTCCGGGGTCCACCCAGGCCAACGACCCTCCCCGGAGGAGATAATAGAAGTAAAGGAAGGTATATGAATACATATATATACATAACATAAACATTCATGCCCGGTTCCCTTGAAGAGTCATGATCCATAAAATCCATAACAAGGGTTCATGCCGGTTCCCATAAACCGTCATGAACCAGAATGACCTGACAAAGGTTCATGCCGGTTCCCATAAACCGTCATGAACCACAATGACCTTTCCAGAGTTCATGTCGGTTCCCGTAAACCGTCATGAACTTGGAAATCCATCTAGGGTCCCTGACCCGAAATCATCCATGTAAAACATCTGGGTCTCGTGCCCGAACATATGACTCAACTGGGCACCGTGCCCGATATTTAAGGGTCAGTCACGACTCCGATCATAGTGATGCGTGCAACCATCCATCCAGGACCGCTCTCAATCCTGGTATGTCGCCGTGAACGAATCAACCGACGCGACCACCACAAGATCATGGTGCACTCATTACCGATCGATATCCTGAACCGTCAGTACTCCGAAGTCGAGCCTCCCCAGGCTGCCCGACCACGAATCGTGCATCGTGACCTCTCCGGAAGGAACACATCCCAATCCGGAGGCGAGCGTCGTATCGTTGATCGCCGTGCACATAGCACCCGTCGCGACCACGATTTAGACCCGAAGGTCGTAAATAGCGTCATATGCCCGAGACAAAACCAAATGGGTCTCATACCCAAGTTTATCCTTTTAGAAATCCAAAACCTTTTCATTAAAACCAATAAAGAAATACAGACCCGTATAAGCACCGTATAAGGCTGAAACCTCGAAATACGTGCTTATACGTAACCACATACAAATGTACCCATGGCATCATCAAACATGTAATAAAACATATAATAAACATTTATGCATGCACCAATTTAGAAAACAAAGTTCACTCACAGACCGTCCGAAGTCGCGCCTCGATACGCGTGTCATAATCGTCTCCCGAGTTAATCGTTGTCACTGGGACCCCCAAACCTGTCCAAATTCATTTAGAGGGTTACTAATAGCCTCATTAACCTCTCATTGAAGTCCCATAATTTTCCCAATTTTCTAACTATTTTTAAAGTCGATCATAAACCTTCGGACAGCCCGAAACCTATCGAAATAATGTCCGATCGACTCGAAACCAGTCCCAAAATCTTCGTTACATCGAATAGAAGATTTCACATGTTGAACACATCCCCAAATTCTCCCCCACGCGCCACCTGAAGTGGCTACGCGTGGGCTTCACGCGCCGCTACAGTACCCGTCTCCTACTTCGGTCAGACCGGTCCGAACCGGTCCGGTCCGATTTTTCCTGCAACCTGGACCGGCGTAACCGGTCCAGGTCTCCTTCTCCCTCATTTTCGGTCCGTTTGCTTCCATTCCAATTCCTAAATTCCTATTTTCAAGTTTCCTATCTAACCCAATTAACAAAACGACCTAAAACCCCCTAAATCGATCCCTAAAAATTAACCCCCACGGCCCCTGTTTTTCGATTCAGTCCCCAGACTTCACAGCCGTCAACCCCCGTTCAAAACCTTCTCTATACACCCTAAACAATCTAACAAACATTCCCTAATCAACCAAAACTATCCATAATGTAAAAATCGACAAAATGGGAGATTTGGGTCTAACCGGGTACCCGTTCGGGTTTGGGTCTCCACCGTGCACGGTGGCTTCGTCCTGGCCGGCCACCACGCTTCACTAGTCCTCCTCTCCCCCTCTGGTCTCTCTGTCATGATCATAGGGTGAGGTGACAGGACCCGCCCCGATCCCCCTGGGACCACCCGGGACGTGCCCTGCTCCCGTCTGACACCCGACATTAAAATACCAAATATACCCTTATTGAAAATACAATGCATAAAGAAAATCCATAGTTAAGTCATACGTAGCACGCCACACAAATACTCGAATACAAATAGTGTCAGACAAGGGATAGTTCCCGAATACAGTTTATTGAGCACGACTCTAGACACACTACGAGCCAACCTACCCAGCAGTAGGGCTCAGGTACGCAACGTAAACCTATGCTTCTTCCTCCTCGGGATCCTCCTCATCCTCCTCCTCCTCCTCGGGATCCTCCTCCTCAAAAGCACTACCTGGAGGGGTAGTAAAACAACGAAGCTGAGTGGGCCGAAACTCAAGGTTTACAAAGTAGTTTACCATTTCGAAAACATATAGCTTTTCCCCTCCGTTTTCCGAAAAGACATGCATTAGTATCACAAACCACAAAACCATATAATCATAAGCAGAATAATATCAACATAATATAATCTTAGTCACTGCACTATACATCCCAACCCTGACATCCCAGATGCCTGACGTCCCAGACGCCCGATATGGTCACAGACTCAAGGCTACGCGTGCCACCCGGGGTCTCAATCCCGAGTCCAAATCCCGAACCTAGTCCGAGCATGGCATTCTAGATGCCTGACATCCCAGACGTCCAATAGTAGCAATCCTGCTCCTGACTCACTCTACGGTCCGGTCCCTCCGTAGAATGACTCCTCACAGGCAATGCGCCGTGACCACTCCGGTGTACCTACATCCGGAGGAGATAGAATCCTAGGGTAGATCTATACAGTGCAGTACCACAGATAATATTGAGATCCATTATACATATACATGACTCAAAACCATTCATAAACAACCAGACGGGTCTCATGCCCAAACATCGTAATACGTGCCATAAATCATACTCAAGATAAACAGATACTTTTACTTGAATCACATATAGATATAGTAGAAATTTAAACAGTTATGCATGTGGAAGTTTAGTGAAATCAAAGGCCCACTCACAGTACAATCCCGCTGCAATCCCGAGCGTATAGCCCCGTCCAAGGGTTAAAGTACGATTCCTGTCATGCCCAAAACATACGTAAAGGTCACTTTAAGTCCCTACTAAACAACTAAGAAACCCTAGACTGAAACCGGCCCGGGAAAGCCGTTCGAACACGCTTCCCAAGGCATCAAACCCTAATTTGACCAACTTAACGATCTCCGATCGACACGAAACCACCGCCATTGGATCCGTATCGTCGAAACCTTGAAAATGGCACTGGTCCCACACAAACTACTGTTCACACGCGCCCCCCACACGCCGGTCAACTCCCTGGTCAACAGTGCTACAGTGATGCTGACGTCAGCATGACGTCACTGCTGACGTCAGCATGACGTCATCACTGACAGTGTCAGAGGACACGTGTCAACAGCCCATTGGTCCCTGGTCTGACAATATTCTGACATGATGACGTCATCATGACGTCACTGCTGACGTCAGCATGATGACGTCATCAGTTACAGTAACCGGGTCTGAGAACCGGGTCACCGCAGACCCACGGTTCAACCCGACCAGTTCTCATCAACCCGACCACCAAAATCGATGGGATTTGTTCCTATAAATTCGTCTAAACATGTTCTATGGTTCTGTGGGATTAAAACAGGTTTTTAAGTTCGAGAAACCACCTGAAAATCGACGGGGAACTGGCTGCCGGCTCTGGTTCGTCTTCTCCGGCGAGTCGTCGAGCTTCCAGCCGCGTACTTAGGTCTGAAATGGTCGTCTAGTCCCCTAGGTTATGTCTCAAAAGCAACCAAACAAGTTTAACGTTAAAAACACGGAAGTTTCGAAACAGGGAAGGAAAATCGGTCTTCTCGGGTTTATGGGCTTACCGCCGCCGTGTCGCCGCCGTGGGCTGCCCAGTCCGGTCCTGAGTCGTCCAGCCGTCACAACGGTCCTGCCTGGTTCGTGAGTTGAGGCTGAGAGGCTGTGAGGTGTTTGTTCGAAAGATGAGAGTTAGCCACGGTTTGAAGGAATAAAAATGAGAGAATGAATTCTCTCATGGTTTTTAAAACAGAGTGATCAGATGGAATGGAGGGCTGAGATTCAGTCAGAGTATAGGATGAAGGGTGAGGATTTAGGGAGGTTTAATTAATTAATTAATGGAATGGCAAACACAGATCCTGATTTTTGGGGATGATGTGGATGAGGTAGATGAGTGACATGTGTCACTCATCAAGGGTCCAGATTGATTTTGAATAAAGTAACCAGATTTCATTATTTTAATATTATTTTAAGTTTCGAGTCTCGGTTAGTTCGGTTACATTCTTGACCATAACTTTTTCGTCGTAAGTCCGATTTCGGCGTGCCGCCTGTCTACGGATTCGTATCGACGAGACCTACGTAACGGTCATTGGCCCTCGTCCGTTGGACTTCCCGGGTCAAAAGTCAACATTTGGCCCCCAAATGGCCAAATTACCAAAATGCCCCTCGACTTCCGAACGTCACAACTTCTTCCTCGAACGTCGGAATCGGACGTGCCACCTGCCTAAGAACTCGTGACGTCCTAAACTACGTCACGGTAACGTGTCAAAGTCCTAAATACTTCCCGAGGTAAAAGTCAACTTCCCCCCCCCTCAGGGGCAAAACGGTAATTTTACAATAAAATAAGAATTACGAAAGTTCGGGTCGTTACATGAGGGTTGGATGTTTGGGTTGCACAGATGAGAGAAATGAGATCAGGAAAATGGGTTTGAAATGAAGAATGATCGATGAAGGGATGGTATGCATGTATGTGTGAGATTGGCCAATGGATGGGTGACACTTGTCACTCATCCATTGGCTATCTAAAAAGCTGGGCCCACTAGAGACAAAACTGCACTTTTTGTCTCGTAAAACGTGCCGTCGTGGATAGTAACCGGGAACTTCAGTGAACCGTAACTTCGCCGTCGAACGTCCGAATTCGACGTGCCGCCTGTCTACGGATTCGTATCGTCCTTATCTACGTAACGGTCTTCGGCCCTCGGCCATCGGACCTCCGGTCAAAAAGTCAACTTTTGACCTCCTATTCACCCAAATTACCAAAATGCCCCTAAACTTCCGAACGTCATAACTTCCTCCTCGAACGTCGGAATTGAATGTGCCACCTATCTATGAACTCGTGACGTCACGAACTACGTCACGGTCATTGGTCAAAGTTCATTTGACCGCCCGATCGAAAAGTCAACGTTTTGCCACCACTAGGGGCAAAACGGTCATTCCGCATCGTTCGTTCGATTTAGCCTAACTAATCACCGATTAACCTCACTAATCGTGATTAGTCACTAATCTAATCATGGAATTTGGGACGGGTCGTTACATGAGGGACAGCTCAGGATCAGGAGTGCGATTATGGATGGTACCCTCAAAGAGGGTCAATGATCTGCAGGTCATTGACCTGGATAAACCCTGGGGAAACTTGGGATTAAGACCCTAAGTGGCACACGTAGCCTTAGGACCATGACATTATGGGGCATCAGGGATGTCGGGGTTTGGTTTTACAGTGCACTATTTTATGATTGTTTTCCTTATTCTGTTATATGTGATTATATGATTTCATGGTACTATTATGATTACCTATGTTTTGACTCAATGCACGCAAGTTTAAAAATGGAGGGGTAAAACCTTATGATTGTTATATTATTAAACTGGTTTTGGAAACATTGTTTATTTTTCAGCCTACTCACTCTTTATTATTTTATTGACCTTTCCATGTCGTGCTACTGAGGGAAGTGAGGACCCAGAGTTTGAGGCATAGACCAGACGTTGCGCACATGTACACCCTTTTGGGCAGGTTGGCATTGTATGCAAACCTAGGTGTCGTGCTCATCATTGTATTTCGAATGATCCCTTGTCTGACATTGTTGAACCCTTAAGACTTATGTATGAATTTATTTATCATGATTTATTAATGTTGAACCGATTAAGGGTAATTTTGGTATTCTAGGGTTACGTGTCAGACGGGAGCAGGGCACATCCTCGGGTGGTCCTAGGGGGATCGGGATGGGTCTTTTCAACTTGGTATTAGAGCATTAGGTTATTGGTCAGAATGTTAGGATAACGGTCAGTAGTTTGTACAATCGACGCTTTAGATATTTTTTATCTAACCTATGCCTCTTAACAGTTGGTTATGCGTCCAAGATGCAATCCTCAAGCACGGACTGAAGAAGAATTAGCGAGGGAAATGGAATGTGCTAGCATTGAACAAGCTCAACGATTGGGAGCTACACCATTTAGTGGGGGATCTGACCCCTAGGAAGCACATTTATGGATCGCTAAGTGGGAAAAGATTTTCACGGTGATGCATTGTCCATCGGAGGAGCGTGTGGCCTTGGCTACCTTCTTACGTGAAGGCGGGGCCTACCAGTGGTGGTATGGCTTGGAGATGTCGGGATGGACCGTCCACACCACTACTTGGGAGGTCTTTAGGGTGAGATTTCTGGACTAGTACTACCCGCGATCTTTTTGCGATGCTCGTGAGGTGGAGTTACTGCAGCTCAAGCAGGGGAGCATGACAGTGGCTAAGTATAAGCTGAATTTCTTGAGACTATCCTGATTTGCTGCTGCATTTGTGAGCACTGAGAAGGAAAAATTTCGACGTTTTGAGTTGGGACTTAGGGGAGACATCAGGGTGATTGTGACTACCAACAACTACACCACCCTAAAGGACATGACCGATGCAGCAGTGCGTGTCGAGACCAGTTTACCGGCACAACAACAATAGCAAACTTCCGGTGAGGGACGACGTTGGGATCGTCCATACCTTGGACCCACGGGCCATCGGGGCTCGACGGGAGAACACTACAGGGGAGCTTCATCTTCTTCACATGGCCGAGGAAGGTTTGGTCACTACAGGAGTCCTCAAAGATCTGGATCGAGGCCTGGTTCATGGCAGCAACAGTCATCTAGGAGCAGTACTTCCAGTGGATCTTCTGACAGGCCGAGGACACTTACCTACTTTGCTTTTGTAGGATCAAGCCATTATGCTCGTGATTTCCCATATCTGTCTGGGGGCAATAATTCTAGAGGCAACAATGTGGTTCAGAGTTCGGCTTCTAACCTACCGAAGGTCGAGGACAGGGCGGAGCTCGCAGTGATGATTGCGGAACACGTGGACGCGGACAGACTTCTGGACCTCGAGCTCGAGTGTTTGTGGTGACCCAACAGCAAGCTAGGGCAGCTCTGGGTGTTGTTACATGTACTCTTAATATATCCAATCTTGATGTTCATGTTTTGATGGATGTCAGGGCTACGCATTCTTTTATTTCGCTGAGTTATACGAGCATGTTAGATTGTGAGATATCGGCGTTGGAGAGTGGGATGGGTGTCGGTACAGGTGAACCAAGTACTACAGAGATGTCCAGTGAGAGTGGAGGATGTAGATTTACCAGCTGATCTGATTATTATGTACATACATTATTTCAACGGCATCTTGGGATGGATTGGTTATCGGAGCATGGTTCACTCATCGACTGTTGTAGTAAGCAAGTAATCCTACGGAGTCCGAGTTTACCGGAGGTTACTATTAGGGAGAGCATGATGGTTCGCCACCTGAATTAATTTCCTCACTTACCACTACCAAACTACTACGGATTGGTTTCCAGGGTTACTTGGCATATGTTGTGGAGTTATGGGATGATGCTCCGAAAGTCGAGGATATACGGGTGGTACGAGAGTTTCAGGATGTGTTCCTGGAAGATTTTTCTGGTTTACCACCACAACGAAAGATCAAGTTCAGGGAACTACTCCCTGGTACTTGACCTATATCACAGGCACCATACCGGATGACACCAACAGAGTTGCGAGAACTTAAGACTCAATTGTAGGAGTTGGTGGATCTAGGATTCATCCAACCGAGTACATCATCATGGGGAGCACCAGTGTTATTCATCAAGAAGAAAAAGGAAAGCCTCCGATTATGCGTAGATTACAGATAGCTCAACAAAGCAACGGTAAGGAACCAGTACCCCTTACCCATAATTGAAGATTTATTTGACCAACTACGGGGAGCATGGTATTTCTCCAAGATTTATCTACAATCGGGTTATCATCAACGGAGGATAGCTGAGGATGATGTTCCGAAGACTGCCTTTCAGACTAGATATGGGCATTATGAGTTCTTGGTGATGCCGTTTGGATTGACGAATGCACTGGCCACATTCATGGATTTGATGAACAGAGTTTTCCGATTATACCTGGACAAGTTCGTGATCGTGATCATGTTCATCGACGACATCCTATTGTATTCAAGGAGTGCCAGAGCATATGAGAAGCATCTACGATTGGTATTGGAAAAGCTGAGGTAGAAACAGTTATACGCCAAACTGAGTAAGTGTCAATTTTGTTTGAAAAATATTGGTTTTCTGGGAGATGTCATTTCAGCTGATGAAATTAGTGTGGACCCCCAGAAGACCGAAGTTGTGACTAATTGGGCGCGACCGATGAAAGTGATCGAGGTACGTAGTTTCGTGGGTTCGGCAGGTTACTATTGGAGATTCGTAGAGGTTTCTCCAGTATTGTAGCCCCTTTGACTCTATTAACCCGGAAGGGAGTAAAGTTCGTATGTGATGAACGGTCCGAACAGAGCTTTCAGGAGCTGAAACATCGATTAACTACTGCACCCGTCCTTACACTTCTGGATAACAGCGGGGAATTCGAGGTCTACATTGACGCATCATTGCAAGGAATAGGTTGCGTATTGATGCAGAATGGCAGAGTGATTGCATACGCCTTAAGACAGCTTAAATCACATGAATTGAACTATCCTACAATGATTTGGAATTGGTTGTAGTAGTTCATGCTTTAAAGATTTGGAGACACTATCTGTTCGGAGAGACTTATAGAATCTTCACCGACCATCAGAGTCTGAAACATTTGTTTACCTAGAGGGAATTGAATATGAGGCAACAGCGGTGGCTAGAATTGATCAAGGACTATGACTGTACGATCGAGTATCATCGGAGAAAGGAGAATGTTGTGGCAGATGCACTCAGTAGGAAGTTAGCAGGATCGATTGCTCACTTGAGGGTGGTATATCTTCCCTTACTTGTGGAACTCTGAAAGATTAGAGTCATGCTAGGGATGGACGATCGGGGAGCTTTATTAGCCAGTTTTCATGTACGAGATGTGCTAGTCGATCGGATCATTGAGGCTTAATTCCAGGATCCTACACTATGTGTTTACAGAATTGAAGTTGAAGCGGGAGAGAGACAGGACTTTTCTATCCAAGGCGATGGAGCTCTGGTGAAACTGGGTCATATGTGTGTACCTGCAGTGGCAGAGTTACAGACAAAGATTCTTGAGTAAGCCCATAGTTCGGCATAGGCAATCCATCTGAAAAGGACAAAGATATACCGTACCCTCCGGGACCACTATTGGTAGGCAGGTATGAAGAAGGATATATCAGAGTTTGTCAGTAGATGTTTGACCTTTCAGCAGGTTAAGGAGGAGCGGCAGAGACCGTACGGAGCCATGCAATCACTTCTGATCCCTGAATGGAAGTGGGACCACATCACAACGGACTTTGTATTCAAGTTACTGAAGACGAGGAGCGGCTTTGATGGAGTCTGGGTAATAGTGGAAAGATTGAAAAAGTCGGCACATTTCCTACCGATACGTGAGATGTACAAGTCAAATTGATTGGCTCAACTATTCGTAGACGAGATCATCCAACTACATGGTACGCCAGAGTCGATAGTTTCTAATCATGATCTGCGCTTTACTTCCAGATTCTGGCAGAGTCTACAGAATGCCTTGGGTATAAACCTACACTTCAATACATCTTTTCACCCACAAACTGATGGACAATCTGAGAGGACAATACAAACATTGGAGGATATGATTAGGGAATGTGTGTTAAAATTTCAAGATTCATGGGACACCCATTTGCCATTGATGGAATTTGCGTCAACAACAACTATCAATCAAGTATCAGAATGGCACCTTAGGAGGCACTGTATGGTCGGCAGTGCAGGACACCTGTCTGTTGGATGGAGGTAGGAGAGCAAGCAGTAGTGGGGCTGGATTTGATGGATATAACCCAGGAAACAGTCTGAATTATCAAGGAGAGATTGAAGGTGGCGTAGGATCACCAGAAAAGCTATGCAGATCCACGGATTCTGGACTTGGAGTTCTTAGTTGGAGATTTTGTATCCCTAAAGTTATCTCCGTGGAAAGGAATCATTCATTTTGGTCGATGTGGGAAATTGAGTCCCTGCTACATTGGACTGTACGAGATTACGGAGAGGATTGATTCAGTTGCATATCGGTTGGCGTTACCTCCAGAGCTTGCTAGGGTACACGACGTATTCCATGTGTCTATGCTAAGGAAGTATCTACGGGATGAATCACATGCTTTGATGAGAACAACCATTAGAATTGAGGACTGATCTGAGCTTTAATGAGCAACTAGTGGGAACCGGAGGATCAGATGAGGGAGTAGTATCCATATCTATTTGAGTAAATTTTGAAGCCGAAATTTTTATAAGGTGGGTAGGTTATAACGACCAGAACTTTCATAAATAATATTTTAATGCACAATGACCCTTTTGCCCCAAGAGGAAAGTTGACTTTTGAATTGGGATTCTTTTTGGACTTTGACCTACGATCGTGACGTAGATCGGGACGTCACGAGTCCGTAGACAGGCGACACGTCGAAATCGGACGTCGAACGGAGAAAGTATGGTCACAGGATCGAAATCGAGAATTTAATGTCTCGGGATTTGCATTAATTAATGGTTAAATCTGATTGGTTGAGAGAATTATTGTGAACCCTTGGATGAGTGACTTGTGTCACTCATCCCATGGCCTAAATTCCCCAAAATGTGGATCTTGCCTCCCATTGGTCATTTTTTTTGTTTATATTTTAAAACCCTCCCACATCTCTCATTCCCTCGCCGTCCATCATTTTCTTCTCATCATTCTCACCCTTCATTATCATCATTCATTCACCTTCATCATCTTTTATTTCCTTCGAACCCGTGTACCACCATTCCATACAAACCCCATTACCTCACGCCATTATCTTCATCTGTCATTGTTAGAAATTGAGGGAGATTGAGAGGTTGTGACTGGGGGGGACAAGGACGACACGACACACGGATTGAGCACGACAGAGGTGAGAAAAACCCTAAACCCGAACGACCCGTTTTAACCCATTTTTGGAACCTTGGTGTTTAACATCTAAAGATCGATTTCTTTGTTTGGGTGTGATTCTATGGACCAGGACGAGTTCATTGGAAGTGGTTTCGAGGAAGGAGGCGGCTGGAATCCAGAGATATCGACGGGGGAAAACACGGCCACTGTTGAGAGATCGAAGGTATAAATCTAGCCAGTTTTTCCTAGTTTTAGTTACATAGATCCATAGCTAAGACAGAGACGAAGGTTTAGGAAGAAAACCCATCGAAAATGGACATGAAATGAGGATTTGGGAGTCGGGTCAGAATGCAGGTCTGCGCGACCCAGTTAAGGTAAAGGGGTCAACCCAGTCTGAGGTAGGAGATGATGAAGTTATCATGCTGATATCATGTTGACATCATCATATCAGACCTGTGACCAATCTTGGACTGACACGTGGCACTATCAGAGTCTGACACGTGTTAGACTTGTCAGCTGTCAGGTGACGTCAGCATGACGTCACTACTGACGTCAGCAGGCGTTGACCAGCGTTTACTTCCCTTTTGACTAGCGCATGGGGGCACGTGAGGGAGAATCTAGAGGTGGGAGTGGCATCATTTTTAAGGTTTCAATGATATGAATCCAATGGTGGTGGTTTCGTGTCAATCAGCTATCGTTAAGTTGGTCAAATTTGGGTTTATTACCTCGGGAAGTGTGTTCGGGAATTTTCCCGGGCTGGTTCTTCTCTAGGGTTTAATGTTTGAGTTTGTAGGGACCCATAATGACCTTTACATATATTGGACATGACAGGGACCGCACAATAGCATCAAGACAGGTTTACATGTTCGGTTTAGCGGCGAGGACTATGTGTGCGTGGGCTTTTGATTTCGAAATGATTGCATGCATAATTTTTTTCACTGTTTTACTTTACCATTAAGTTTGGATGATTCTTACTACTATATGATGATGTTTATACATATTATGATGTTTTGGGAATGAGACCCGTCTAGATATATATATGAACCGGTTTTCAAATTTAATTAAGGATTTCCGTGTAACTTAATACTATTGCAATGTGTATACCTACCTTATGATTACTGTCTCCTCCAGACAATCCATAGTATCCTTGAGTAGTCACGGGCACTACCTGAGAAGGGTTGAACCGAGGGACAGCTCAGGATCAGGAGTGCGATTATGGATGATACCCCTAGGGAAGGTCATTGATCTGCAGGTCGTTGACCTGGGTGAACCCTGAGGAGACTTGGGATTGAGACCCCGAGTGGCACGCGTAGCCTTAGGACCTTGATATTATAAGGCAACAGGGATGTCGGAGTTTGGATTTACAGTACACTATTATTATGCTTGTTTTCCCTATTTTGTTATATAGGATTCTATGATTTCATGGTACTATTACGATTACCTATGTTTTGACTCAATGCATACAAGTTTGAAAATGGAGGGGTAAAACTTTATGATTATTATATTATTAAACTGGTTTTGGGAACATTGTTTATTTTTTAGCCTACTCACTCTTTATTGTTTTATTAACCTCTTCAGGTCGTGCTACTAAGGGAAACGAGGACCGGGAGTCTGAGGTATAGACCAGACGTTGCACATCTTTACACCCTTTTGGGTAGGTTGGCATCATATGTAAACCTAGGTGTCGTGCTTATCATTGTATTTCGAATTATCCCTTTTCTGACATTGTTGAACCCTTATGACTTATGTATGAACTTATTTATCATGATTTATTAATGTTAAACCGATTAAGGGTAATTTTGGTATTCTGGGGTTACGTGTCAGACGGGAGTAGAGCACATCCCCGGGTGGTCCCAAGGGATCGGGATGGGTCTTGTCACTACCGTTGGTCGTGTCAGCCCCACTAGCGTGAGTCTGACTCTCTCATATTGCACTAGGTGTAGACGCTACTCTTTTAACTCTACCCTCTAACATCATGGCTAGGCTGCCAGGTCGAAATGGGCAATCCATCTTGAAATGGCCAACCTCACCAAAGAAATAATACCCCTGTGTCCTAGACCATGCCAAAAGGATACCCTGATCACCAGTCCCCTGAGCTAGAATCCCGCTAGACTATGCTGAAAACTATGTCCTCGAGGGAGCACCTCCCAATCCAGCTCTACTACTTCTCTTGCCTGAGCGGTAGTCCCACTGCTACAACTACCCCAATCTCATCCTGCAAAGTGAGTAAGAAGTGGCGACACATGATAGCCCCGCTCGCGACAACCCTTGGTGCAAACTGAGACAAATCCACAAATTTCTGCTCACATTGAGCAACTGTCATGTTGCCCTGCTTGACCTATAGGAACTCGACCTCATTGGCCTCTCGGTACGACCGTGGGTAAAATTGCTCCATGAAGCGTTCTTGGAACGTCTCCCAAGTTGTGGTTCAAGCATTAAAACCTGTCCTCGTTAGTGCCTACCACAATCGGAGTGCAAAATCCCCCCAGAAAGGAAGGTGGCTATCGGTACCATTCGCTCCGGATGGCACTGCATAATGAGGGCACTACATCATCTAAAAAATTCCTCTACGTGCAAAATCCAGTCGTCCGCCTCCTCCGAGTCTGCCGTACCTATAAACGAGCTCGCTTTGAGCCTCCGAGCCTACTCCACCTTTGAACTCCTGGAGGTTCTCCTGCCTTGTAAAACAAAATTTAGGGTCAGGCCCAAATGTTTCAAGGTCATTCCCGAGGGTGGCTCTATGTCCGGACTGTGGGTACTCCTTAAGGCCTCTATGTCGTCTCCATGTCTAGAACGTGTATGGGGGTCGTGTCATGGAAGCATCGTAATTTGAAAAGAACCCAATCAGTATACCACACACCGAGTGTGTAGCCCTCAAAAAATTAACCTAGTGCTTTGAAACCAAACTAACAAGACCCAACCTAGAAAATCTTAATAAAAACCGTGAAGGGTCCTAATCCCATCTGACAAACTAGTCGAAAAACTCAAGAATACCCTTAACACATGTCAGGCAAGGGATGATTCACTAAAATTTCAACAATCAACTCAAAATACAAAGGTCTCAAATTGTCCAAATAGTAACAAAACCACTAGGAAATGAGTACGATAAATAAGTACAAGGATCATACTATGAGGATCAAAAGTGCGCAGTAACTCGGAAGTAAGCCTTTGTCTAAGGTACGCCTTGGTCCTACGTCACAGTTTAGATGGTTAGAATGTGGGGTTTCCAGAATAAAATAATTAGTGAAAAATGCTAGAATAAGAAAAACAATCAACGAAAAATGCTAGAATGTGGGGTTCCTAGAATAAAATAATCAAAACAAAAAATGTGGACCAGCCAAATGTGAATGCATAAAATGCATATAAAATACTCATAGCCCACATTTACCTGAAATACCCACATTTAAAGTCATTTGGAAAACCTGGACACATATATCCATAATCACTTCCAACCAATCACCAACTCCCTCTAGTCATTACTCATAAATTGCATAGGCCAACTGGGAATAATCCCGCGAGCCATACTCGCAAGCCAACTAGCTGGGAAAATCTGTGCTATGCGTAGACAACCCCTAGGAGGTGGTGGAGACATATTCCAATAATGGCAGTTTGTGAAAATTTAATCGTAGTGTACTCATGGATAGTTAATAGTGGAAAACAATTTAAATAATAAAGCTAAAACCTTACTTTTAAATAAATCCTTGACTTCAAATTCAAGCCAAAAAAATTTAACCAGGGCTTGGACCCAAAACAATGATTCCACAAAATTCCATAAAATATGTGTCCAGAAAAACTAATCCAATAACTATTCTAACCATTTCTATAACGACTCAGAAATTTGAGAAAATTTAAAATGACGATTTTGCACCTATAAGGGCAAGATGTTGACTTTTTGATTGGGACACTTTGTGGACGTGTCGTAAGGACCGTTAAAATTGTCTCAAAATTATGAATCCATAGACGGACAGTATGCCGAAAACAGAGGTCGAATATGTTCGTTTTGGGTCAAGAAAGATTACGGACAGTTTGGTAATTTTGGTTAAAAGGGTATTTTGGTAACTTTGCAAAAACGATCCTAGTTTATTCTAGAAAAATTCTTGTATTTTCCTTCCATATCCTCCCATCGACTTATCCATTATGTAAATATGGGTGTGTGTGTGTGTGTGTGTGTGTGTGTGTGTGTGTGTGTGTGTGTGTGTGTGTGTGTGTGTGTGTGTGTGTGTGTGTGTGTGTGTGTGTGTTGAAGGGGGAGGAAGGCCGAAAACAGGAAAAACCCATATTCTTGCCAACTTGTAAAGGAAATAATTCGGAGAGTGGCCATGTGCCCTTCATTTTGAACTATTGGTTCTGAGCCTAGAATCGAGGAAACTGGTGCTCAAGCACCTTTCTAGAGACTTTGCGATCTATTAGGGAGAGAAACCAAAATTTGGGAACGTAGGAGATGGCCTGGAACAGAGTTTGAACCATGGTCGAAGAAGGTGAACATCAGAACAAGCTTCCAAGTGCGTTTTCTTACATTTCGAGCTCATACATCTTCTCATATAGTAGATTCTATGAAATTAGACGTTTAAAATACGAAAAATGATGAAGGAATGAATGATTTATAGTCAGGTCAAGGTCACGGGTCGGGCGACCCGAGTAGTAAACCCACTAGAGGTAGGCGGCGAGTAGTCTAGCGACTATGCATGTAGTCTCGCGTGATACCCATGTGCAAAGGGCTTCACTAGCGCATGAGGGTGCATACATCATCTCCTTGAGTCGGGGTCAAAGTGAAAAATGTTTGTTTTTCCATCCTGAGTCTATTGGTACGAAGTTTTTGTTGATTGGACACCAATTAAGTATATTTTTGAATTTTTGGTATAATATGCTTATATTTTAAGTTTAAAATTTAATATAAGGAAACTTGTGGTAAAATCCTAAGATTAAAATAGCATAAAATTTATTTTAAGTAATATACAATGATGAATAGGAAGATTTGTGGAAATTACGAAGATTTGATTGCGTAAGGAAAATATAAGAATGAACTTTCCTATTGTTTAAGATGCTATACATATTACTATACATGATGTTATTATGATGATGGTGAATGTATGATGTATGATGATCATGTGAACATGGGCGTCATGGGCATCTGATTAAATTAATGTGACAATTTGGTGCTGCTATACTGTCATATATGATGATATGTTATGATGAATAAACCTTTTTGTTACTTAAATGGTTATGTATAACTATTATCAATGATTATTTAATATAATTAGTTAGTGAAATAGTGTTTGGAAAGAGTCAACTGGGCAATTTTCACTACTTAACGGCGTTAGTTGGTGTGATGTGGACTTTACCTCATAAGGATGGTTTCTGTTTGGTTGATTATTAAGATATGGGGTGTAGATAAGAATAAGAAAAATCTGTTGTCTAATAAGAGTTGTCAAACAGAAGCAGGATCAGCTCGATTTTCAAAGAAATATAAGGACGAGTTTTGTCAACTTGGTATCAGAGCATAAGTACTAAATAATCATGTCTTAATATATGAGTCGTGTATATCGTATTTCACTCTTTTCTTGTATGACTTATATGATAATGATTTGATTATGTTTTAATGATTTTTGATAATTGGTGAGCGCCCGTGGCCAGCACATGAGGCCTCTTGCTGATGCGTGGAGGCGCGTGGGAGGGTTTTCCAACCCTCAGTCAGCGTGTGGCGGCATGTGGAGCTCTTTTCCAGCCCACGATGGTGAGTGGGCATAGTTTATGGTCATTTTGGGTAGTTTTAACTATATTCTAGCCCATCTAATGAGTTCTTAGTGTCGTTTCGGGCTACCCTAAGATGGTTTCTCTAGGGTTCTGTGTTGGATTTTATTGGTAACCTTTACACTTTACCTTGGTAGGGGTTTGTGCTAGCTTGGCATGTCGGGTGATTTCGACTCCTCGACTAGTGTGTGAATGTACCCATTTCCGTAAACTTGTTTTATAATGCTATTTACTTGCACGTTTTACAATGTTATCTTTTTGGTACTTATCGAGCTTGCATGATTTACTACTTGAATTACTTGTGGAGTATGATTGAGATACTTTATGGTACTTACTTTAATGTACTAGTTGTTCTATTATTTGATGGTAACGCATGGTATGTACCTTGTTGAGTCATTTCTTACATTTGCATATTAGTCCACAGGGCATTGATGAGATTGAGATGTTAGAGTCCACTCAGGAGTCGCTGGGATCTAGTACCTATCTATATGGCCACAGACTAGTCCTCCACGTGTTCTTTCACCCTCATTGCTCGCTATACATGTCAGGACCCACCCCAATCCCTCGGGATTAAGGGCTGAATCCTGCTCCCGTCTAACTTACGCATGACACGAAGGCTAAACCGACGTCCTACCTCCATGTAACATGTAAGTCGGACAAGGAATTTTCGAACCGACCGTCCTAAACGTATCCAAACTTCCTAGAGTGCGCCGAATCTACTGTGGAATACGGGTGTGATGTCTCCGTCTCTCTCGACCAACCGCCTGCACCGCAACAACCTGGAAGGTATCAAAAACATGAAAAGATTGTGAGTGGACAAAAATAAAGTATAAGTTCAAAAACAGTTATCAAAAAACCATAATTACATTCATACCCTCCACGCAAAAACCAATGCATGCATATAAAATTCATGTCATGAAACCATTTCATATCCAAAACCATCAATGAAAACTAGAATCTTTTTTTTTTTCAAATCCGCAATTCAAATCCAGGGCCTCAGCCCAAAATTACAAATCCATCGTAAAGTACGGGAACTCAGTCCCAAAACTCATCAAATCCAATCATCCGGGTCACTGCCCAAAACAACGGAAAACTAGTGAAAAACATCAAGTATGCGAGTTGCTGGATCTCAAGTGCGCCCGAGTCTTTAAACTCAAAACCATGCGCATAATCAAGCATTCCCAGAATATTAACTAGTCTTTAAACTCAAAACACAATCACAGGCCTCAGGGGGTATCATAACCGAGTCTTTAAACTCAAAACATATCAATCCAGGGCCCTCCCCCCGTCAATCAACCGAGTCTTTAAACTCAAAACCAGATCCAGCGATTTTTCTTTTCTTTTTCCGGGTCTTTAAACCCAAAACCATTTTTCAAACAACAGTGAAAACCATAGAAAATCCACATTCGAATTGGCAACAATGATTCCGTAATCCGGCATCCGGAACCATCATCCCGAACCCAAATCCAGAATTTCCTTTCAAGTTTCAGAACTGAATCCCGAATCGTCATCCGGAAATCCGATTCTAAAACCCAAAATCACGTTCTTTAAAACCATTTTTATGAACTGGGCTTCAAGCCCGAAATCACTTTCCAAAATCCCTTTTTAAATCTTTAAAGTCAAATCGTATTTCAAATCCCGAAAGCCAATCATCAAAATCATAATCAAATCGCAACCTAATCAAAATCTCGTAAAACGTGCAAATATGTATATATCTCAAAATACGGGTAAAACCGTAAATCATCAAGAGCATAATCAAAATCATAGAATCATGTGTAGAAAACATATGAAAACATATATGCATGCATTAAGAGTTAGAAAGCAAAGTCCACTCACAGACCATTTCGCCATCGCCTCGATACGCGCGCACTTACGTTGTTCCCGGCCATTCCGCTATCCTCGGCTTTCCCGAACCTGTCCAAATCCCATACTAAGGTCACTAACTACTTCAAAATGGTCATACTAAAGCCCCATAATTTTCCCGTATTTTTAAATATTTTTAACCGAGGCCTAAAACCTTCGGATTTCCCGAAACATATCGAGACAATGTCCGATTGGCTCGAAACTAGCGCCAAAATTCGTGTTGGAACCTTCCTCAAAAGTTGTGCCACACGCCCACATGAGCCGCCCAAAGGGACTGCGTGTGGGCCTCACACGTGGCTACTGTTCATCACTGTCCTCCAGCCGAACCGGGTCCAGACCGGTTCGGTTCAGGCCGATCTAATTGAACCGACGGTCACGGTTCACGGCTATTCCAACCTTCCTTCAACCCAATTTCAGCCCTAATTGATCCTATTCATCCCTTTAAGCCCTCTCCAATCAATCTAAAAGTTCGTACATTAGAAAAAACGTGGTAAACCAATATACCTTAAACAAATTGTCGAACCGGTCAAGTTCTTCCTTTGGTTTCCATAGCTTTGGCCATCTCAGGTCGTGTTTCTGGTCCCAAATGCTCTCTAGCATCTCCAGTAGACTCCTCCAAACGACCAACTCGATCAGTATCCATCACAACTAAAGCTACCATTTTTAAAATCAAAACAAAGGTTTCATGGGAAAGGTCCTTACCCTTCGACTCAGGCCTCTAATTCGAGTCTAATGACTTCGTCCCATCTTCTTTTCCATTTTTTGTTCTCGGATCATAAGCAATTGATGTAGTTTTGAGGAGCTTGAAGTCAAGACTATAATTCCCTCTCTGTTTCTCATGGATAACAGCCACCACCCACGGCGGTGCTCGTGGCAGTTCCACCACGATCCTCTCCCTTCCTCCCTTTGTTTGTTTTCTTTACTTAACACCAACAATTAAAGAAAAACGAAGGGATTTGTTAGCTGGTTCCTCGATCAGTCCCTCAGTTCTTTGTTTTCACCCTCACCCATGCACACATACTCACTCTGTTTTGAAAACAATTGAAGGCGGTAAGGAAGGGTCTACAACCATCCAGACCCAGCCAGGTGTCCAAAACCTGGTGGTCACTTCACCCAAAAACAGCCAAGTGTCCTGGTATCACTGGGCACACATTCCAAGACAACCAAATGACCATTTTACCCCTGCCTTGCAAAATTACGATTTTGCCCTTCGTAATCCTAGACCCATAACTCAGTCGTCCGAACTCCCATGACCGTGTGCCGCCTGTCGTTGTACTCAGGGAATCGAGACCTTCCTAACGGTCCTCAAAGTTTTTGAAAATTCCATGTCGTCTTAAAAGTCAACCTTTTTGCCCCTATTCAATCAAATTACCAAAATACCCTTCAACTTCCGAACGTCTTAACTTTTTCCTTGAATGTCTGAATTGGACGTGCCACCTGTCTATGAACTCGTGACGTCTCGAACTACGTCACGGTCATCGGTTAAAATCCATTTGACCACCCGAACAAAAAGTCAACATTTTTTGCCCATTCTATGGGCAAAATCATCATTTTGCACCGTCCGTCCGAAATTGTCCAACTAATCACCGATTAACTTTACTAATTCGTTATTAACTACTAATTAATCCTGATTTCCGGGATGGGTCGTTACAATACAAGTTAAAAAGTACCAGTCATGTCCCCGAGCTCTAGGAGACTCGAGGTGACGATGCATAGCACCCAGTCCTTCACGTGGTCGAAGTACACGAGTAAGATACCCAATTATTGTCATATGTGTATGACCCGAGCGACTTATAAGCAAGTGATTAGTGAGTTGACATGTGAAATATTTATGATTTAGCATGACTCATTTGATTTATTATTATTTTCGTTGAACGTGAAAGTCTAAATTTACTGTTTGGCTTTGGAGAAAACTAAGAGGTTAAAGCTTATTTTACTATTCATGGTTTTACACTGAAATAAACTATTAGGTCCACTCACCCTTTATTTTTTAACCCCTTAGGTAACACTGGTGTTTTGCGCGCTTTGATGAGACTTTGTTAGCTGCTCAGACAGTCGCTCCTAGGTTTAGAGTGACATGATGGACAATCGGGTATCTCAGGTAGTTATGTAATGATATGATCATCAAAATAGTTTCTATGCTTTATACTTCTGCTGTCGTAGTGTAATGTAATCGGTTTTCACTAGTTATGTTTCACTCGACTCATTAAAATGCATCGCTTTATTTAAATGACTTTCGTCATCTGGATGTCACCATCCAAATTTCAACTTAATAACCCATATAATGACCTAATAACCGGTTTAATAAATTGATAGATTTCATGTTAACCCGTTAACCAGTATAATGACCTATATATTTTCCCGTTCAATATGTCAATCACTAACTCATATATCTATCCATTTACCTAGCCATTTACCTATTAAATCTTAAATCTTATAGCTTAAATAGATTAAACATGTTAAACTCGTTAAGCATGTAATAAGTTAATTAGTTTTCGAACACGACCTATTTACTAAATGGGTTACATGGGCTATGCGGGTTACTTAGTTCTTTAACAAATCGTATTTGGGTTAGACATCTGACACGACCCATCCCAATCCCCTCAAGATTAACGCGGGATGGGCCATGCTCCTGTCTAACCTATGTGTAACACGATGGGCCAGACCACCCAACCCACGCGGAACACGAAGGCTAGATAAGGGATGACCCAACGTTAGCCCACTCAGGTTCCGAGAGTACGCTAGGATCAGTGGCGGAGTGTGATGTCTCGGTCTCTGCTACAGCTCGCATCCGCGATCAACCCAAAGGGCCTTAAAAAAAATCATGAAAGCTGTGAGTGGACAAAAATAAAGAATTTAATAAAACTCATTTTAGAAAAAAAGACATTTATGTCCTTCACTTAAAAACTATGCATGCATCCATAAACCAGTTAAATTAATCAAATAAACTATAATAAAAACTATTTATAAAACCAAAGTCATTTCCTTCCTCAAATCATTAGAGCCTTAGCCCAAATCGTGAAATCAATCGTGTGGGAACTCATCCCAAAACTGTTAATCCAAATCATGTGGGTCACTGCCCAAATTCATTTAGTAAACACAGAAATACCATTTCATAAATCCAATAATTCATGTTTACCAAATACCAATCCTCGACATCCCAGATGCCTAGCGTCCCAAACGCTTGACGTACTAGACGTCATTTCACGGTCTAAGCAACGCGTGCTGCCCGGGGTCTTTCCGGGTCAATCTCTTACATCCCAGATGTCGGACGTCCCAGACATCTAATAATAGCAATCCTGCTCCTGAGTCACTATACGGTCTGGTCGCTCCGTACAATGACCCCCACATGCAATGGGCCGTGACTACTAGTGTCCCAGACATCTGGAAGAGACCATCCACATATCCTCATATAAGGATGGTATATGAGGATATCCACATATCCTCAAAACATTTCAAAAAGGCCATGCTTGGAATTTCCATAAAACATCACAAACCTCGAAATTCAAGTACTCAAATTCAAATCCGTTTGAAGGTTTCCAAACCCGAAATCACATTCATAAACCACAATTGGAACTCATGCCTGATATCATAACCAACTGGACCTCTAGCCCGATCATGTAAACCAAATGGGTCTATAGCCTGATATCTCATTAAATCAAATGGACTTAAAGTCCGATAGTTTCCAAATCAAATGGGTCTCATGCCTAATTCCATATTTCCAAATTCGAAATCGTTTCATCAAACCACTATTGAAACATATGCACGTATACACGCAATATAAAACCATAAACCTCGAAATACGTGCATACACGGAAATCATAAATACCACAATCATAATCATAGAAATCACATATATAAGGAATATAAAATAGTTATGCATGCATCATATTTAGAAAAAAATGTCCACTCACAGACCATCCTAACTACCACCTCGTTACGCGTGTCATAAGCCTCCCTAAGGCTAATCCACCATCTCCAGGACTTCCGATCCTATCCAATTCTCACTCAAGGGTTACTACCAACCTAGACAAGTCCTAATCAAGAACCCCCAACATTCCCAAAAAACTCATCATGTCCTGGACACGCATCCCTATGCTTCAAACCTCAATTTGACCAACCTAACTATCTTTGATCGACCCGAAACCACCACCATTGGATCTGGATCATCTAAACTTTTAAAATGGTCCTAGTCCCACCTCGACACATGTGTCCACGTGCCCCTACATGGGGATCATTAAAAGTCGACATTGACAAAAAAGTCAACACTGACGTCAGCAAGGTCAACGCTAGTCAAAGTCAATGCTGCTGACGTCAGCAAAGTCAACGCTGACATCAGCGATCAACGGCTGAAGTCATCACTGACGTTAGCCCTAACACCTGTCAGTCTGACACATGTCAGACCTAACAGGGTGCCACGTGTTAGTCATTTCTTGGTCCACGTGTCTGACATGTCAGTGACACGTGGCACCATCTGATTTGTCCACATCACTGATATGTCAAGCTGACTAGGCACTGACATCATGACACATGTCAACTTGGGATTGGGCCACGTCACCTGACAGCTGACACATGATGACATCACTGATGACGTCATCATCTTCCTCCTCGCGACAAATCCTCTATAATGGGTCACCCGTACCCGCGACCCAACCCACTTCTTTCTTCCACCTCTGACCACCGTTCAACTTTGTTTTTCTCCCATTTTTATCGTCTCAATCCCAGCAGTAGATCCCCCTAATCAAAACTGAGGAAATCGAATGGAATCATACCTGTTCGAACTATGAATAGTAGTCGTGACCTTTGAATAGGTTTTCCAGACAGCTTCGGTCACCTCCACCTTCGAAACTAGCCCCCATCAACTCGTCTCACTCCCTAGAACACCTCAGGATCATCAGGAATCCTCAACAAACATCCAAACACGATTTTCCAATTCTTGGCAAAAACTAGGTTTTCGGGTATCTTACCTCCGTCGTAGCTCCGCCATCCCTCAGCCGTCCTCAAGCCCTAGTCATCCTCAGTCCTTCACTCTCACTCTCTCAGTCGTCACTGTATAGGGTAGGATGAGGGGTATGGTTAGGTGTTTGGATTATGGGTTTCAGGTGTGGAAAAAACAAAGAAGATGAAGAAAAGGGCGGTGTTATGCATGTATGTAGGTTTAGGGATCAATGGATGAGTGACACTTGTCACTCATCCATTGGGCCTGAAAGAAATATCTAGACCCACACTAAAGGACAAATGACAACAACACCTCGTAAAATGTGCCACCATAAATAGTACCTAAAACCGTCTGTGACCTGTAACTTCCTCTTCGAACGTCCGAATTCGACGTGTCGCCTATTTACGGACTCGTAACGTCCCGATCTACGTCACAGTCATCGGTCCAAGTCCATTGGACCATCCGAGTCAAAAGTCGACTTTTTCACCCATTTCCAAGAGTAAAACGGTCATTTTATACCGTTCTTCCGAAATCGCTCGACTAATCCCCAATTAGTGGCGCTAATCCTCAATTAATTACTCCCAAAATTTGGGACGAGTCATTACAAAATCCTTAACACAATTATTAAAAGGATCAAATTTAAGTTGGACATATATGTGTACAATATAGTTCATGACACAACCTGAATCATTTCTAGCTCTAACCAATTACACTTGAACAAGATTGCTATCTTATGGGTTTGCCTACAACAACTTAATCACACTCAATGTTCAAAATAGCGCTAGACGCTCTTAGGGCGGCAAGTAGGGACCTAGCATCTAGGCGGTTTTTTTTTTTCAAGCAAAAATTTAATAAACAAATAATACAATAAATATTCCTAAATAAATCTAGAATAAAAATACATTTAAAAATAGATTACTTGAATTAAAAGTCGTAAATGTCAGAAATGAAATTTTTATAAAGAACATAAACATGCAAAATACACAAGAATCAAACATAAATCTAACATAAAGATAATTTAATTTTCTATTTAGTTCAAATCGATTTAGGCAATTACTAATTCAATTTTCTTAGAATATAAAGCAATTATAATTCAATATGTTTCAAATTAAAAGTAATTATTAATTAAATTAAATTTGATATATAAGTCCAAATTGAAGTTTTGGAGACAACTAGACCCATCAGTAACTAGCCCAATCTATTTGGGCATTCTTGCAATATGTTTCCTAGTTTCTATTGCCATCACAGAGGCGAGACATAGAGGGAGTGAGGGAGAGAGACATAGAGAGACAGAGAGTGACTGAGGGAAAGTGAGAAGGAAACAAAGAGACAAGAACTAAGAGAGACGGGCGATTGATTGATCGAGATTCGAGAGAGGCACTCAACAGCTTGAGATGGAGACGATGTTCGATGGCAATGGTGCGATGTCCCAATGTTGCGATGAAGAAAAAAAGAGTAGAAGGCGATGACATCGCAATGTTCGAACGGTGGTACAATGTCAACAAAGATGGTGGGATCGAAGCAGCGAAGGGTGAGTCTCATTCTTTGGTCTCGATTCATACCACGAAGGGTGACTGGGTGAGTATTGGGAAAGTTTGGGTTCTTTCAATTGGGGGTTTTGAATTGAAGATTTGGATTAATTTTGAATTATATTTGTGTTTGCGTTGGATTGAAGATTTTTGAATAACTTTATGTTGAATTGAAGATTTGGGCTAATTCGAATTATGTTTGGGTTTGGATTGAAGATTTACAAATAATTATATGTTATAATGAATTTTTTTGGACTAATTCAACCCCCTAGCCGCGGTGCCATCTAGCTACCTAGCCACCTAGGATAGATGAGGACCACTTAGCTGTTGCCGAGTCTGCATAGGCACCGCCTAATCCCTCTCTTGCATTTTGCTGCCGCATAGCCATTAATCGTGGCAGCTCCTCTCCGTCTACCGCCTAGGCACCACCTATGCCTAGGCGCCGCCTAGGCCACTACTTATAACATTGATCACACTAAATAATATGTCGTAGAACCCCATCTCATATTTTTTCCATCCCTTGACATGAATACCTTGTTATTTTAAGTAGGCAATTTATCATCTTGTTTTGTGTACACGAACTTAACTCTGTTTATGTGACAACCAGCTTACGTTTCTTATTGAAATGGGCCAATAGCCTCAATTCTATATTGAACGTTTGCTAGTTGTCATCTTTAAGATGTGCCATTTGGTAAGATACACATAATACATGAAATTGGCGAACATAAAAACAATTTAATAAATTTGTAAATAAAATATTTGATTTACATGCTCAAAAAACCAATGTGGAATAAATTGTTTGTTCATTTCTTCGAAAGATATTGGGTCTTTATCAAAGCCTCGTGCTGCTCGTGGAAGGGCCCGACTTCATTGTAGTTGTTCAGTATAAACCAAAGAGCCACAACCATGTCCTTATTGATGAACGACTCAGAGATTGGACCATTGCTGAATAGTCATGCAGGTTGGGAAAATATAAATAGGGCCTCCAGACGTTGACCACTATCATCGTTGCACGGGGTCTTATTGAAGGAAGTTCTAACATTCTGAATGTATGTTGCATAAAATGTCAGTGACTCCTTTGCAATGTACGCCTCCGTTATAAAGCCTTCGGGCTTTGTCTTATTGGAGATGTACCTCTTGTATGTACCTAACATTCTACAAGGAACATACATTATGATTCAAATATATGCATAATAGTAAAGATGTAGATGTAAATGTAGGAATATGTTATACCTCTCAATTCAGTACATCCAATGATAATGCACCAGGCTAGCTAGTTTTGCCTCATCTGATAGATGTATTGGCAGGTGCACCATTACATGAAATTTGCTGGTTGATATGATTTCTCTAGCCAACACATGATGTAGAAAATCTTCTCGTGAATTACTTCGAGATCCGCCTTTACCAACAATCTGGCACATAGTATTTAGAATAATTGAGACAAATAAACTATCGTCTCAACAACACCAGGCTCTTAAGTAAGGTTGAATACCAATCGGCATGAGTCATTGTAGAAAAACATGATACTCATGGTTGTTCATACGATATAGGGTCCCACCATCGGTACTAATGTTTCAGGATATGTTACCGGCATACTTGTCGAGAAATTTCACAACCTGCACCCACTTCAGAAATTTTTCTTATTCTCTGCATAAATGTATAGCTTGGATGAGCCGTGATGTATTTTCCATTGACAAATTTTTGCAACAAATTAGGTCGAATCCTTATTTCTTGCATACCCAGATGGGTCTTTTTTATGTTTTTTGACTTGCCTTCAATGGGTAAAGTTATTCCCACAACACTCTCGGTAACTTTTTTTTATATATACATAAGATTCGCGATGTGTCTGATTTTCAATTTCGACCAATATGGTAACTGAAGGACTATGATATTTTTTCAACCAATTTTCCTATTCAACGAGATTCGGTCCTCTTGTGGCGAAATCATGTATATTATTTAGTTTGGACAATATCTCAACACTAGACCTCACCCTTGGTCGAGCCCGTAACTCCCATCAAATGAGTTTGATTGCATATACCATCAACTATCCCAGGATAGAAACCTTTTCACACCCGAGTAGCATACCTTTGATGAATGACAAAGGGACATTGTATCTGGTCCACATGTCGGAGAAACAAGATAGCCTGTGTTGCTCCACCCTAACAACATGCTATAAGCAATAAACTCATTAATTGTGCACACTACGACAGCTCGTAGAGTGAATATTTCTCCACTGCGCTTTTCATATGTCCGGACACCATTTTCCCATATATCCATGAGCTCATCAACCAACGGCCACAAATAAGCATCTATGAACTTACGCGACAATTTGGATCCTTGTATCAAAAAACTGAGGATTGTGAATTTGTTTTTTCATGGTAAGTTATACGGAACCACAACCACTGGCCAAGTGCTATAAGCTTTGCGAAACTCTCACATGGATTAAAACCATTAGTAGCAAGTCATAATCTGACATTTCTTGGCTCCATGGAAATTCATGATACATCTTATCATATTCCTTCCATGGCTCTCCATCGGTCGGATGCCCCAGTGCATCATCATCAATGCGATCATTTTTGTGTCATCTCATATTATGGGCTGTGTGAGATGACATATAGAATATTTGTAGCCTTAGATTAAGTTGAAAATAATACAGTACCTTGTTCAAAATCTTATTCTTTCGAAACATAGGCTCATTGCACACAAGAAATTTTCCAAGTTGCTCGATTTCACCATAAAACAATGCACAATTGTTCTTGCATGCATGGATCTTGACATACCATAAATTGAAACCCTTCAATAACTTTTTTGAGTTATAATGATCTTTAGGGTGATATTTGTCTTCAGGGAGTATTCAGATGATGATGTCCATCATGTGAAAAATGCTTGTTCATTAGATTATGATCAACCCCACAACTGCCCCTAGAACTGAAAAAGATTTTCAATTAACGCTAAACTACTTTCAACAATCTTTCGTAATGGAGTTCAGAGTCTTCGACTTGAAACTTGGGGGCCTCTTTGTCTATATCATCTGATGCAGGAGGAAACATATCGGCTAATATTTCAACGACTTGATCATCATCACATCACCTATCCAAAACACTTTCATCTCGACAGGTCCTGGGAATCGAAGATGTCGATTCAATAAATATTTATTTACCGTGATAGATCTATTTAATGTCCTTTTGTACAATCCCATTTCGGTCCAAATAATTTTTGACCTCATTCAGCAGCATCTAAATTTAGCTTATACATTTACGACACATACACATGATATGTCTTTCATCACTACAAGGACTACGTGCAAAGCAATGAAATTATCGATCCCATCCAAAATACTATTAAGAATATCTACACAACATTTGCATCTAACATTTGTCCATTGTGCATGCTTTCACAAAATAGAGTCAACATAAGTATATGAGTTAAAATTGTCACATAATTAGAACGAATTAAAGTAAAAAATCGCTCGTCCCTTTATTACTCCGGTGATTTGGCCCTATCACATTCGAGAGTGCACGTTCTGTACGGTGTAGTTTGTGATCTAAGAGGCAAAGTTTCAATAAAGAAAAATTTTGGAAACATCTTCTTACAGCTTCCCACATGCACGACGTAGATATTATAAAGAAGTATGCATTCAGAGAACATTGAGGGTATACAAACCAAATTTCACACAATCGAAACTGGACCTCGTAGGCTACAAACTACATAGTTGCACGCCCATAATCTGTCAGAATAAATAGACAATTCAAGAGTTAATTAATCATTCTGATTCACCGACTCTCAAATGGGTCTAAGGTTTTTCATTAAATTTCATTATACAAAGTTAATCAACCTTATTAACTTTGGATAAACAGTTATGAAATATAAACATGTTTCATTCTATTCAAATGTATAAACAAAATATCACAAAAAATTCACAAATACAAACACATATTAATTTTGCATATCATAGAGTTCACAATTTTTTAATTTCCATACATATTTTCTATTTTCCTATTTTTTGAAAATATTTTCCAATTTTCTAATTTCCTAACTTATTTTTTAATTTTCCAATTTCCTAACATTGTTTCTATTTCAATAATTTCATAACATATTTTTTAGAGCAAATTCCACTTTAATATCTTATATTTTACACTAAATTTCAGAGTTATACATGTTGTTTCAAATGTTGCATCTACGTACCTTGAACTCTTTAAAACATAACAACCTAGTTCTACTATTAACTATTCCGTTAAATGCTGATGAGTCATGTTTGTGACCCATAATTTAATTTAAATATGTGTCATATGTGCCACATGAAAAATAAATATTTTAAATTATTCTTAATTTTTTTGTGCTTCTTTTTTCTATACGATTTCTCCTTCTTCTTTCTTTTTTCCCTTTTTTTTTTCAAATGTTAAGAAGAAGAAAAAAGAACGAGAGAATAATAAGCATAAGGAAATAGAAAGAAGCAGGAAAGAATGACAAGGAGAAAAAAAAAAAAAGGAAAGAAGAAGAAGAAACTGGAAGAATGGGGAACAAGAAGAAGAAGAAAATACTGAGAAGAAGAAAGAAGGAGAAGAGGAAAAAAAAAGAAGGGAAAATCGAGCAAAAGAAAAATAAAAGAAAAAAGGAAAATTTTAATCTAACAATTTTTTTTGTAATTTTTTAAGAATAATTTAAAATATGTGTTTGCCATGTGGCACATATGACACTTATTTTAAATTAAATTGTGGGTTCCAAATGTGACACATCAATACTTAACGAAATTTTTAACGTAAAAGTTAACGGTATAGTTAAGTTGTTATATTTTAATTCAGTGTACGTAAATGTAATATTTTAAAAGTTAGTTATAACTCTGAAATTTGGTGCAAAATACAATGTATTAAAGTGTAATTTGCTTTATTATTTATTTTCCTATTTTTCTAACATATTTTCTAATTTCAATAATTCCATAACATATCTCATATTTACCTAACATATTTCTAATTTCCTAATTTCCTCATATTTCCTATTTCCCTAATTTCATAACATATTTTATATTTTAATATTTTCCTAACAAATTTTCTTGTACACAATTTCTACACAAATTATAGACAATTTCCACACATTGTCCACAATAAATACACAATTTCCAAATATAATTATTTCCAAAAATTTTATCAAAATTAAATTGAGAGGCAAACACACATACTTTTTTATATTTATTCCTTGAAATCAACCACAAATTTCCTAAAACACAAAAATTACTTAGTTTCCAATAAAAAATCTGAACTTCAAAACTGTAAAAATAATTTTCCAAACCTTCAAAATTGGTATATTGGTGATTGAGAGAAAAAAAAAATTATAAGTAGTGAAAATGATGATGAGATGATGATTGTTGATGAATTAATGAGTGAGAGAGAGATAGTGAGAGAGAAATCTGTGATAGTTGTGGGCTGAGATGGAAGAATAAAAAGGCGTCTGAATAGTTAATATGATTAGACTATTGCCCGGCAAAACAGTTTTGCATGGAAAAGCTTTATGATTCGTTAGGCAATATATGGTAAATGCAAAAATTTTCCCAGACTAACAAAATTCATCTTTACATTTATTGTTACCCAATGTACACGAATAGTTTATCGGGAAAACCTTCATTTTTTACGCGCTAACATCTTACCCAGCGATGATTCATTTCCGTTGGGCAAAGTGTGCTTAGGCGGTGAAAATTCTTCGTCGGGCAAAGATTGGTCGGACAATCAACAATTTTTAGTAATAGTTCATCAAATCGTTCTATATTAGTTTTTTTTTTTTAATGAAAATTTTCTATCAGCTTATTCAATTAATAATGTAGCCCTGAGTATGGTTCGGTACGATTCGGTATGGAGGTGATACTTGAACAGTACCAAGTATTTTTAACCGATTCGGTACGGTACGGTATTCCAAAATTTGAAATTGATACAGTACCATATTGTATCAATTAGGTTCGATACGGTTTCGGTTTTGAGCCAAAATTACTATTTCATAAAAATGAGATAAAATTTATGCAAAAAAGAAATCTAAATAATCTATTCATACGCAATTATTTCATTCATATAATTAGTACAATAATAAATAATGCATAACAAATTCATATTTCATTCATATAACTCCATAACAAATATGAAAGTTATATTTCGTAGTTTGTACCAGTTTGTACCAATTTGTACCAGAATCTACTCATAATTTGTACCAATCCATAATTCTATATTCCAAAATCTGCTTACAATTGGAAATTCTCCCTTTACGACCAAACACTTCCACACGAAAATCCAATTTTACTAAGAGATTCTTCTATGTGAAGTCCATAAGCAGAAGATTCATTCTAAATGCCAACAAGAAATCTTCTTCCACCCAATCACACTTCTTAGAACATTACATTCCATCGTCTGAGCCCATATTGATGCATTCATAAAAAAAAATTAAAAGAAATCACACAATTCTTTCATGAATGTTGAAGTTAATGGTGGATTCTTATATCCATGAATGTAAAACCAAGCCAAACATATAAAAATAATCCAATGAGAGTTCAAGGAGGAGATGGTTAAATAAGTTGAAGCTTTTTTAAGTATAGTAAGTTTCTCCCGAAGCAATCACTTACATCAGCCATCAGGAATCGAAGGTCGATGTCGAGGCTGAAGGTCGATGGCAACCGATACGAAAGAAGGGTACATGTGAAGGTTGAAGGCGATCAGTGAAGGCCGAAGGTCGAAGTTGATCGATGAAGGCCGAAGGTCGAAGTCGATCGGCGAAAGTGGGTTAAAGTCGCAGGCGAACGCTGAAGGTCGAACTCGCAGGCGAAGGCCGACGGTTGAAATCGCAGGTGAACAACGATGGGCGAAGTCGCAAGTGAACGACGAAGGTTGAAGTAACGCTGGCGAAGGCCGAAGGTCGAAGTCGCAGGCGAACGGCGAAGCTCGAACCGCAGGCGAACGACGACGCTCAAAGTAGCAGGCGATTAGTGACAAAGCGGCGAATGGCGAACCACAAAGTCGCATGTCGCAGTTAGGTTGTGGTTGACAGGGCAACTAGGTCTTTTTAGTTTTTTTTCTACTAGAGAAGAAAGGTTAAAGTCGAAGAGTGAGGTGAGAGGGAGTGAGTCACTATGTGAGACAACGTTCTTTTTTTTTTTGTTAGGGTTTTTATTTTTATTATTTTTATATTTAATTTAATTTTTTAATTAATTAAAAAATATATAATTGGTTCGGTTTCGATACTGGACGGTATTTCCCAATACCAAAACCGATCACGTATCGGTTGGAACCGATACGGTATCGGTATCGTATCGATCATTCATTCAATTTTTTTCAGTTCGATATAATTCGGGACGAGACAATTTCGGTATTTTGGGACGATATTCCCAAAGCTATAATAATGGCTTCGATTTCATATCAAATTAATTGTCCATCAAATACTTAGCTATCCCAAAAAAAAAAACAATTTTTTAAATTATCATTTTTCTACTTATCCCTTCATAGGCTACATTACATAGATCAATACTATTTTGTAGAATGACAAAACAGAATAATTTTAAAATTTTCCATATGAGATATTATGCATGAACAACGGCATATATATAACAAAATAAAAATTATTAATTTTACCAACATAAAAGATAAATTACAAAAATATACGCGTAATACATGTATAATATATTATACATATATTTATGTAATTTATTATACATATATATAAGTTACATATTATATATACATGGCCAGCCAATAGGGAGGGCGGAAGGGGCCTAGGTCCCGGGCCCAAAAATATTGAAGGGCCCAAAATTAATTTTTTTTAAGATGTATGATAATTTAGATATGGGATACGAATGAGCGGGAAACGGAAGGAGAGTCTTCTTCAAAGTTCCAAGAAGAAAAAGCCGTGTTTCAATATTCTAATTCAATATTCCAAGGTTAAATATCAAACTCATTCAATATCAAATTCTCAATTGTTCTAAATTTTTAATTTTTTGCAATCTTATTCAAACTCTCAAACTCTAACCTCAATTTCTCAACAATTTGCTTTTCCAGTTGAAGACATCCAGACATTTTCACCTCCCATTCTAAAAGTCCTATCCGAGATATTCCTAAGTTACAAACTTCAAAAAGAGATAATTTAATTGAATAGAATTCCTATTACAGTTTCCCTATTAATTGAATACTTCCATTTGGCAACTTTCCCTTATGGATGTTGTAGTTTTTTACGACGGGAAAACCCCTTCATATAATTAAAGGACCAATGTTATGGGTCTAAACCACGAATCTAATATTGCAAATGGCAGGTCAGTTCTTACTCTTTGATAGAAATTAGAAATTATGCATCTTTAGTTTTTTTTTTGTGCCTTTGAATTCTTAATTACGTATTTTTTCGCATGCTAGGAAAATTTCAAGGAACTCACCTAAATTGATAAGGTCACTGCTACAAAGGTTCTTAGTTTAACAATATTTAATTACATTCTTGTTTTAAATATGAAAGTTTGTATATAATTGCAAATTGCTTACCGGTTTTAACAAAAAAAGTATAAGATTTGATTTTTTTTTTAATTAAATGTAATGTTTTGGACATGGTGTACTCTTTTTTTTGTTTGGGGTTTTGTCCTAATATATGAGTTTTCTCATAACAAAAATTTTAACGATACTTCTTAATAAAAATATAATATAATCAATTTATAAAATTTACATTATTAATAATTAAGTATGCGAATTGATGACCCATTTTTCATTTTTGCCCTAAGCCTCTAGCTAAGAATAAGTTGTCAGTTAAAATCAAAGAAAAGGTATTGATTTATTTCACATGAGTCTTTGGTCGGGTACATCTATAATTTTTTTATCCAATCAAAGTATATAAAAACACAGGAAATTGCTCATGTCATAAAAGAATTAATTTTTTGAATTTTTTTATTTTTCTTGAATAAGTAAGTAATTTGGACTTTATTGAAAATTAATTTGATATGAAATTAAGGAATTTCTTGAATAAATAGTAAAAAGAATTATATAATATAAGAGGGTTAACGTTAACTTGTAGGACACGTGTCAAATTCTAAAATTGATGGTGAGAAAAATTGGACTTTTTATATATCTCTATTTCTATTATTATAAAACCAAGAGGGTAAGTATGTAGACATCACCAAAAATTTTAGACGAAATTATCTTTTGATTAATAATTTTTTAATAAATAAGACTACAATAGTAAAATAGAGTATTAAAGTTATATAAAAAACAAATGTTAATTTTATTTAAATTTTTCTAATAAAGATAAAATTGAAACTTAATTATCCAAATCCCTCGAAATTATCCAAATCCCTCGAAATTAGGGGGTGAATCAAAGAGGGTGCATAAGGCACCCAAGCTATTCTGAATTGCGTCCTTAACCTCTTATGGGCAAGCCCGTAGGCCAGCTTATTGGTGGTCCGAATGATGAAACTCTCCTGATGTTTCGTCAAGCCAATGGCATTCAACAAAGTCTGGATCTCACGACCAAACAGCCCAAGAATACTCTGTTGGGATGTGAGGGTGAGATGTCCCACATCGGAACAGAGGAAATAGAATGTGTGCCTTATATAGCCTTGGGCAACTCCCCCTATCACCAATTGGTTTTAGGGCCGAACTCCCGAGTCTATATAATGGCCGGAATCCCGAACTCTAACATGGTATCAGAGCGGGTTATCCCACGTGGATGGTTTAACCGCCACACGTGCCACACGTCGCCCATTCACTCGCCGCCACGTGGATTGTAGAAATGGCAAAGTCAATGCTTCACAGCAAGCACATGACTTATGTTTTTTGGGGAGAAGCAGTAAACACTGCTGTGTATTTGCTGAATAGGTGTCCTACCAAAGTTGTACAAGATAAGACTCCATTTGAGAAGTTCACAGGAAGGAGACCAGGAGTATCTCATCTAAAGGTGTTTGGCTCTATGTGTTACATTCATGTCCCTAAGCAAACCAGACAGAAGCTGGATGACTCAAGCAGTAAAGGAGTGTTTGTTGGCTATGGAAGCTGTGAGAAGGGATACAGGGTTTTCAGTTTGGAAACTAATAAGGTTGTGGTCTCAAGAAGTGTAATATTTGATGAAGAAGGACACTGGGATTGGAAGAAGCAGAAGGAACTTTCAGGTCCTGGATTTTTTAGTTTCAGTTCAGGTGGTTTTTACACTGAACCTGAGACTACAGTTTCTGCTAATGGAACAGGGGCCAATTTAGTTTCCAGCCCCTCATTAGAAAGTGAATCAAGTGATTCTGCAGGTCAGAATACACCTGTGAGGATGAGGGATCTCAGTGATATCTATGCTAGATGTCACATGAGTATGATTGAGCCTGAGAATTTCGAAGAAGCTGTCAAAGAGCATGCCTGGAAGGAAGCTATGGAGGCAGAAATACAGATGATAGAGAAGAATGAGACGTGGGAACTTGTGAAAAGGCCTGCAACTAAACTAGTGATAGAGGTCAAGTGGGTGTACAAGACAAAACTGAACCTAGATGGTTCTGTGCAGAAGTACAAGGCCAGACTGGTTGCTAAAGGATATTCACAGATGCCAGGAGTGGATTTTAATGAGACTTTTGCACCTGTAGCAAGACTTGACACAATCAGACTTCTTGTGGCTTTAGCAGCTCAAAAGGAATGGGAATTGTTTCAATTGGATGTGAAATCAGCATTCCTGAATGGAGTACTTGAGGAGGAAGTTTATGTTGAGCAACCTGAGGGATTTGAGACTCACAAGAATGCAGATTGGGTCTACAGGTTAAAGAAGGCTCTTTATGGTTTGAAACAAGCCCCAAGGGCATGGTATGAAGAGATTGACACCTACTTGCTGAAGTGTGGATTTGAGAGGAGTACAAGTGAGGCTACACTGTATCTAAAGGTCAAGGAAAATGAAGGAACTTTGATTGTAGGCATCTACGTGGATGATATTGTGTACACTGGAGATAGTGCAGATTTAATGGAAGAGTTCAAGAAGGACATGATGAGGAAATATGAGATGACTGACCTAGGACTGCTGCATCACTTCCTAGGGATGGGAGTGATACAAACCAAGGAAGGAATGTTCATACATCAGAAGAAATATGCTCTGACTTTGCTGAACAAGTTTGAGCTAAAAGATTGCAAACCAGTGAGCATACCTCTGGCTACTGGAGAGAAACTACACAGAAATGATGGAAGTGAAGCTGCAGATGAGCAGCAATACAGGCAGATAGTAGGAAGCTTACTCTATCTAACTGCAACTAGGCCTGATATAATGTATGCAGCAAGCCTATTGTCAAGGTTTATGCATAACCCTACAAAGATACACTATGGGACAGCAAAGAGAGTGCTCAGATATGTTCAGGGTACACTTGATTATGGGATATGCTACAAGAAAGGAAGTTCAGCTACCCTGGTTGGCTACTGTGACAGTGATTGGGGAGGCTCTTTGGATGACATGAAGAGTACTTCTGGATATGCCTTTACATTTGGAAATGGCGTTTTCTCTTGGGCCTCAGTTAAGCAAGATAGTGTTGCACTTTCCACAGCAGAGGCAGAGTATGTGAGTGCCTCTGAGGCAACTACACAAGCCGTGTGGCTAAGATATGTGCTTGGTGATCTAGGAGAAGGTCAAACAGAAGCCACACCTATGCTATGTGACAACATGTCAGCAATAGCCATGGCAAAGAACCCTGTCTTTCATCAGAAGACAAAGCACATACACAGGAAATGGCATTATATCAGGGATGCCATACAGAATGGGGAAATTGCCATTCAGTACTGCAAGACTGAAGAGCAAGTGGCAGACATCTTCACTAAAGCCCTACCTAAAGATAGGTTCTATTTCCTAAGGAGACTCTTAGGAGTTGTTCCAGTGAACAGCTTAGGAAGGGCTGTTGGACTATAAGCAGCCCACTGGATCAGTGACTTGGCAGGGGACACCTGTCAACTCGTGGAGAGTAAGCCTGGATTAAATGAAAGAATAGGTGCTGTGTGTGTGTGAGTTTGTTAAAAGAAAAAGATGTGACGTGTAAGAGAATCCGGTTTTGTAGGATCACAGTGAGTGTGTGAGGAGTGTGTGTGTGTGTGTGTGTGTGTGTGTGTGTGTGTGTGTGTGTGTGTGTGTGTGTGTGTGTGTGTGTGTGTGTGTGTGTGCAAACTTTGCATATGTAATCATACTCGTGAATTAAATGAATGACATATAGAGAATCTGTGAGAAAACAGATTGTGAGAGCTTGAGTGAGAAGAAGTACTCAGCCTCAGTGAAATCCAGAAATTCATAGCCATTGTTGCATTTCTACAAACACTTAGAGTGCATAAACTGATTCTAAATCCTAATTCATTTTTCTCCATAAATCTGAACCTAGAAATTGAGAAGAAGCTAATGTTCAATCTATCCTAAACCATACGAGCTAGTCTCGTTTTTCCCAGCTAAAGAGATCAAGAATTGAAGA
Organism: Prinsepia uniflora; assembly: GCA_032719365.1. Taxonomy (NCBI): domain Eukaryota; kingdom Viridiplantae; phylum Streptophyta; class Magnoliopsida; order Rosales; family Rosaceae; genus Prinsepia; species Prinsepia uniflora. The sequence goes on along the minus strand of CM064865.1, from coordinate 11,195,882 downwards.
CATACCTGGAGCAATGGAACAGTGATCGTGCAGAGGAGACAAACCGGGTCCTGTTTCCTTCCATTTTGAATGCTTGCTGATTTCCAATATGGTATCAGAGCGGGTTATCCCACGTGGATGGTTTAACCGCCACACGTGCCACACGTCGCCCATTCACTCGCCGCCACACGAATAGGGGGCGTAGTGATGACGAAAGAAAAAAAAAAGAAGAGAAAAAGAAAAGAGTTGAGTTGAGAGAGGATGTGGGACAATGGGCTCACATCATCACGTGTTGGCTGGAAGAGCCGCCACACGTGAGGGGGCGTGTTGGGATGTGAGGGTGAGATGTCCCACATCGGAACAGAGGAAATAGAATGTGTGCCTTATATAGCCTTGGGCAACTCCCCCTATCACTAATTGGTTTTAGGGCCGAACTCCCGAGTCTATATAATGGCCGGAATCCCGAACTCTAACATACTCCAATTCACGTGTACTTCTGATAATTGTCAATGCCTCCATAGAGTCAGTCTCAACATCCACCTCCTTTAAACCCAAGAACTGTAGCATTAATAGCCCCATTTTCGTAGGCTCTAAATCTGCAGCAAGCACCGAGGTACCAACAACAGTTGGCCTTGAAAAACCAGCAAGCTCAACTCAGTCCTTGTTGAGTCCCGCAGGATCCCACCAATTCTACGTAATCCTCCATCCAAAGGCACCGCCACATCATAGTTGAGTTTAAAGCATGAAGTAACATGTTTAGACCATTGAACAGATTGCACAAGATGAGCCCTTGACAGCTTGGGAAGCAGTCAAGCCCACTCCATATGCGCAGCCAGAGCTACTTCAGTGACCACATGTGCTTCCAGGGCCGGGAAACAATGAAGCACTTTGTTTCTCCTATTCATACACGTCCACAGCTAAAGATAAATTGTTCCAGTTCAGTAACCGTGAGTTTAGAAACAGTAAACTCAAAAAGGTCCATAAAATGGCCAGTGGTAGGAAAACCAAATCTGGGGAGATTGGACACCCTCCACACCCGTTAACTCAACTTGCAGTCCCAGATTGCATGAAACACATCTTTGTTCCGTTTTCCATATCGACAACAAAGACTTGAAGGAATGATCTTCTTCAAAAACAATTTAACTGCGGTAGGAGGAATTTCTAAGCTAGCCCTCCAGCAAAAACGTTTCAGCTTATTAAAAATTTCAACTTCTAGAGATGCTTCCAATAGTGTTTCGTGACCCCATACTAGAATTGTCAGGACCCGACCCTCCTCGGTCAGAACTCGACTCTAGCATGATATTGTTCGCTTTGGGCCTCCTCGCCCTCACGGTTTTGTATTTGGGAGCTCACGGTGCAACTTCTCAGGGGGTCACCCATTATGGAATTGCACCAGTCTCAACTCACTTAATTTTAGAATTCCAACCGAACCCAAAGCCACTGAACTCTCAAAAGGCTTCGTGCTAGATAGGTGTATGCCTACACCTTTAAAGCACACCACCATTCCTCTCCCAGTCCATTCTCCTCACAGGAATGTGGGATCGTTTACCGTTCCCTCCAGGACACAGGTCTTACAATTCATCCATTTAGGGCCCAGCGTCCTCGCTAGCACATTTCCAGGTCGGGGTTTGGCTCTGATACCATTATGTCAGGATCCGACCCTCCTCGGTCAGGACCCGACCCTCCTCGGTCAGGACCCGACTCTAGCACGATATTATCCGCTTTGGGCCTCCTCTCCATCACAGTTTTGTTTTTGGGAGCTCACGATGCAACTTCCCATGGAGTCACCCATCATGAAATTGTACTAGTCTCAACTCGCTTAACTTTGGAGTTCCAACCGAATCCAAAACCATTGAGCTCCCAAAAGGTTTTGTGCTAGACAGGTGTGTGCCTACACCTTTAAGGCACACCACCATTCCCCTTCCAGACTATTCTCCTCGCAGGAATGTGGAATCGTTCACAGTTCCCTCCAGGATACGAGTCTTACAAGAATTCTCAACTTCACCCTCCGTGCCACACTCATGCAGATCTAAAGTAGCATAATAATCAGATTTAACTGAAAACTGCCTATTCTTTGTATAGAACTAGAACCACATGTTAGCAAACTGAACCATTGAGGGAAGTATAATACTTAGAATAGCTTGAACATCTTCATAACAGAAGACAATGTGTAATAACTTCTAATTCCATCCATTATCAACATGAATGAGGGGAGCAACAAGTGCATCTCGAGGTAACCCCAAATTCATAATAGGCTTGGAAGTTCTTGGTCTTGGAATCCAGTGGTTCCACAGCACTGCAATTGACTCTCTAGAGCCACCCTGAAAATCAACCCCTATACGCTTCCCATCCCAGAATAATAAAACGCCAAACCAAGGAAGGAGCCGACCCTAAATCAGGGGACACAAAATCTTTATCAGCATAATAACGAGCCTTCAACATTCTAGAGACCAAGGAAATAGGGTGTTCCAACAACCACCAACCATATTTTGCCACCATTATCACGAAAATCTAACTCCACCGCCTCAGCCTCGGAAATGACCAGTTGAGCTACCACACCCATAAGAATATCCATTATCAACATCTAGACGTTGAACCAATAGTGAAGCATGTGCATGAACTGTAGGAAAAAAAGAGCCTCATCCACATGATCACAATAGACTACTTAACCCACATACGAAAGCGGCATAGGAACACCAAACACAGTGGCCGAAAGCACATACGAGGATGGCAGTTGTGTAAAAGAACTTTAAATCCAAACCTTAGCAGATGCGTGAGGACTTTTTAAAATATGATAGACTAGCTACTTAGTAGGGTATTTAGTGCTTTATATGATTGAAATGCTGACTATATTATATTGGTAGGATTATATTATACTAGTTGATAAGTAATATCTATATATCATAAATATTAATTATATATAGTATTATTTGTTATATTTTAATTTATTTTAATTAATTATTGGTATTATTATTACTATTTATTTAATTTTTTAATTTTATTATTATTATTATTATTATTATTATTATTATTATTATTACTTTTCAAGATTAATAGTCATATGATTATTTAATACGAATAATTTCGACGATATTATTTTAATGGGTATTGACAATATAAAGATGCTCAATCATATTAACTTATTTAGTGGCTAATTAATACGAATAATATCAATACTTATTTCGTATTATATTATCTTATTTGGTTCTTTCCATAGTGTATCAAACATAGCCTAAAGTGTTTCATGAAAAAATAAGTTAAGGTAAAAAAAGGAGAGAAGCCAAGTGGGTCTAGCAGTAGGGATGCACATAACTACCACGGATTGAGTTTCACCGATATTTCAATCGATATATCGGAAAAATTGGTCGTCGGCATCTAAACAGGGAGGGAAGGAATTTCTTCCCCAATATCCATGTTTTCGTCCAATATCGAAGTATATCACTGATTTTCACCAAAATCCGCCCGTTTGTATCAAAATTTACCAAGCGCCATCGTGCCATCCAACTTCAATACATGCAATTCTAGTGCCGACGCTGGAAATGGCGACCAGCAGCCGCGAGCAGCAATGGCGACTAGCAATCGCGACCAGTAGCGGCCATCTTTAGTTCATGCCCACCTTCCGCTCTGTTTCTTTCACGGTCTTCGTCTCTCTTAGTCACGAGTCACTCGACTCTACCTCTCTACCTCATCTGCACTGTTTCCTTCACCACAGTCCATCACATGCTCAAGCAGAGAAGATGAAGACTAAAGGTCGCTTCGGGGGAGGGGGGAGGTGAAGAGAAGCAAGAAGATGAAGGCTAAAGGTCGCTTCGTAGATTGGGGGGGGGGGGGGGGGGGGAGGGAGGGAAGGGGAGGTGAAGATAGAGACAAAGAAAGAATATAAGAAATTGTCAAAGTAGGGGGATTTAAGTGTGGCTGAGATTGTATGCTATTTAATCCATGCTGGTGTTAGAGTGTGTAGCGTGTGCCTGAGATTGGGGCACGTGTGATTCTTTGGGACATGTTGCATTCATACACTGAATAGAATGTCAATCTATACTTTCTGAATATAATGTTAGACTAAAGGTGTATACACCAAATACGTGAAGTAGGAGTCTCCCATTATAATGATAGATATTTTGGAAAATAAAAAATAATTAAAATTTTATAATTCAATTAACTAATTATGTTATTTTTGATATTTTTTTCTTGACCTAATTTATTTTTCAATTTTTTATGAATTCAATCTTCCCATTTTGAATATCGTTTTTTGGAAAATTTTCTACCAACTTCTCAAATTACATGGAAAATCAGAATTTAACTCCGAGTTGGTTATATATATTATGAAATCTACTTGTTTTTTTAGTGAAAATCAACTAGTAAAGTATCCTAGATGTGAAATTATAAATAAAATTATATTAATTCATTATAAGACCACATTGTATCATATTATATGTCATATATTTATTATGATAATGTCATTTTATAATTTTTATTAGTATTATATAACCATTATTGGGCACTTAAACTTTTCTCAAAGTTTCATTAAAAATTTCCAAATTTTGGACTAAATTTCCATTATTTTTGTTAAGCGTATCCATAAATTTTACTGTCGATATTTCCATCAACATCGTTATTTTCGATTAAACTTTTTTGTTGAATATCTTGTTAATTGGCTTTTCGATTCAACTTTTTTGTTGAAACCGAAACTGAATTGGGTTAGGAATCGGTTTCGATTCAGTCCATTCTCAACCTCAAAATTATTTAAACCTAAAACTGATTAAACCGGTTTGGTTCTGTTTTGAACCGATTTTGGACCGGTTTACCGATTTTTGTCTGAGACAGAGAGAACGAGGGAGAGGGCGGGAAGGAAAAGCTGAGACCGTGAGGCGTAAGCTTCGAAGAAGACGGATCGGGGCCATCAGGCTTCAACAAAAAATGGAGAGGATGAAGACTTAGAGGGAGATGGAGAGATCGAGGGAGAAGGAGAGATCATGCAGAGGTGTGAGGCCCTGAGCTACGACGAAACTGGAGAGGACGATGGGCTTTGACGAAGACATGGTGGTCGAGGGAGAGGGAGATGGAGAGAACCACATAGAGGGAGGGATTGAGCAGATGCCATCTAGTGAGTGGTGAGGGTTCAGGACTTCGTGTGGCTGAACAATCGGACGAGACGAAATCAGAGAGAGTTGAGTTTGAGAGATTGATAGAATCAAGTGACCTAGAGAGATGAGAGCGAGAGGGAAGGCCTTAGGGATTATAGTGAAAGCAAGGGGTCGTGCAACTCATGCTCTGGAATTCGAGAGAGGCGAGACTCGAGACGAGAGAGATGACTGATGAGATTGAGAGCGACTAAGCGAGATGGGTGGGGATTTGGGATTAGGGATGGTGCGAACGACGCCACTTTGGAGATAGAGAGGTTGGGGTGTTTGGGGCCGGGAGTTGGGCTAGGCTTCCACCTGATTCTGGGGCTGGGTTAGACAGAGAGGTTGGGTCATTCCATTAAAACCCAAAAATAGAAGCTCGTTTCTTAAGGTTCGGTTTTTCGGTTCAGTACGATTTTGCTAAATCGAAAACTGAAACCAAACCAATTTAGACCCAATTTAGTTCAATTTTTACTATTCAATTTGAATTTTCTTTCAATTTAGTTTTTAAGATTCGATTTCAGTTTGATCCATGTCTTCAGCTCATTTTTTTCGAACTAATTAAGGCTATATGGAAACGCTCTCCCCTCTTTCTAAAAAGACTCCCAGCAGGCCCTAGATTGTTGGGGGGGGGGGGGGGGGGGGAGGTGGGTGGTGGTTTTTCTTTGTTTTCACCTCCTTTGGGGTGGAGCTAAGCAAGACCAACACCCCCCCTGCCCTCTCCCCTTTTTCCTATTCTCCTTTCGTGTCTCTCTCCCCATGCCCCTTGCCCTTTCACTCTCTCCTCTTTTCTCCCTGGTGGTCTGCATTCTGCTCGATTTGCAGCTACTGCTCCTGCCGGTTTCCTTGTTGCTATCTCCGTTGCTTTGCTACCCGGACGAGGCCTTCGGTGGACGTGAGCGCCACTGCTATTTCTCGCCTTTTTAAGCTTCTCTCGCCGCTACCTTGCTACTCAGACTGGTTCTCCTGGTCGGCCACTTCGGTGGACTTGCTCAGTGCATATCTTGGTGACGTTCACTTGGTCGTCTTCCTCGTTTGACGTGCTCATCGCCGTCTAGTGGTGGTTTGACAGTGGGATCTCTCTACCTTGGAGGTGGCTTCTCTGCGGTCTCTTGTCTAGGTGACCGTCGACTTGCCTTGGTGGTGGCTCCTCCTTTCCCTTGCTTTTGCTGTAGCAGGGGTGATATATCCTTTGCTGTAGCAGGGGTGATATATCCTTTGCTGTGCTACGGTGGTAGGGGTGTAGAATCGGGTCTTCTGCTATTCCCTTGGGCAGACTCTCTATCTATGGTGGTTTCCTTTGTTTTTTGTTTTTCCCTCTAATTTTTTGTTTTGATTGGTTTCTTTTCTTTTTTTTTTGTTTGCTTTCTGGTTTCATTACCTCGCCCCTCTCTTTGTGGAGGTTTTATCTTCACCTTTCATGGTGAACCTTATGGTTTCTATGGATCTAACATCTCATCTTCATATCATGCTATATCCACCCACCTTTTTTCATCTCCTCTCCTCTCACTGGATGCCCTGTGTTGTCACTTTCTGTGGTATTTTCGTCGCTGACCTCCCCCCCTCTTGACATATCTGCTTCCATTTCAAATTGTCTGCTATTGGTTGTGGCTGTGGATCAATGTTAAAGTGCTAAATGCACCATTTGAATGGATTATGGGAGCGCTTTATGCGCGGGTGGCTTGCTCACTCTCATTTTCCGAATGGTTCTTCGGTTTATCCTCCATTATTATCAGTAACGGTGATTTTTGCAGCGCTGTGGTGGTTGTGGCAGCTTGGTGGGCGGCTGTTGGAAATGTAGAGGCTTTCCATTTTTCAGATCTAGTGTGTCATTTAGGTTATGTTAAATTTTACTATTTTCAAACTTTGGATTGCTTTTAGGCCTTTTTGGTTTTACTACTTACATTTTATTTGTCTAGTCAGTTTTTTCTCTGATTTGAGCCTTTTGATGCTTTGTAATTGGTTGTTCAAATTAGACTTGGCAATGGATCGTGTCGTGTCGTGTTATGTACTCTATTTTACCTATTTAAGTCCAACCCGAACCCGATCTGTTTATTAATCGTGTCAAAACATGTAAACCTGAACCCGACCTGTTTATTAAACAAGAACCCAAACCCACACGTTTATTAAACGTGTCGTGTTGAATAACCTGTTTAACACGTTTAACATGTTTAATCCATTTAACATGTTTAATCCATTTAACCTATTTAACCATATATCTTATATAATATTTGAAGCAGAATTTTTTCATTAAAATATTATACGAACCACCAATGAACTTCATAATTCATAATTCATAAGTTCATGCAATAATTTAGTATCCATGACCAACGATACAATATCATCAATGTAATATTAAGTTCCAAAAGAAAATAAGCATAGTACATAATACCAAATAAACTTAAGTGATTAATTAATAAACTCTAAGGGAAAAGTTTCAACAAAAAAATGTTAAAATTGATTAGATCTTCGTGAATTGCACAAGAACACAGCAGTTAATCAGCATCTACAATAAAATGAAGAAAACATTAGAATTCAACCACAAAATTAATAACCCAAAAAAAAGACATGCTAGAATGTAATTTTTTAGTACCTAAATATTATCCATCATTAGGAATGGTATTAGGGCATTCAACAGATTGAGACCTGAACTGAAGAAGTTTTCTTTGTCCTTTTCCATTGTTCTGCCATTTTTTTTTTTTCAATTAAGAAATTAACATTGAAAAAGTAATGAAATTTACTGAAAGAAAATGTCCAGTTTACTAATTATTCATGCTTTTATTGTTCAATTCTCATTACGAATTCGATTTCGAATCCATTAACAGTACTTATATAAGGCAAAGTGAAACTGTGAATCTACCTTGGCTAATAGCAATTTTCCTTTGTTGGGTTTCGCAAAGTAAATTTGTAGTATTGTAATATAGGCAAATTTCAGAAAGAATAAAAAGAAATACACTCGGGCCCAAGACCGCCCAAGGCCCCATGACTACCCAAGTGCAAAATTGAAGAATAAGAGTCTTTATTGACATCTAAAGACTACACCAAGCATATGTGTGCAGAAGTTGCAATCCAAGCCGAGGAGTGTCACGAGACTCACAACAGACAAGCCAAAAAGAAAGAAAGCAAGACCAGTCTTTCTCCTTTCGCGCAACATGGTATTGAAAGAGATGCAATTGCAACAGGAAAGTTTAATTGGCAATTCAAATCAGATGGATCATATAAACAAACAAACAAACCAGACAACAAGTAACTTAGACAAAAACCAATACACGCAAACCACTCTTAGTAATCCATCAAAATAAGCGCATTCAACCAAACAAATCCATAGCCAAGCATATCCTCTTCCAAATTCCTTATTCAGAACCCAAACAGTAATTAAACATAATAAAATTAGGGATCGAATAAAATAACGCATACATTTCAAGCAAATCCAAATCACGTCAAAAGAAATACAAAATCACAAAAAACAATCATGCCGGTCAAACTACTTAATCCTAGTGGGAATCAAATTCCAGTTACGTGAATCCAACCAGTACAATCGAGATCAGACACATACAAACAGTATGCGAAACCCTTTCAACTCTTTCTCGCCTAGTCAAGTCAAATTATCAGCCTAACCTTTATATATGTGGTTGAGCATCCATATTTTGTTAAAACTGAATCCTAATTATGCTTTACCAAATTCGGGCTATTTTGTCGATGAACCAATTAAATATTTCCCTTGAAGAAAAAACTAGGCATAACCCATTACACTCATCAACCCAAACCCCGCACTCGCCAATTAAATATTCCCCTTGAGATTGTCCAGGCAAGACGAAACTGGGAACAACCAAACCATACAAAGGCAACATGCATACGGTTATGGATAGATTGCGTGCAAAACAAAAATATTCATATTCTATGCAAATCAACAACCCCTATTTTTACAACTTTGTTAATTAATTAGTAATTACGTATAGTTTATACTAACTTAATCCCTCACTCCCAATTAAGTATGGGACTTCACTAAATAATCATTTAGCTGTAGCAAATTAGGGCGACTTCACCCATAATACTGCCTGTAGCTGATCCAATTATCCTATCTTCATCGCATGTTCTGATAGTATTTCCTATAAAAGAAAAAAAAAAAGTAAGGAAAATGGTGCGTAAGTAAGAAACTGTTTCCATATCTGATCAATTGGACCGAGTCTTTCTGCAGACCTAATCGTCTAATAGCAATGTCCGTGTTGTAACCTGGTCCTAAAGAAATAATAATTAGAAGCGATAAATAATAGGGAGGGACTGGGACTGGACTTGGAGAAGTTACAATCACATAAGCTAAATCTTAAATCATCAATTATCAACATACCAAAACAAATTTGAAATTGTGAAACAACCCAAAGAGATTACGTGAACATGTCTACCAGGGAGAATACTCGTAGGGAAAGAATGAGGAAGCCGGTGAAAGTAACCTGCACAAGGACACGTGTCGGTGGTTTGGAGCCTGGTGACTTCGGCGACTCGGTCGTGGACGCGTGGTGGCGTGGAGAGGCCGGTGACGTCGGGTTGTTCTTGTTGATGAAGGTTGAGAATGGAGAAGATCAAAGGACGGCTATTCTTGTTGGGTTGTTCTTGTTGATGAAGGTTGAGAATGGAGAAGATCAGAGGAGGCTACTGGAGAAAAGAGAATGGAAGGGAGCTGCTCATTTGGTTTTTTGTGTTTAATTAGGTTATAAATTATGAAGTTTTAGTATTTATATTTTGTTTTCTTGTGAAACCCTAGAGTCCTTAATGTGTTTGCGGATTCATGGATTAGCAGGTTATGAATCAATAACACATTACTCAAATTATTATTAAGTCGGTGGCACCCATATTTCAAATTAATGGAAAAACTTACTTTTAAAAACAAAAAATTAACAAGGCTATACGCGGGCACCCATTACTCGCTGCGTCTTTTCTTCTTTTCTCCTTCTCGGCTCTCTGCGCCTCACTCTCTTCTCGCTCTCCTCTTCCGAACGACCACCACAAGAGAAGCAGAGGCTCTGCCGCCGAGCTCTACTTTCGAACAAGGAAAGGGACAGCCTCTATTCTCACGGGTCTGAGCCTCCGAGTTAACTCAGCGAGTCTACATATTATTAAGGTAAGTATGCATTTCCGGCATCTTGTAGGGATTTTGAAGCTCTTAATTTCTGTTGGTGTTTCTGCTTGTTTCGGATTTTGTTGGGTGGTTGTTGTTGTTGTTGATGTTGAGTGATTCTCTGCTTGATTTTGAGTGTTATTATCATCCACCACATGCGACTTTTGATGTTGTTGCGGCTGTTGTTGGAAAATCAAACCCTTCATCATCATCATCCTTCTAAACCCAAAAACACACAAAAATCCATCTTAATTTTGTTACTTGAATTCGTTTGCCTCCACCCCAAGAGACAATTTTTTCTTTTTCTTTTTTGTACAGGTTTGTTGATCGTGGTACACCCTTGCTGCGGTTAGAGATTCGGCTATGGAGGGTTACAAAGGTATTCTGATTTCTCTAACCTTTGAACAAAAATATCCATGGGTTTGGGTGCGCATGGGTAGGATATTCGTCATATGTGCATAAATTGTACTGGGTAAAAATTATCCATTAGTGCAAGGGTTTACCCGCCAGGTACCCTTACCCGTTCAACAAAACGGGCCTCTCCTTCTTCAGCGACTCTTCTTCTTGGCGATTCGGCTTTGTTGCTACGGTGGTACCTCATCGTATCTCCTTCTCGACAGATCACCTTCTTGGCTCCTCTTCTAGACTCTTCTCGCTCCCTTCCACTCTCCTATCCTCACACCGCCCAAATGCTCAATCTAATTTTCAATCCAGTTCTCTCAACAGGGAAGAAAACCTTCAGGTTCGATTCCTTTTGCTTTCTGGGTTTGATCAAAATGACCTTTTATTGCTCTTACTTCACTTGGTTTTGATTTGGGAATTTCTGATCTATGATTGTTGTAGGCTTATTGTGTTGCTGGTTTGCTGATAATCTTGATGATGAATCTGGTTTCACATTGATATGTGGTTTTTGGGATTTTATGATATGTGGTTGTTGTTGGTTTCACATCTGATTTCTACTAGGTCTCTAGGTCTCAGCCAATCAGCTTTGATTAAGTTTGTTGTTAGTAGTCCTTATCTTTTACTTGGGGATGTAAATGCTTCATTTTTAAAGGAATTGGAAAAACTGACGAATCTTGGATTCAAAACCAGTTGGATTCTAAGGAACTTATCGAAGAAAATTCATATAATTGGAGCCGAGTGCTTGACGTTCTGAATTTTTTTAGTATGATGCGTTTTAGAGATAAGAAATTGGGTCGATTGGTTGGCAAGCACCCAGAAATTGTATTTGAAGGTTCAGGGGATCAGACGCTTTCACTAATTGGTTACTTGTTGAAGTTTGGATCCAGAATGAGCCAAGTATGGTCAATATTTATGCAGTTTCCAAAAATTCAAGTTATGAAATTTGGTTCGAATATGAGGAAATGCTTTTTATTCTTTAATGATGTTGGAATGGAGGTTGCAGGGATTGGGAAGATCATTGGTTCTTACCCCCTGCTATTGGTTCATGTGCTTTGAAGAAAACTAACACCATACTTGTGCACTTGAACATGGGAAAGAAGAGCCTGTGTAAATACATCCAGGAGAACCCGCAAGAATTGAAGAATTGGGTTTTGGGTAGAAGACTTAGGCCATTAGACTCGGGAGCTAACCATAGATAAAAAACAGAGAAGACTAAGTTCTTCGTAGACATAGGATTTGTAGATAACTCAAATGAAATGAAAGCAGCTCTGGAGGAATTTCAAGGCATTGGATGGGAACTTCAGAATTTGCAAAATTGATATGAAACAGATGAAAAGGTGAAAGCTTATGTTTGATATAGTCTGCCATGATAGATCAATAATAATCTAACAGGATTTGAGTGACAAATCAACAAAAGTTCATCATGTTTAGGATTTGTTTCTATAATATAGTCATGCTTACAGATATGCTAATGTTGTGTTAGAATTTTGAACTGATTGGTTTCTTACTAGAACTATGAACTGTTGCCCTAATCTCTCACAAACCCTATCATGGATTCATGCTTCTCACATATATCGTTTAATTTCAAAATGTAATACGTACTCAATAATTAGTGTGTTTAAGCGCAAGAATACAATGTTTACTTGAGATGTTATCAATCTTGTAATTGAATCTCGTGTGTGAATTTGTGGGTGTTGTTCTTGTTGCTGGCTCAATAAATTATATATTCGGCATACAGGCAAAAGCATGTACGTTCTTGATTAGTTGATATGAGATTGGTATTGTTTCCTTATCTAGGTTAGGTTTCGCAGTAAAGTATTCTCAGATTTTTGTAATATATTTAGTAGTTAAAAAATATTTACAATTTTTTTTTGCTACTTTTTCTTTTTAATGTTACAAGGTTCGACTTCGGATTTGACTTCTATAAATACTGAATCTGATACGTTTGACGATGACATTGATGTTGAGATTGTTGATGATGATGGCGACGATGAAGATGATTGAACTTTCTCAAACATCCTCATTATTTTGTTATAATTTTATAAATCGAACTTAAATTTGTAATATTATGAACTTTTATTATAATGGAGGAGAAAAAAATAAAAAGAAAAAAATGAAAAGCAAGAAATGAAAGTGAAAAGCAAAAGAATTTGAAAGGAAAAAAAATTAGAAATAAAAAGAAATGAAAAGTTAGAAAAAAAAATTGAAAGGGAAATAGTAAACATAAAATTGTCATGGGTACCCATTGCCCAATGGGGAGGGTTTGGGTAAATCCTTAAAAATTAAGAATGGGTCTAGATGGATATACTATCCATTTTTACCCATATAGGATAAGGATTTACCCATACCCTAAAACAAAACCCATTTGGCCACCCCTAGCGTACACCCTTCATTGATTAAAAGTGCGTTTATCTTTTGTGTCGCTCTAGTTTGTTTTGGTTTGTTTTTCTCTTTAATCCATTGGCTGTATATTTAATTTTGATTTTGGTGTTGGCAAAGATGTCGCTTGCTTGTTTGTATTTTTCCTACTTAATTATCTAATTGAAAAGCGTAAAATTTATCCTCCTAAAATGAATTTATGGAATTTAGTCCTCCATAATTTACGGAAATCCAAGTTAGGTTTTTTTCCCTGTGGAAGTTGTGCTTGCTGGTATGTGTTGAGTAAAGCTGTGGGGGTGTGAGTCGTAGATATTTTGGGTCATCCATATAGTTAATTATTAATGTCTATTCACCTTCCATATGGAAAAAAAAATATGTGTTATTCTTCGTTTATTTTGTGAAGGTTGCAGTATATTGTGGTTACCTAGTAATTGATTGGTAGGCCAATGTTTTGGCAGAAAGATTAGCCAATCCGAGGTTGTAAAATTAGTGAACTACTTAAGTTTCTGTCAGAAATTGCATCTTTTTAATGTATATAAGTTCTATTTTGATTTTGTAATACTTTGTTATGAAATTGTTTCGATCATTTAAAAATAATGTCATGTTATTTTTCATTCCTCGAACTCTGTTTACCCTCAAGAATGAAACAAGTGATGTGAGACATACCCTTGAAATATGTTCACCTTCCATTTTTGAAGATCTTACAGAATTATTAGAATGTAAAGATTTGATTCAGGCTTTTTGTGATCCAATTGGGTAGTGAGGAGAGATACAGCATCAAGATTGCTGGGAAACATTGCCTTTATGGAGAGTTGTGGGTTCTAAGCTTTCTATGCTACTGAAAAGGTAGCCATGGATTTTCATTGCACATGAGGATGTACTTAGAATCCTTGTTTCACTAGTTCTTGAAAGGGATTTCTCATTGAATTCTAGGATGTTTGTTCCTCCTCTATATACTGTTAGCTTTTTGCACAATGGAGCAGTTGGTAGAAAATTGGACTTGCTTTGTAGTTTTGGTTTTTCTGTGGATGAATGCACAAAAATGTCAGAAGAAAGTGAGGTTTTCCTAGTACATCAGAGAAGTCAAAGTTTTGAAATTGATTTCTTCTTGAATACAGATAAATTCAAAATTTCAATTTTTTATTTTTAATCATTAGATTTTGATGTTTTTTATGGGGGGCTCAATGCTTGCTGGATACAGAGTTTTAGAGGTTGCAAGGTCAAAAACAGCTACTTAAGTATCCAATTTTTTATGATGCAATTATATTGGTAGAGGTATCCTTGGAGAAGTTTATTTTAAGATTCATGGTTGATGTGGAGTAATTGTTGGTTACTTACAAGGCTTATCTGCTGGATTATGCTCAGGAATAAGATTACTAGTCCAATCTGCAATTTTGTTTTTGCGAGGTGGGTTTCTGGGTCACATTGAATTAAAAACTACCACCTGGTGCTAGTTGTGGGGCTAGACGGATCTGAAAAACACACATGTGCCTTGTCTGGACATTGGAGAATGGGGTGTGAGTAGCTTGAAGTTGACTTAAAAGGACAGGCTTAGACAGTGCAGAGACAACTTTCGATGTTCAAAGACTAGAGCACAATGACTACAAGACCTACCATAGTTTTGGATAATTCTATTTCTATATGTTTTTAACCCTTTAAGTTGCATTATTCTGGTTCTGTTTTGTTGATGTTCTTTGTGATGTTCCATCTCTCATTAAAAGAAACTATATCATACATTAATGTCTATCAATTGGTTAGCTGAATTGTTGAATCTCCAAATTTGGTTGGACATATTTGTTATTTCCAGCTTAGTTGCATGCATATAAGAACTGGGTTTCATGAAGGTCTATCAAGGTTTTGCGGTTTGAACTGATTGACTGGTTTTCCATCTTTAAATGAAGCATAACGCTGTTATGCTCTTGGATTGGATATTTTCTATCTCTGAACCGTTTACTTTTTTCTTCTCCTTTTTGAGATTATTTATATTCTGTTATGTTGATAAACTTATCTATTATACGTCTTGTCTCAGATTGCATCATGAAAATAGAGTTCCCCTACCATGTTAGAAGTTGGCAGTATCAAACAGTTTCTACCATGTGGCGGCTTCAAGGCATTGGTGTTTCTCAAACGGTGTGCTTCGATATTAACTTAGATTTAAAGAGAAAGTGAGTCTTTTTTTCCCGCCACGGTGAAGACAATGATAAATGGTCAGTCTTTCAAAATTCTCTACCATTGTTGTATGGAATTCCGCGATAAGAGAATATGTGAACCAAAGCTGTCCCCACAAAGCCCTCCTTCTCTTTCGCCAAATGAAACAAAATGGCTTGGAACCTAACAATTTCTCCTTTCCCTTCTTGGCTAAAGCATGTGCCAAGCTATCCAACCTCCAATTTTCCCAAATCATTCACACCCATGTTTTGAAATCTCCATTTCGGTCGGATATCTTTGTGCAAACAGCACTGCTTGATATGTATGTTAAATGTGGTCAACTGAGTGATGCGTTCGTTCTATTTGAGAGAATTCCCAAGAGAGACGTTACTTCATGGAATGTGATGCTTATGGGTTTTGCGCAACTGGGGCTTGTCGATAAAGTGTTAAGTTTGTTTCACGAGATGAGATTTGCAGGCATTATGGTGGATACCGTGACGGTTATGGGGTTAACTCACGCAAGTTTGGATACAAAGAATTTGGCATTGGTGAAAGCTTTTCATGCATTTGGAGTTCTGATTGGGATAGATGCCGACGTTTCATTGGCTAACACTTGGATTTCTGCCTATACCAAATGCGATGACTTGACTTCAGCCAGGGCTGTCTTTGATGGGATTGACATTGGTGTGAGGACTGTTGTCTCTTGGAATTCAATGATTGCAGGATATGCAAACTTGGAGAGATTTCTAGATGCTCTAAATTTTTACAAATGGATGCTGTGTGAGGGATATAGGCCTGATATAAGCACTATCCTAAGCCTCCTTTCTTCATGCAATGAACCTGATCTATTGGTCCAAGGTCTGCTGATTCATTGTCATGGAATTCAACTGGGCTGTGATTCTGACATTTTTGTTTTGAATACTCTTATATCTATGTATTCCAGGTGCGGTGATATTCTTTCTTCTCGATTTTTGTTTGATGGCATGTCTCGTAGAACCTGTGTTTCATGGACTGCTATGATCAGTGGGTATGCTGAGAAAGGTGATGTAAATGAGGCACTGGGTTTATTTCATGCTATGGAAGTAGCGGGTGAGAAGCCTGATTTGGTCACGGTGCTTTCTCTGGTTTCAGGTTGCGGTCAAACAGGAGCAGTTGAGATTGGGAAATGGATTCATAACTATGCATTCTCAAATGGATTAAGAGAAAATATAGTAGTTTGCAATGCATTAATTGATATGTACGCAAAATGTGGAAATATTAGTGATGCTCGAGTGCTCTTTTATGCCTTACCTGTCAGAACTGTTGTTTCCTGGACAAGTATGATTGCAGGGTGTGCTTTGAATGGCAAATATAAAGAAGCTCTGGATTTTTTCTATCAGATGGTGGAGTTAGGCTTGAAACCAAACCACTTAACATTTCTTGCCATTCTTCAAGCTTGCACTCATGCAGGTCTCCTTGAGAAAGGAATGGAGTTGTTTGACATGATGACAGAAGTTTACAATACAAATCCCGGGGTTGATCATTATTCCTGTCTGGCTGATCTTCTTGGGCGTAAAGGAAAGTTAAAAGAAGCAGTGGAGCTTGTTGAAAATATGCCAGTGGTACCTGATGCTGGAATATGGGGCGCGTTACTTGGTGCTTGCAAGATTCACCATAATGTAGAGATTGGTGAATATGCATGTCGCCGTCTATTTGAGTTGGCGCCCCAGGAGGCAGTTTCATATGTGGAAATGGCTAGCATATATGCATCACAGAGAAGGTGGGATGAAGTTGCTGCATTAAGAACAGTGATGAAGTGTAACAAAGTGAAAAAATTTCCAGGACAAAGCCTCGTTCATGTTAACGGTAGGCCGCAGTTATTTACAGTTGAAGATAGAAATCATCCTGATGGTTTATTAATATACGCAATACTAGATGGTTTGACTTTACTATTGAAAGAGGAACAGTACCAGCCACATACAGGCAATTTTGTGAATTGATTTTTAGGTAACTTATTTTTTCTTATCGTAGCATGAATGATTCTGTGAGTGTTTCATTCGAACAGTGAGCCTCTAGCAATTCTGCATTTCTTTCCTATCCAAAAGCTGAAGAGGGGTCTGTTTTCCTTTCATTCGCAATAAAACTTTACTCTTCCTGCTTGCCATTTTCGCAGGTTTTTTTTGTTCTTTTAAAGGTATGAAGGTTTTCTATAGGTAATGTGTTAAATTATTTTCAGTTTCATATTTCCTTTTGCATATACATGACAGTTCTTTTTTTCCCGTTGCTAATTTAGAATTCAACTTGTTTTATTTAATTTCAATCATATTTAGTATTTTCTTCAATCAGTCTGTGAACCTGCTAATATGTTCATTGTTTATGATATCCTAAGGAAATATAAAACTTTTGATCTGACTATACTATTTCCCATAAAGCAACGACATATAAAAGTCCCAAGGGACCTAAGAAAAGACATCCAGTGACGCAATTGGCAATGGCAAGGCCTGAGGAATGTTGTAAGACTGCATATGTGCCTGTGATGAATGCAACTGCCATGGACAGCATGCCTACAACGGTGGAAGGCAGCATGTTTGGTAAGATTTTTTCCTCAACTAAGTTGCGTCGGCGCCCCATAAAAATGTGCCCCGCAACAGATGAGCTGGAGAAAACCAAGGCTATGGTATTTGTTATAACAAATGCTTGGAAGGCTTGATTTCCATTGAGAATTGCTGCACCCTCTGTTGGGCCTCTCTCCTTGTTGAAACCACCAGGCATGGTGAAACCTGCTGTGAATGTCACGGTTGCTATGAGTGTCGCCACTAACAAATGGGTGTCGCTCATTTTCCTGAGATCTGCCAACCTCATTTCTCCAAGTTCTTTCCTCTTTTTTCTGGCTTCCTCCTCTTTTTTGGGGGGTGACGGTATACCTTCAAAAAATAAAAAGAATATAAATGAGAGCAACTATAATCAAGCAGCCTTTTAAACGTGTAATAAGGTTTAGTGTGGAAGGCATGTTGATCGTTGGCTCTCTTCATGAAAGACAATAGTGTAATAATGTTCCGTACCGGTTTCTGGAACTTAAAATAGCAGACATATAAAATAGTTCTAGAGTTTGATGTAACAAAAGATATATGAAAAATGGACACACTAAAATGCCATTAGTATTATTGGTCCAGTGGTTTTCCAGTCACTGTATACAGGGATGTCTTAGGTCTCGATAGGAACTCATAAAAGCGAGGTCGATAACCAATGTGTTCGTACCGTTGTTGCTTCCATCCTTTGTTAATTCCAAACAACCACTCTCTCTTAGGATTACACTTTTCCCACCTTCCTCTCGCGTGGTATATCTCTGCAACAAGACATCCATGTCAATTTGTTTGTTATAGTCCGTAAAACACAGCAATAACATCAGTAGTGAAAATTCATGTATCATATACTAGGTTTACCTTCAATTCTGAAATTTTACCATTGCTCAAAACGATATCAGTGCCTACATTTTTGGTTAAGTATGTCTTCATCTTGGTATCTTTTTCATTTACAAGGTTTTGAAGCCACGAGTTCTCTTGGATGAATTTGAGAGTTTGGTCACGCTTACTGCCCTCCATGGCAAAGTGAACCACATTTCGGCCTCTGGTGTCAACCAGCTCGCAACAATCGGGGCAGCACGAAAGGAGATCCTTCATTACATCAACATGGCCTTGCCTAGCTGCAAGGTGAATTGCGGTCTTTCTTTCATCCTTGTCCCCAATATAAGCAGCAGATTGATCATAATGCAATAGCTCCTTCAGAACTGAAACATGACCAAAATGTGCTGCGTAGTGAAGCGGAGTCCATCCATTATCGTCTGCTTCAGTTGTGTAAGACCCTTTTGTTTCTAGTAATTTTCTTGTTATAACTGAAACAAAGAAAATATTTCAATTTATAATATACAATATGTTCTACCATTAGGGTTTAGTGTTCGAGTTTTGGACTGGAAATTATTAATTACCTTCGTCGTTGAAAATTGCTGCAGCGTGCAGAGAGGTTCTACCATTCGGGCCACCATGGGCAGGGGACGTGCATGTTTGCAACATTTCAAACACCAAGTCACGGTAACCTCTCTGCACGGCGAGATAGAGTGGCGTTTCGCCGGCCTCATTGCAAGAGTACGGATAATCAAGGTCTTCTCCGATCAATATTTTAACCACACTGATGTGATTATGTTGGACTGCTTCATGCAAGGCCGTGTCTTTAGAAATAGTTGCCATCCTCACCATCTGCACAGTTGCACCTATTCCGCTCTCAATCTCTTTGTTATATTGGGGTTTTTTTGCACACTCAAGAAGGGCTTTCACCGTAGAAGTAAGCCCGTGCCTTGCGGCGATGTGCAGTGCCGTCTCACCTTTGGCATTGGCTTGAAGTAGGAGTGATGGGCATAAGTCCAGAATCTGTTCGATAAATTGTGTTGATTCTTCATCTCCCCTCTCTCTGGTTCGGGCTGTGATGTTGATGTGGAGGATTGTGTTCTTTCGCGGGGTGACTATGAGGCTAAGATCATCTATTTTTTTGAAGATCACAATCGCCCCTCTTGCCGCGGCATTGTACATGTCTTGATCCATGTATGGTAGCTGGAAACGCATATAGATGAAGAAGCTAGAAAGTTCTTTTAAGTGTTCCCAATACACAAAGATGGATTAGTATTATGTTAGATCGGTCCCGGGATGACACCAAAGACTTGTAGCACTGTTAAGACTTGAGACTTGAGAGTCCCCTACCAAGACCTTTTTTTATTCTTTAATTTGTCCCGAGGGAAGGGAAGGGAAGGGAGCTGCGTACTAGTATACGCCATGTATAATCCAACTCATTCCGTTACATATATTTTATGAATAATGTTATTTGGACCCTCTAAATTGACCACATTTAGTGATCATATTGATGTGACAATCAATGAATGGTATTATTTTAATAAATGAAATTATTCTATATTTATATTAGACTATTCATTGATTGCCACATCAACATAGTTACTAAATGTGGTCAATTTAGAAGGTCCAAATAACATTGTCCATATTTTATATATTGTCGCTTGATGCGTGTGACACGAGGGGGCGTGTGGCACGAAGCTAATTTTTTATTCCAAATCCCCACTCCACGTTTTATATATATTCCAAGTAAGTTTAAAGTTCTTATCCAACAAGAAAAAGTTGGGACACCATCACCAATTCACCATGGTGTGGCTGGAGTTTTGTTTTCATTCCTTATCATATGTTCCAAAGAACCACATTCGATCAACTAGCATTACCCGTGTGATCCATGACCATCTTCTATTTCACTTAAAGCAACCAAAAGCAAAAGTCTCCAATGATAAAAGGGAAAAAAACAATAAAATCCTCTTCTCATTCACCCATATCATCAGACGACGCGTCCCTTTTCAATAACATTGAGGCATTTTGTCATAAAATTCTACATCCATCGTGCTGTACATCTGATACAATACGTTGTCAGCGCAATGACCACACACATGGATCCAAGCACCTACAAGGCAGCCACCAAAGGAGAGATTGACATTTTTAAGGAAATGATCATGAGCAGCCAACACCGGCATCTTGGCCTCTTGTTAACCCCAAATAAGAATACAATCCTTCACATCAATATCGCCGCCCAAATTGGTGGTCCAGCGGAGTTTTCAACCGACTTCGTGGAGCAGGTGCTTCATTTATGTCCACCATTGTTACTCCAAGTCAATATCAAGGGTGATACTGCTCTGCACATCGCAGCGAGGCATGGCCACGCTGCTGCAGTGAAGCTCCTTCTTCAGTTTGCGAAAGCAGGCGGAGCTCACGGCGGTGATCTTGACGAGCTTGAGAGCGGCGGGATCCAAGGAGAAGGTGATGCTCATGAGAAAAGATTGTTGGTGTTGTTAAGGATGAAGAATAAGAAGAATGACACGGCGTTGCATGAGGCCGCGAGGTATAATCACGTTCGCGTAGTGCAACTGCTGACTCAAGAAGACCCGGATTTTTTATACCCGCCTAATGACGCTGGTGAAACGCCGCTTTACTCGGCGGCGGAGGGAGGCTATCATGAGGTTGCGTTCGAAATATTACGGACTTGTACATCAGTGGATCATAGAGGCCCCAATGGTAGAACCACTTTGCATGCCGCCATAATTTTGAAAGACGACGGTAAATTAAGTTTAGATACTTAAATTTTTATGAGCTAATTAACCACACTTGCATCCACCTGAAAAAAACACAAGGAATAATTAATATTAGATCTGTAGACCTACTGATTATAGCTAGGGTGGATGTACGCACCTCGTTCTTCTATATTTGATTAGGTATTTTCTATATGAAACATCATTACATTCAAGAACGTACAATTGAACAAAATTGGAAGTCGTTTGATGATCCATTATATGTATCAAGTAATTGACCATTTGGGTTTTCAAACAATCTCTAATTGGGTTGATTGTTTACATGGGAAGATCGTTTAAAAAAATAAACTACTTCAATTGTCACAATAACATATGGAAAATCGATAATATATCAACCATGAGGACAATAGATATAGCCAACAAATATCATATACATAATTTATTTAACACTTTAAAAAATGTCATCAAACAGTCTTCGATTCAGATGACTTTTTAGGAGTACTGTATCCAATATTCATTTGTTAGTCTAATTTGCTGTCTTTTGTTTTCAAAGAAATGGCTAGAAAAATGCTAGCGGCAAACAGGAGCCTGGCTAACGAAGTAGACGATCAAGGGTGGACACCGCTACACTACGCGGCATATATGAGTGACGCAACCGCCGTGAAACGCCTGCTAGACTCCGACAAATCGGCGGCCTACATTGCCGTTGACAGAGGCGGGAAGAAGACAGCTCTTCACGTTGCAGCTGGGGGAGGCCACATTGAGGTAATGAAAGAGCTTCTTTCAAGCTGTCCAGATTGTTTTGAACTGGTGGACAATAGAGGGTGGAATGTTCTTCACTTCGCAGTTGACGGCGGCAGCGACGAGGGTGTGAAGCTAGTCCTGGAAAATCCATTGCTTTGCAACCTTATAAATGAGAAGGATGGGGAAGGGAGCACAGCTCTCCATTATGCTGCGGGGGATGCTTCCTTGACATGCATACTATCCTCTTTCATTCATAACCCTAAAGTCGATGTTATGGCATGCAATAAGCATAACCTGAGTGCCCTAGACATTGTCTTAGCCAATCACCATTCTTTGGAGATGAAGGTACGTGTATACGAATGTCATCTCTAAACAACTAAAATTATTAAAATACCTTCTCGTGTAAATATTAATTAAATTATAATAGAAGCCTCGTTTGTTAGATGATCTTATAAATATTACCTCTATGGCTAGGTTAATATATATATATATATATAATTAGATTTACGAGAATGATCATCTTTATCAATATGATCATCTTTATTAATAAGGGAGAGATTTTAGATTCGATTCTCCTAAATATAGCAATGATATAGATAATTGTTGTTTGAAAATGCTAATGTAAGGCTGAGCTCTCTATTTCATAACTCGTACGTGTTATTATTACAGGAATCTGTTGTACATCACCTGAAAACAGTTGGTAGTAGACCAGCCGTAGGGCAAGTCGTTACAACTGCCAACGATATGAACCTAAATAAGGAAGGAAATAGTGAGATTACTACCGTTGACGGAGGCAACACCACCGTCAAGACCAAGGGCACCGGCAAAGACGACGATGAAGACGCAAAAGAAGTGAATTTAATTGTGGCAACACTCATAGCAACCGTAACATTTGCAGCAGCCTTCACCATGCCCGGCGGCTACATTGAGTCAGGCCGCGACGAAGGCGGTGCACTTCTAACGCGAAACACAGCGTTTCAAGCATTCGTGATCACTGATACGATCGCCATGATGCTCTCTAGCTCCTCCGTCCTTCTCCGGCTGTCAATGGCGACGAATAAAAATTTGCGCAGCAAGAAGAACGTGTTGTTAGTGGAGTCGTACCTCACCACCACCGCCTTGTTTGCGATGGTGATGGCGTACAGTACAGGCACCTATGCCGTGCTATCTCATTCCCGATCGCTTGCTGTTGCCACTTGTGTTCTTGGTTCTTCTGTTTCCTCCTACTTTATCTTTATTTACTATGGCTTTTCCATAGGATGGTATCCTGAAGTAGTTAAATATGAGACGTTGGAAACCAAGAATTAAATACTTATATGTATTATTTGGAAATTCTATAAAATAAATAAATTGAAAAACGCGTTCAGTTTAGTACTCTTATTATAATTTTATTGTTGCAAATAAATGGGAAATATGTTGTGAACACGATGAAATCGTGTCTATCATTTCATTCAGTTAAACTCACTTATATAGAAGTAGGGTTAGGGTTTAGTACAAAACACAAATTACATATATACCCTCTTTACATATGACTAAACTATCCTTCACAATATTAAATAAATAGCCACATACTTAAATATATTTACAACACTCCCCCTTGGATATTTCATGTAATGGTGTCGCTCGGCTACGCGCTTATGTGTTGCCTCATTAAAATCTTGACAGGTGACAAAAACCCTATGGGACAAAAATAACCCTGGTCGAAGGAAAAAAGAGTGCAACGCGTGTGTAAATGGTCACATCGGAATCTTCTAAGGTAGTTGATGTGGTCTTTTCTAGAATACGGGTAGATAGTACGCATTTGAGATAAAATGTATTAGTGTTGCTCCACCAAAATCTTGCTTGGTAAACTCAGTGGGGAAAAACCCGTGGTCGAAGGGAAAAGATGTGTAAATGCATATGAGTCAAATCAAAGCATCTTCAGGATGCATTGTTAGCGGGGTGATCATACCAAAATGTGTGCCTCGTTAAAACCTAGCCAGGTAACAAAACCCAATGAGACAAAATCACCCTGGTCATAGGACAAAAGAGTACACGATGATCATGTGAGTATACTTCGGGATACTCAGTATACTTCAAGATACTTGGTATACATCAGGATACTCCCAATCTACGTAAACCAATACCTCGCACATGCTGCTGGAATGTGGCTTTTGGTAGTGACTTGGTGAACAAGTCTGTTGTATCTTAGTAGATAACTGTCAGTTCATTATGGGTGAAATTCAGTCCACAAGTACTTCAAATATGCCTAGTAATGGCTCTTAGCCATATGCATTCGCGAACTGCTTCATGAAGGGCTAAAATCTCTGCATGATTCGAAGACGTAGCAACAAGGGTCTGTTTCCTAGACCTCCAAGGTAAAGACATAACCTGATTGGGAACGTGTCTTATGTGGGTCTGATAAATAACCTGCATCACCATACCCAACAAGGTGTGCATCATTCCGAGGACAAAGGGGGTTTGATTCATTCCTCGGTGCATAGGGATAGAATAAGCCCATATCTCATATACCATTAAGGTATTGGAAAATTTCTTTCATGCCATTCTAATGGCGGCATGTTGGCGCAGAGCTAAATGTAGTTAACAAGCTCACATCGGATGAAATGTCTAGTCTGGTTATTTGAATCAAGTACAATAATACGCTTATTGTACTCAGATAGGAAACTTCTGGTCTCACTATCTCTTCATTATCATCTGCCAGACGAAACGAGTCCTTTATAGGATCTAGGCTACTGTTGATCATAGGCGTGTTTGAAGGTTTTGATTTATCCTCATTAAATCATTTCAACATCTTCTGGGTCTAATATCAACATCTTCTAGATGTAATTTAATCAATAGACTAAAACCTCATATGCTCAGTACTCGAGCTTCAGGTCGAGACAAAACTTTGTTCTCCTATGATCCTTCATTTTAAAATCCAACTTCAGGTGTTTAGTAGTGTCATTGGTTCCTTCAAGAATACCAATCAATAGCAAACCTGTAACTTGTTTTCTTAATAAAAACGCATGGTTATTCTTCTTAATACCACTCTCATCAAATACTCACTTAAACGGTTATACCATATTCGTTCGGATTATCTCAATCCGTAAAGTAAACACCTCAAAGGAGTAGAGAGCGTGTTCCGTGGTTTGGAACTATTTGCATCAGATATTGTGAGTCCTTCATGAACTTCCAAATGTATCTCTTTATTTGTATCCCCATAGAGATAACCAGTAACCACGTTCATAAGCTGCATAAGGTAGAAGAACGTTATGACGTCAAATACGGGAGAATACGTCTCCTCGTAATCAATCTTAGGGCGTTGAGAAAACTGTGCGCCATTAAATGCGTTGTACATCTCACAACCTCATCTTTCTCATTACGCTTCCTTATGACTACCCATTTAAATTCTGCAGGTTTGATATGAAGAGGTGTGGGAGCTACAGGTCCAAACATCTTCTTTTTGTCAAGGAATCTAATTCGGCCTGGATTGGTTTTTCCATTTTTGGCCAGTCTTCTCTATGTTGAAATGCATTCATCAATAGAGTAAGGTTCGATTTCATTTCTAGTTATTATTTTGGTAGCTACTGTGAATACATATAAATCATCGATGATAATATCATTCTGATTCCTTATCTCACATAAGCATGCATGATTTACCGAGATCTCTTTATTTTCGGGAGTGGGTTCTGACGTTGGAGCCTCCCCCAACGCCATCACAGACCCATAATCCGGAATTATCTCATGAGATGGATCAATTGATATTTAGAAGGGATTCGATTGTGTCAAATTTATCCCCTTCCGGGGATGAGAATCCTTCAAACCTATTAGTCTAGCTCACTTTTGAGCAGGGAAATATGACTGGTTAGCCGCCATGGTCGTACCTCGTCCGTCTGGGACGACGCGTCCTACTAGGACGCCTATCCTTACAGGCAAGTTTGCAGTATGTATATGTGATCTCGTCACTTTAGCTGGATTAGAGGAAGCGTCTGACATATTATTAGCTACACTCTGTAAATCTAGAATTCTCCACACTATGTTCTTACTTTGTGCATTCGGGGATCAAGATGAGACATAGTGGGGACATTCCACGTCAATTCACGTCGTTCTTCAGGAACGTTTGACTTTCTTATCTCCCCCTAACGACATGGATATTTGATAGGTCTTTTGTTTTGTGTTTTTCTCGATTACTAGCAAAATATAAGTTTGGAGGTATTTGATAGGTCATAATTTGTGCATGTTTTATCCATAATTTAATGCCCTTTTACTTATATTTTGTTAATATTTCATTCTATGCAATTGGAGAAAATAATATATTTTATAAGAAATGTGTAGATCAAATAGAGCTTGGAATTATGAGAATTTGAGCGAAAGAATCACCTAAATCGGAGTTGAAATGAAGAAGTTATGAAGGAAAGTAGATTGCATAAAAAATTTGGTGGATAACCACCGAATGAAGGAGTTGCTTCGCGGTTACTGTAACTCGGACCAATTCGGCGCACGCCTACCGAACGACCCTCCTGTTCCTCGGCGCGCGTGTGCTGAAGTGGCACCTCCAGGTTCTGCAAGCGCCTACCGAACGCCTGCGCAGCAGCTTTGGCACCTTTGACTGCTCCGATTTCGCTGGTTGACCACCGAAATTGGTTCCTGTAGCATTATTCCGGATTTTCCTCTTTTTTTAGGTTAATTTCAAGTTTCTTCCACATTTATTCTCCATATTGTATAGGGATTTTAGTTCTATTTCCTTTTGTATTCTTATTTTTAATTCTTTTACTTGTAGGAAAAGTTTTAATTAGATTTCTTAATTAATTAGGAAGCCTTTTCCTTATATTGACAGGACCCATACTAATCCCCCCGGGATTAGTGCGGGATGACCCTGCTCCTGTCTGACACGAAGTGTCAGACAAGGGATATTTCCGACCTTTGTCCTCCCGGGCTATCAGAGTACGCCAGGATCCGGAGGAGGCATGTGATATCTCGGTCTCTGCTACAGTCCATATCCGATGTCAACCTGAAGGGCAGTCAAAACATTAAAAGCTGTGAGTGGACAAAACCAAAGTTTATAAAAACATTTCCATAGAAGACATTTGTACCCTACACTAAAAATCATGCATGCATAGTAAAACCATTTATTCCAACACATATGTTTAAACAACCATAAATAGGGGCACAGCCCCAAGTTCCGTAAATCCAAGTCACACGGGCTCCTGCCCAAAACCATTTAAAAAAAACCCAGAACATAGTAAACATACGTGGGACCTCAGTCCAAATCCATTTATCATTATAAACACAATTTCCGAAACCAATTGAAATCATGTTTATCCATTATATTTCATATCCAGAACCTGTCACGGTAAAATAAAGCTACACGTGTGCTAACTGGGGTCTCAAACCCAAGTCTCTCCAGGGTCCACCCAGGTCAATGTCTGTAGATCAATGACCCTCCCTGGAGGTAACAAACCATGCCCATCCTGAGAGTAAGGAACCCAACTGGGGGGCGACTCCACTCAGTCAGTGCTCCGCGACTACTCCGGGGTCCACCCAGGCCAACGACCCTCCCCGGAGGAGACAATCATATATAAAGGATGGAATATGAAAAACCTTTTGAAATCATTCTTGAAACCTTTCAAGGATTCATGCCCGGCCCCCATAAGCCGTCATGAACCATAAAATCCTTTCAAGGGTTCATGCCGGTTCCCATAAACCGTCATGACTCGTAAATCCACTTCAAGGGTTCATGCCGGTTCCCATAAACCGTCATGAACCATAAAAACCATTTGTAATACATAACTGGGCCCTAGGCCCAAATCCACATAGAAACTGGACCTCAAGTCCGAATCGTAAACCAATTAGGCCTCCGGCCCGATTCCGTAAATCAAATGGGTTTCAAACCCGAGTTTACCTTTTCGAATTCAAAACCATTTCATTAAATCATTTCCAAAATCATAAGTACGGAAAATCATTATAAAACTGGAAAACCTCGATTTACGTGCAAGCACGTAAATCGCTTCGAAATACGTGAAATCATATAATTTACAAATATCCAAATCAAACTCATCAAATCACATTCATTATCCTTTTGGAAATCGAAAACCATTTCATTCAGACCAATAAAGACGTACGGACCCGTATAGGCACCGTATAGGGCCGAAACCTCAAAATACGTGCCTATACGTAACCACACATCCAAATGCACTCATGGCATCACAAACAAGTATTTAAAATATATAATAAACATTTAGGCATGCACCAATTTAGAAAACAAGGTCCACTCACAGACCGTCCGAGATGCCGCCTCGATTTGCGTGCCATAGGCTCTCCCGAGCCGATCACTGTCACCGGGACTCCCAAACCTGTCCAAATTTTAATAGAAGGTTACTAACTACTTAATTAACCTCCTACCAAAGCCCCGTAATTTTTCCGAACTTTTAACTATTTTTAAACCGACCCTAAACCTTACGACACCCAGAAAACTATCGAAATGATGTCCGATTGATGCGAGACCAGTCCCAAAATCTTCGTTACATCGAATAGAAGATTTCCCGTGTTGAACACTTTCCTAAATTATGGACCACGCATCCTCACGAGCCCCTAGAAGGTCAAAAAAACTGTTCATTATCACCTACCCCTGAAAACCGGTTTTTCTTTCTTCTGGTTTTTGGACCGGTACTGTAGCAGTACTGTTCCGAACCGGCGAGAATTTTTCAGAGGTTTTCTCCTTCTATTTTGGTCCGATTTCAACCCTAATTAATCCTATAATTCCTATTTCTTCATTCCCTATCATTTCCAATCATCAAAACAACCTAAAAACATCAAAATTCCATGGTTCAATTCTTGAACCATACGGTTCAAACGTCCTAAAATTCTCCCATGGCTTCACAGCCGTCCAACCCCATTAGAAACCTTCCTATTAAGTCCCTAGAAACTTAATAATCACTTCCTAGGCACCCAAAAGCAACCATAATGCAAGAATCGAAATTAAATGGAAAAATGGACAAACCGAGCTACCTTCGGGTTTCTCCTCCTCTCGCCGCCGTGGACGGCGGTTCTGGCCAGCAACCACCTCCTCTTGTCCTCTCTTCCATCCTTGGTCTCAGTCCTGGTCCCTTGAGTGAAGGTTGGGTGGGTTTTGGGTGAATGGTTTGGATGAGAAAGTGAGATCGGGGGAATGGTTTTGAAATGAAGAAAATGGAAGGAAATGCACGGTGCATGAAGGGAGAAATGGTGTCCATTGGATGGGTGACACTTGTCACTCATCCATTGGGCCTCCATTAAATATCTGGGGCCCACAAAAGTCCAAAAGTTAACTCGTTCCGTAATTCATGCAATAGTGCACTTGAACTTCTGTGAACCGTAACTTCGTCGTCGAACGTCCGAATTCGACGTGCCGCCTGTCTACGGATTTGTATCGTCCTTATCTACGTAACGGTCTTCAGCCCTCGCCCATCGGACCTCCTGGTCAAAAAGTCAACTATTTGCCCCATTTTAACCAAAATTACCAAAATGCCCTTAAACTTCCGAATGTCATAACTTCCTCCTCGAACGTCGGAATTGAATGTGCCACCTGTCTATGAACTCGTGACGTCACGAACTACGTCACGGTCATCAGTCAAAGTCCATTTGACCACCCAAATGAAAAGTCAACTTTTTGCCACGATTGGAGGCAAAACGGTCATTTTGCATCGTTCGTCCGATTTCGCTAAACTAATCATGGATTAGCCTCACTAATCGTGATTAGTCACTAATCTAATCTAGGAATTCGGGACGGGTCGTTACAACCTTCCCTCCTTAATTAATTTCGTCCTCGAAATTCCAACCGTTCTTCTCTCCTTAATTTAGTTTCCTCTCGAAACTCCAACTATCCTGATTCCACATCCACTATGTGGAAATAATTCGATCTCACGACACGTGTACACTCGTACACCCACTAACCAGAATAATACTTACTCGTCTGTAGCCAGACGTGCCACTAACGCTCTCATCGTATCGACTACATTCGACCACGTCGAATGACAGAAGTCGTACACTCCGAACTGACACCACTTGTCAGATCTACCATTTCGTTGACATAAACAACTAGACGGTTCCTTTCTCAACGACTAACTATCTTGACGTCTGCTCCCAGTGGGAGTCATCAGACCTCACTAACCTATCCACGCTGACACCTTCGACAAACTGTCACATTTGACAAACTGTCACCACTTGACAGTCGCCAGTCGAAAACTAACACTATACCTATTTGTGGTTACACTAAACACCAACTCACTCAAATTGAGTATACGTATACTAACCAAGCCTTTCACTCGACCTGTGTGTAACTAGACCCATCAGAAATACCATGACCCACTGCACATTATCCAATGTCTAGTTCACGACCTCGACTAATCCAATGGTATCGGAACCAATCCGTCTACCAACACGCTTACCAACATACTACCGGTATAACCTATATACCGTCACCTGACACGACAAGTACGCCCAGTATCGTACCTCGAATAACGCACAAGGTACGTACATCTACCCATCAATTAGCTTACAACCACCTAGGTCATAGCCAATCACATTTCTATTCTGGAGTCCATCTATCCAATCCAGCACTAGACAAATCAAAAACTCCGACCTAATATCCATTTCCAAATCTGAATTCGCAATTTCGTAAGAAATCCCGAATTCAAACCCAGAAATCATATACATAGCCATGTTCAAATCCGAATCCGAAATCATTATTCCGTAAGCTAGCATTTGGAATAACCATTCCGAACCCAAATCCATAAAAAGAAAATCCACAGTCAAGCTCTAGAATCAAATCCTGAATCGTCACCCAGAATCCGATTCCAAAACCCAAATCTAGAAATCCTCTTTCAAGTTCCAAAATCAAATCCTGAATCGTCATCCAGAAATCTGATTCCAAAACCTGAAATCTCGTTCACGTCTACCAAGACGCACCATAACCAAATCTATCGGATACCTGCTCAACCGATTACCACAACACAATCGATTGACTTCATAGGGAAGCCAATCCCAACATCCACACACCTAGGCTGTCCAAATCCGACCTCGTCGGACACTTACTCGCTCGAGTAATATACCATACGGGATTCACTTCGAAAAGAAGTTCAGTCCCAACATGCTCCACTCAAACATACAAGTATGAGCGATAAACTCTCCACCAATCTGGATCATCAAGATCACGATCCAGATCCATCACTACGTCAACCTACCATAAACGTCGCGATCGAGGATCGTCACACCAACCAAAGTCCTAGACCATTTCCCACATCTTAAATAGATCAGTCAACGACGAGACACGCCGAGACTGTGGGTTCTCACTGATTACCTCGTATCGATCCTTGTCATTCCACCGAGGAAAAACCAAGGATGATCCAACACGATGACACCAACATCCATCCTACGTGAATGCAACCAAAACTCATTGCATTCACCACGTCATGTAATCCAACATCGTCTGCCACCAAGCAGAAATGAGGAATCTCAATCACCTAACTTCGATATACTCATTAACAATGCGGAAAACCCGCATTCCTCTCGTCACCACAATCGCAAACTCCCGCGATTCTGAAGCTCCAACCATATCGAAACCAACACACTTGGACATCAACCACGTGTCCCCGTTAGACTGGTTATGGACACATGCCCATTTACGACCGTATATGTACATCCAAAAGGATGTCATTTCATCCTAATCTGATGTACCACTCGACTGAAAAGTCACAACAGACACATGCTGTGATCTGCAGTCAAATCTCTGCAAACCACCATATCTAACCAATTCTGACCAACTCTGGCCAACACTGACCAACTGGTCGCCAAACCCCGTGACAGATCGAGTCTGACCAACCGGTCACTAATCCACCATGATAATACTCGATCCTCACTCCTCAACTACCGCTGGATCCTATCCAGTCCATCACTATTCGTGAGCCACTCTCGAACCACAGATACCGAACATAGGCTCATCTCGACGGATGTGACTCAACGTCATCACAATCACTAGCACCAGCACCAGCACTAGTACCAGTACACCACCTGTCAGCATCAGCACAAAGTGTGCCAATCAGACAACTCTAGATCTCCGCTCATACCGAGCGATGATCCCGTACCTCTACTCGTTTTGAGAAACTCTGCCTCCCTCGTACCCAACAACTCTGGGTACAGTCACCCAGACATCTCATAAGAGATAAGGAAACGTCCCATGAACGTCCCCGATTCCCAACAACCGTAACTACAACCACTCTCGGTAGTAGCGCCTACCCCACGCTCGTGCAGACCTAACTACCAGACATCACTATCGAGACTCCGCTTCCAACGGAATCAACCGTACGTACTACCACTTCGGATCCCACTCAGGGATTCCATCGACAAGTACCAACCCTGATAACTTGTCCAACCAAATCACTAACCAGTCGTAACTCGACTCAACCAATGTCGTCTACCAGGTCGCCCATGACCTTAGTTGTACCAACTGTCCATCACTACCAAAGTAGCACGACAACCAAATAGGTTTAACCAATAAGTACAACCTCGACTGCGAAGTGCAGTCCCAACACAAGCTGACATGACTAGACCGACTAACGAATCCAAATCTGAATAGTCGTCCAAAGTCACACCACTCGCCAACTTACCTTTCCGAACCATACACATCCTACCATAGGATTCCACGATCACACCTAGAGTTCCCTAAACCCAACTGCGAAAAGCAGTAAAATCAACAATCTGACCGATTCCGCAGTCTTGACATCGTAAGGACGTCAATCCAATCCTACCGTCAATCCAACTAGGATTCCCCGTATCCGGCTACTAACTGCCAACTGCAGTAAATCCATCTAACTCCACCAAATCTGATCATCGGATAGTCACAACTCCAAACCAGTCGTCGGAACCGATCCTACGACATCGTAAAGACGATCCCAACTAACCGTCTCACGACCAAAACTCTCAAGTACGAATACGTTAATCCTTACCGTAGGGTCCCACACTGCCATCCACGACGGAACTATGGAAACCCTGGCATCTAGTGCCGAACCAAAACGATCCACGATTCAATCCTACTAACTATCGTATCGGCATCCCAACAATCAGGTTGACCACAAACTGTAGCCCATTGAGATATCACATCCTCGACCTGCGTGCATTCCAAGAGCTCCGTGGTTGCTCGAATAGAGACAACCCCGCTCTGATAAGCAATCCTATGCTCTGATACCACGTTGACAGGACCCATCCCAATCCCCCCGGGATTAGTGAGGGATGACCCTGCTCCCGTCTGACACGAAGTGTCAGACAAGGGATATTTCTGACCTTGGCCCTCCCAGGCTATCAGAGTACGCCAGGATCCGGAGGAGGCATGTGATATCTCGGTCTCTGCTACAGTCCACATCTGATGTCAACCTGAAGGGCAGTCAAAACATTAAAAGCTGTGAGTGGACAAAACCAAAGTTTATAAAAACATTTCCATAGAAGACATTTGTACCCTTCACTAAAAAGCATGCATGCATAGTAAAACCATTTATTCCAACACATATGTTTAAACAACCATAAATAGGGTCACATCCCCAAGTTCCGTAAATCCAAGTCACACGGGCTCCTGCCCAAAACCATTTAAAAAAAACCCAGAACATAGTAAACATACGTGGGACCTCAGTCCAAATCCATTTATCATTATAAACACAATTTCCGAAACCAATTGAAATCATGTTTATCCATTATATTTCATATCCAGAACCTGTCACGGTAAAATAAAGCTACACGTGTGCTAACCGGGGTCTCAAACCCAAGTCTCTCTAGGGTCCACCCAGGTCAATGTTCGTAGATCAATGACCCTCTGACACGACCCATCCCAATCCCCCTAGGATTACCATGGAATGTGCCATGCTCCCGTCTGACAAGAGGTGTCAGACAAGGGATAACCTATTGCCACTGCCCAAACGGGCTTCTAGAGTGCGTAAGGATCGATGGAGGAGGTGTACGATGCTCAAGTCTCTGCTGCAGTCGCATCCGGAATCAACCTGAAGGGCATTAAAAACAAAAGCTGTGAGTGGACGAAAATAAACAAGTCTGTTTAAAACATTTATAAGACATTTATGCCCCCCCAGTAAAAGCATATGCATGCACCATCATTTAAAATCATATATCATATAATATGAACCATAAACATAATTTTAGCCACTGCACCATACACTCCAATCCGACATCCCTGATGTCTGACGTCCCTGACCTCAATAAGGTCACAATCACAAGGCTACACGTGCCACTCGGTTCTCAATTTCCGAGTTCAATCCCCGAACCCCGTTCGGGTACAGCATCCCCGATGCTTAGCGTCATAGACGCTGGACGTACTAGACGTCCGTGACCTCTCCGGGGAACCTCATCCGGAGGAGACAGTATCATATGGAAGGATCTATACAGTGCAGTGCCAAATACATTTTATTGATATCCAAATGCAAAGCATATATATATATACATAGATAAAATCCAAACCAATCTTTAAGTTTCATCAGACGGGTCTCAAGCCCAAATACTGTGAAACGTGCCATAACCATAATTTCAATATCATCAAAACCATTATAAGTCCAAATAGTTGATTTAATCCAAAATCATTTATTCGATTCCATTTTAGGGTCCCCGACCCGAACCACATGAATAAATCAACTGGGCCCCTGGCCCGATTTCATAAGTTAACTGGCCCCTGGCCTGAATTCATAAGTCCACTGGGCCCCCGGCCCGAATTGACAAGTTAACTGGGGCCCTGGCCCGATTCATAAGTTAACTGGGCCCCTGACCCGATTCATAAGTTAATTGGGGCCCTGGCCCGATTCATAAGTTAACTGGGCCCCTGGCCCGATTTCACTTTATTCAAGTTCGTAACCGTTTCATGAAATCATATCCAACCACATTTATGGAAATCGGTGCAAATCCAGAAAATCTCGATTTACGTGCAAATACGTAAATCACCTCGAAATGCGTGAAATCATTTAAATTCACCGATATCCAAAGTAAATCATTTAATCACAATTATAACAATCATGAAACAGTTATGCATGCATCGAATTTATAAAACCAATGTCCACTCACAGACCGTTTAACCGAGTGCTTCGATACGCGTGCCATAGGCCCTCCCGGGCCACACCACTATCACCGGGACTCCCAATCCTGTTCAAATCACATTAGAGGATTACTAACCTCATCATTAACATCCTATTCAAGTCCCGTAATTTTCCCGAATTTTTAAGTATTTTTAAACTGGATTTAAAACCTTCGGACATCCCGAACAATATCGAAACGGGATCCGATCGACAGGAAACCAATCCCAAAATGTTCGTTACATTAAATAGCACAGAAGTCATGTTGACCTCACCTCGAGATTCGTGCCCACGCGCCGTCACGCGCCGCCGTGAGTGGCTGCGCGTGAAACCCACGCGCCTGCTACAGTGTCACCAGCCTAACCCTAATGTCTGGTAAACGGGTCCAATTACCCGCGAGATGACCCGGTTCAATGTCCATCAATTCAGCCTTAATTCCTTCAATTGATCATTCAGTTAGCTTCGTTATTAGTTCAATTACAGGTCTGTAACATCAATTACACGATCACTTACCTAAATTCCCACGATTCGATGATGAACACCAAGAACACTCCGAACACTGTTCATTCATGGAATTCCTTCAATGGCTGCAGGTTTCTTCCAATTGATGCATCCAGAAGCATCACTAGACCATGAGAGACAGTTCCCCTTCATCAATTGCATCAATCGCAGCCTCAAACGCCAAGACTCAAGCTCGATAGCCGCACACTGTGCAACCATGGAGCTTCATCAATCTCCAACATTTTCCTTCAATTGATCCTTCCAGAAGCATCGTGGGATCCTCAGGAACACAATCCCCACATCAATTTCGTCGTTTAAACACTCCAAGATCACGACTCAACCTCGATTTTCTTCCTCTGTCACCAAGCTCGTTCAGAGCCAAAACGGCACCATTTCTTCTCGTTTCTTCGACAATTATGATCGTGGCACTTCCAGAAAGCTGAAAGTAATCACCAATTCGATCCTCACGGCTCAATTCCTCCAATTCGAATTTCCCTCTCAAAAACCAAATTTCCGATTCTCTGTCTCCCTCACTCAATCAATCCCCCGTGTAATCCCAGTTGAGTTAGTCTCTGAATTCTCTCCAATTTTCACTCCCAAGTTCGGTTGATAGGGAGGAGATTAAGGATGGAAGGTATTGGGATTTGGTTGTACACGGCTAAGAAAACAGAGAGGATTAATGGAGGGAATTAAAAATAATTATGATTAATTAATTAATAAAACATAATAATTAGGTCTCCCCCAAAAACATGGAATCTGGTTTTATGCCTGAAATTAAGGGATGAGTGACACTTGTCACTCATCCGAATGTGTCCAGTCACCGGGTACTGTTCATATTAAAATACTATTTTAATCCCGGTTCGTTCGGTTAGTCGAGTCCGATTCCATGACCATAATTTCGTCGTCGAATCTCCGATTTCGGCATGCCGCCTGTCGTTGGATTCGTATCGACGAAACCTACGTAACGGTCCTTGGCCCTCGTTCATTGGACATCCCGGTCAAAAAGTCAACATTTCCCCTTATTTCGTCCAAATTACGAAAATGCCCTTGGGCTTCCGTACATCATAACTTCTTCCACGAATATCGGAATCGAACGTGCCACCTGTCTATGAACTCGTGACGTCCCGAACTACGTCACGGTCATCGGTCAATGTCCGATTGACCATCCGAATTAAAAGTCAACATTTTGCCCACGCCCAGGGGCAAAACGGTACAATTCGTCCGAAATCACCCAACTAATCCCAGATTAGTAAATCACAATAAAATATTATTAAATCCCGATATTCGGAACGGGTCGTTACACCCTCCCTGGAGGTAACGAACCATGCCCATCCTGAGAGTAAGGAACCCAACTAGGGGGCGACTCCACTCAGTCAGTGCTCCGTGACTACTCCGGGGTCCACCCAGGCCAACTGTAACAACCCGTACCTACGGGAAGGGTAAAAATGTATTTTTGTGAAGTTTTGTAAAAAGGACGATTTTGCCCCTGTGAATAGTAAACGAAAAGTTGACTTTTTGTACTATCGATTGGATGAGTGTTAGCCTTTGACCGTGACGTAGGTTAGGACGTCACAAGTCCGTAGACAGGCGGTAGGTTCGATTCGGACAACCGGAGGAAAAGTTATGATGTACGGAAGGTTGGGGGCGTTACCGTAATTTTGAGTTAAGGGGGGAAATGTTGACTTTTTGGAGGATTTGTGGTTTTCACGTAGACCGAGGACCGTCGGATAGGCCTCGACGTCCTGAGTTCAACGACAGGCGGCACGCTGTCATCGGACGTCGGACGGAAAAGATACGGGTCTGGAAAGTCTGAGGGCAGAATGGTAATTTTGTGCAGAGGGGCATTTTGGTCATTTTCCCTCAGCCCAATCAGATAAGGGCAAGTGGCAGATATTTTTGGGCTGGCCAATAGCTGATGGACACGTGGGGGACACTAGATGGTTCTGGGAGAGACTTAAGTGTGCACGGCCACACAATATGCACGTTCAAACCGTGCATTTTGCTTGAACACAGAGAAACAGAGGGGAACATTTAGGGAGACAGTGATCGATTCAGGGGGAGATTGAGTGAAGAGTGAATTGAGAGAGTGACATAGAGACAAGGAGGAGCTGGTGATCGTGGTCTGGTGTTGCAACCGTGCACGGCGGCACTGTGGCGGTGCAGAGAAGCTTCTGTGAAAACGGGGAGGCCGTGAGCTCGTGGAGGCTGTTGTGCCGTGTGGTGAGGCAAACCAAGGCTATAGGAGGTCCAAGGGGTTGCAGGGTGTCCAACAAACACCGTGGTAGGCGGCGGTGCTCACGGCGGCGACTTAATCGCAGGGTAAGTTTCTTTACTCTGTTTCCCGTGATTTTTCAAATGCAAAGTCGTGGAGTTGGGCTTAGAGTCGAGGGATTAGGAGGTCAGGGTGTTGTTCAGGGAGGTCTTAGGATTGGTTTGTGATGGCTGCCGTGACGGGGGCGTACACGGCGGGGCTCAGTCGACGGCGAGTACCCAATACTCTGTTTTTGGCCGTGACTTCAAACTTGAAGTCGTGGACTTCGGGGATGAATCGACGGATTCTGTGAGTTGGGTAGGACTAAGTAGGGTCCTAGGAAGGTGCTGGTATCACCACCGTGAAGGGGGAAGCAGTGGACGGCCGGGAAGGAAAACAGGGCTTACGGGCAGTGTTTTTCGAGGTTGAAGACGAGGGGTTTTAGGCCGTGATTTCTGGATTTTAGGACTGGGTTTGGTTGCAGGGGACTGGACGAAGCTAGTGGTATTGAATTGGGGAAGAATGGTGGAGGAACGGAGGAGAACCGGTCACGCCGGTTCAACACAGTTGAACCGGGTGACTCGAGGTTGAAGATGCACTGTAGCAGGCGCGTGAGGCCCACGCGCAGCCACTTTGGGCGGCGCGTGGGGAGGAATCCGGTCAAGCGTCCAACATGAGTTTAGCCCTAAATGTTCTAAGGAATCCAATGGTATAGTTTTCGGGTTAATCGGACGGTGTTACGGAATGGTTCGGGAATCCGTACGGTTTAGGGTTTCGGATTAAAATAGTATTAAATTCCCGAAAAATTGGGGAAAATAGGGAAGGTATCCTTGATGTTATTGTGACCCTATTTGGTATCTATTGACAGGACGGGAGACACCAGAGACGGTTGAGGAGCGCACGGAGCGCGAGTGACTTGCTCTGAACTGTGAGTGGACTCTTTCTTACTTCCGAGCATGCCAAACTGTTTTAATTACTGTTTTATGATTTCTATGTGTGTTTTTATGTCCTGATGATGATTATACGTGATTGAGATGTTTGCACGTTTTTCGAGACGTTTTTGGGATTTTGCACGTTTTTCGAGAAAAAGCGGGTTTTCAGAGTTTGATGTTATCATTCAGAAATTTAACCTAAAAATGTTTTCTGATGATGGTAAATAGGTTGTGGAATATGATTTTGGGATTTTCCTATGGTTTTGTTATGAACATGAATCGTTTTCCGGATTTGGGTTCGGAATGTCGGTTCTGAACGCCGGAAGGGCTTCGAACCGGGGATTTCGAATTCGGATTTGGCGATGGATTTTGAATTGGTTTTACACTGGATATGGATTGGATTTGCTGGATCTGGATATGGGTTTAAAGACCCGGATTGATATTGATGGGGGACGGGCCCGAATTGAGTTTAAAGACTCGGGAGTTTAAAGACTCGGATATTATGATATTACCCCCATAGGCCTATTGAGTTTAAAGACTCGGGAGTTTAAAGACTCGGATTTATATGTGAGGCCTGGTTGAGTTTAAAGACTCGGATAGGTCCAGCAGGTTTGATCGGGTTATACTCTGGTTTCTTATGATGTTTTATAGTGTATCTGTTTCTTATGATTGGTTTTATAGTGTTTCTGTTTCTTATGATGTTTCATATTATGACTTTTCTAATACTTCATTGGCATTCCTGGTTTTAAACCGGAGGGAACAAATGATTTTATTTCCTTACTTTGATTTGCTGATAAACGGTTTTAAAACTTTCATTCCTTTTGGTCCACTCACACCTTTTGTTTTTAATTTCCCTCCAGGTCGTGGTGATAGCGCTGGGGTGAACGTTGAGGCAGATATCGAGGCATAGGGCTTCCGACGTTCTTCCGTTGCGGACTTAGACTTGTAGGACTTTTGGTGCCCATTTTGTAGAACTATGCTCTGGCTTACTGTTGTATATATTTACTCCTTCGTCTGATGGTTATACTTATAGTTGTATTAAGTTTCTTTTTGGTGTTGTAAGTGTGATTGTCAGACGGGAGCAGGGTCCATCCCGAGTATCGAGGTGATATTTGGGACGGGTCCTGACAATTGGTATCAGAGCATAGGTTGTGTCAATTTGTGTTGGGTCTAGGTTGTTATACTAACTCTATGCCTCTTTCAGCGTACGATTGATCATGCCTCCGAGACGTGAACCCCCTCCACGACCTGAAGATGAAGCGGCGAGAGGGACTGAGAGCGCTTCGATTGAGAGAGCCCAGAGGCTTGGGGCTACTACGTTCAGCGGTGGGGCTGATCCCGAGGAAGCTCACCGATGGATCACCCGACTAGAACGTATTTTTGGGGTGATGCACTGTCCTCCCGAGGATCGGGTATTGTTAGCTACTTTTTTGTTGGATGGAGCTGCCTACGAGTGGTGGTACACGCTGGAACTGTCCGGCTGGGATGCACATACCGTGACCTGGGAGACTTTCCGGGAGCGGTTTCTAGATCAGTACTATCCCCGTTCTTTTAGGGATGCGAAGGAAGCAGAATTCCTTCACTTGAAGCAAGGGAACTTGACAGTTGCTGAGTATGAGCGGAGGTTCCAGATGCTATCTCGTTTTGCTCCGGCATTTGTGGCGACTGAGGCGGAGAAGTGCCGCCGGTTTGAGTTGGGCCTCCGGGGAGAGATCAGGGCCATAGTGACAGCCGGCTCTTTTGCTACATTCCGAGAGTTGTCTGATGCTGCTGTCAGGGTGGAGGCCAGTTTACCTGCTAGACCACAGTATTCGGGCAGTGTTCGACGCCGAGAGCAGTCATTTCCAGGAGCATCGAGTCAGAGGCCCCCGAAACGGGGTAATTTTGGTGGATCACTATCGGCTGGTGGAGCCCGGTATGGCAGACCAGGCAGTTTCCAGGGCTCAGGATTTCGAGGAGCTAGGTCACAGCCGACTCCTCAGGCGAGTGCGACTTCAGTGGCTTCTACAGGGAGGCATACCGGTGGACCCGGTAGGGACACTTGCTTCTATTGTGGGGAGCGAGGACATTTTCGTCGGGAGTGCCCATTGTTAGCTCCGGAGGGTGGAGCAGGCAGAGGTGCAGCAGAACCCGGGCGGAGTACTGCTTCAGTATCAGGGGCGGCAGGCCCTAGGGGTGGTGGTGCCACGAGCAGTTCCAGAGGGCGCGGTAGGTCGTCGGGACCTCAGGCGCGAGTTTTTGTGATGACTCAGCAGGAGGCTAGGTCAGCACCGGGAGTGGTGACAGGTACACTCACCATACTTGGTCACACTGTTTTTACTTTGATAGATCCCGGGGCTACTCATTCATTTATAGCTCGGAGTTGTAGTTTGGTTAAGGAGAGGGAGGTGTCTACTTTGGATTGTGCGTTAGGAGTGAGTACACCTACTGGGGAGGTGTTGGTAGTGACTCAGGTTTTGAGAGAGTGTCCGGTGATGGTAGGCCAGGTGGAGTTACTGGCAGATTTGTTACTCTTGGATTTACGGGACTTTGATGTGATCTTGGGTATGGACTGGTTGACGAGACATCATGCTTCTATCGAATGTTTCGATAGGAGAGTGACTTTCCGGAGTCCCGGTTTTTCAGAGACTACATTTCAGGGGGATCAGCGTGCACTTCCTACGGGAGTTATTTCGGCACTCGAGGCTAGTAAACTGTTACGTAAGGGGTGCCAGGGTTACTTAGCTCATGTGGTGGATACGCGTGCTACGCCAGAGAGGGCGGAGGATATACCAGTGGTACGGGAGTTTCCCGATGTTTTTCCCGAGGAGTTGCCAGGACTACCCCCACACCGAGATCTTGAGTTTACGATTGAGCTTCTACCAGGTACACAGCCTATTTCTCAGACTCCTTATCGTATGGCATCTGCCGAATTGAGGGAACTTAAGGCCCAGTTGCAAGAGTTGGTCGATATAGGATTCATTCGACCGAGTATGTCACCTTGGGGAGCACCTGTTTTGTTTGTCAAGAAAAAGGATGGAGGATTGAGATTGTGTGTGGATTACAGGCAACTGAATAAGGTAACTATTCGGAATAAGTACCCCCTACCCCGGATTGATGATTTGTTTGACCAGCTCAAGGGAGCACAGTATTTCTCGAAGATTGATCTTCGCTCCGGCTATCACCAGTTAAGGGTTAAAGAGGAGGATATACCGAAGACAGCTTTCCGGACCAGGTACGGTCACTATGAGTTTGTGGTGATGCCTTTTGGTTTGACTAATGCCCCAGCAGCTTTTATGGACCTTATGAACCAAGTGTTCCGGCCCTACTTGGATCGTTTTGTGATTGTTTTCATTGATGATATTTTGGTGTATTCGAAGAGTACGAAGGCGCATGAGAAACATCTGAGGATCGTGCTTAAAACGTTGAGGGAGCATCAGTTGTATGCTAAGCTCAGTAAGTGTCAGTTCTGGTTGACCAGTGTTGGATTTCTTGGCCATGTGATTTCGGCCGAGGGCATTCGTGTGGATCCTCAGAAAGTTGAGGCGGTAGCCAATTGGGAACAGCCTAAGACGGTGACGGAAATCCGGAGTTTTCTGGGTTTGGCAGGGTATTACCGGCGTTTTATTGAGGGCTTTTCTATTCTTGCAGCACCGTTGACGAGGTTGACACGGAAGGGAGTTCGGTTTGAGTGGGATGAGAACTGTGAACAGAGTTTCCAGGAGCTTAAAAGGTGGTTGACATCTGCTCCTGTGTTAGCCCTTCCAGATGATAGTGGGGAGTTCGAGGTGTACAGTGACGCTTCTTTACAAGGTTTGGGATGTGTCTTGATGCAGCACGGGAAAGTGATTGCTTATGCTTCCCGGCAATTGAAACCCCATGAGGTGAACTACCCTACACATGACTTGGAACTGGCTGCGGTGGTTCATGCATTGAAGATTTGGCGACATTACTTGTACGGTGAGAAGTGCAGGATCTTCACGGACCACAAGAGTTTGAAGTATTTGTTCACTCAAAAGGAATTGAATCTGAGACAGCGCCGTTGGTTGGAGTTACTTAAGGACTACGACTGTACTATTGAGTATCATCCAGGGAAGGCTAATGTGGTAGCCGATGCTCTGAGCAGGAAGTCAGCTGGATCTTTGTCGCATCTGAGGACAGTACGGTTACCTTTGCTGGTTGAGCTCCGTAAGTTGGGAGTAGAGTTGACTGTGGATGATCAGGGAGCACTCCTAGCGAGTTTCCATGTGCGACCCGTTTTGATTGATCAGGTGATTGATGCTCAGTTTGAGAACCCTATTCTGGGCATCATTCGGATTGAGGTCGAGGCTGGAGAAAGACAGGATTTTGAGATTCGTGAGGATGGAGCCTTGGTTAAGAATGGACGGTTGTGTGTACCTGAGGATGAAGTTTTGAAGAAGGTGATACTAGATGAGGCTCACTGTTCAGCTTATGCGATGCATCCTGGTGGGACCAAGATGTATCGTACACTTCGAGAGCATTATTGGTGGTCAGGGATGAAACGTGAAATTGCAGAGTATGTCAGTAGATGCTTGATTTGTCAACAGGTAAAAGCCGAGCGGCAGAGACCTTATGGAGCAATGCAACCTTTGCCGATTCCCGAGTGGAAATGGGATCACCTGACTATGGATTTTGTGTTCAAGCTTCCGAGAACACCGAAGGGACATGATGGTGTGTGGGTTATTGTGGATCGACTTACGAAGTCTGCTCATTTCTTGCCAGTACGGGAGAACTTCAGGTTGGAACAGTTTGCACAGTTGTTTATTAATGAGATTATTCGATTGCATGGGACTCCGGAGTCGATAGTATCTGA
Source organism: Prinsepia uniflora (assembly GCA_032719365.1). Lineage (NCBI taxonomy): Eukaryota > Viridiplantae > Streptophyta > Magnoliopsida > Rosales > Rosaceae > Prinsepia > Prinsepia uniflora. The sequence continues at coordinate 11,152,306 of CM064865.1, read as the reverse complement.
TAGAGATCCGAGATTTACTTCTCGATTTTGGCAGAGCTTACAGGAAGCTTTTGGGACTAAATTACACTTCAGTACTGCTTTTCATCCTCAGACTGATGGGCAGTCTGAGCGGACTATTCAGATTCTCGAGGATATGATGCGAGCTTGTGTGCTTCAGTTTCAGGGTACTTGGGAATCACATCTGCCTCTGATGGAGTTCGCTTACAATAATAGTTTTCAGGAGAGCATTGGGATGGCTCCTTATGAGGCTTTGTATGGGCGGCAGTGTCGGACTCCATTGTGTTGGACTGAGGTTGGTGAGAGGAGGTTGACTACTTCTGAGCTGGTGGAGCTTACTCAGGAAAAAGTGGCGTTGATTAGGGATCGATTGAAGGCAGCGCAGGACCGCCAAAAGAGCTACGCTGACCGTAGGATCAGGGATTTGGAGTTTGCTGTTGGAGACTGGGTTTTCTTGAAGCTATCTCCTTGGAAAGGAATTGTACGATTTGGCAGACGAGGGAAGTTAAGTCCTCGTTACATTGGACCGTATGAGATTTTGGAGCGGATTGGTCCTGTAGCTTATCGGTTGGCCTTACCAGCAGATTTGGAAAAGGTACATAATGTCTTTCATGTTTCTATGCTTCGGAAATATATTCGAGATGATTCGCATGTTTTGGAAGCACAACCAGTGGAACTGAGGGAAGACTTGAGTTTTGAAGAGCAACCTGTTGCAATCTTGGATCGGAAGGATAAAGTGTTGCGAAGGAAGACGGTTCCCTTAGTGAAGGTATTGTGGAGAAATCATCAGGTCGAAGAAGCTACTTGGGAACCCGAGGCCTTGATGCGAGAACAGTACCCTTATTTATTCCACTGAATTTCGGGGACGAAATTCTTTTTAGGGGGGTAGATTGTAACAACCCGTACCTACGGGAAGGGTAAAAATGTATTTTTGTGAAGTTTTGTAAAAAGGACGATTTTGCCCCTGTGAATAGTAAACGAAAAGTTGACTTTTTGTACTATCGATTGGATGAGTGTTAGCCTTTGACCGTGACGTAGGTTAGGACGTCACAAGTCCGTAGACAGGCGGTAGGTTCGATTCGGACAACCGGAGGAAAAGTTATGATGTACGGAAGGTTGGGGGCGTTACCGTAATTTTGAGTTAAGGGGGGAAATGTTGACTTTTTGGAGGATTTGTGGTTTTCACGTAGACCGAGGACCGTCGGATAGGCCTCGACGTCCTGAGTTCAACGACAGGCGGCACGCTGTCATCGGACGTCGGACGGAAAAGATACGGGTCTGGAAAGTCTGAGGGCAGAATGGTAATTTTGTGCAGAGGGGCATTTTGGTCATTTTCCCTCAGCCCAATCAGATAAGGGCAAGTGGCAGATATTTTTGGGCTGGCCAATAGCTGATGGACACGTGGGGGACACTAGATGGTTCTGGGAGAGACTTAAGTGTGCACGGCCACACAATATGCACGTTCAAACCGTGCATTTTGCTTGAACACAGAGAAACAGAGGGGAACATTTAGGGAGACAGTGATCGATTCAGGGGGAGATTGAGTGAAGAGTGAATTGAGAGAGTGACATAGAGACAAGGAGGAGCTGGTGATCGTGGTCTGGTGTTGCAACCGTGCACGGCGGCACTGTGGCGGTGCAGAGAAGCTTCTGTGAAAACGGGGAGGCCGTGAGCTCGTGGAGGCTGTTGTGCCGTGTGGTGAGGCAAACCAAGGCTATAGGAGGTCCAAGGGGTTGCAGGGTGTCCAACAAACACCGTGGTAGGCGGCGGTGCTCACGGCGGCGACTTAATCGCAGGGTAAGTTTCCTTACTCTGTTTCCCGTGATTTTTCAAATGCAAAGTCGTGGAGTTGGGCTTAGAGTCGAGGGATTAGGAGGTCAGGGTGTTGTTCAGGGAGGTCTTAGGATTGGTTTGTGATGGCTGCCGTGACGGGGGCGTACACGGCGGGGCTCAGTCGACGGCGAGTACCCAATACTCTGTTTTTGGCCGTGACTTCAAACTTGAAGTCGTGGACTTCGGGGATGAATCGACGGATTCTGTGAGTTGGGTAGGACTAAGTAGGGTCCTAGGAAGGTGCTGGTATCACCACCGTGAAGGGGGAAGCAGTGGACGGCCGGGAAGGAAAACAGGGCTTACGAGCAGTGTTTTTCGAGGTTGAAGACGAGGGGTTTTAGGCCGTGATTTCTGGATTTTAGGACTGGGTTTGGTTGCAGGGGACTGGACGAAGCTAGTGGTATTGAATTGGGGAAGAATGGTGGAGGAACAGAGGAGAACCGGTCACGCTGGTTCAACACAGTTGAACCGGGTGACTCGAGGTTGAAGATGCACTGTAGCAGGCGCGTGAGGCCCACGCGCAGCCACTTTGGGCGGCGCGTGGGGAGGAATCCGGTCAAGCGTCCAACATGAGTTTAGCCCTAAATGTTCTAAGGAATCCAATGGTATAGTTTTCGGGTTAATCGGACGGTGTTACGGAATGGTTCGGGAATCCGTACGGTTTAGGGTTTCGGATTAAAATAGTATTAAATTCCCGAAAAATTGGGGAAAATAGGGAAGGTATCCTTGATGTTATTGTGACCCTATTTGGTATCTATTGACAGGACGGGAGACACCAGAGACGGTTGAGGAGCGCACGGAGCGCGAGTGACTTGCTCTGAACTGTGAGTGGACTCTTTCTTACTTCCGAGCATGCCAAACTGTTTTAATTACTGTTTTATGATTTCTATGTGTGTTTTTATGTCCTGATGATGATTATACGTGATTGAGATGTTTGCACGTTTTTCGAGACGTTTTTGGGATTTTGCACGTTTTTCGAGAAAAAGCGGGTTTTCAGAGTTTGATGTTATCATTCAGAAATTTAACCTAAAAATGTTTTCTGATGATGGTAAATAGGTTGTGGAATATGATTTTGGGATTTTCCTATGGTTTTGTTATGAACATGAATCGTTTTCCGGATTTGGGTTCGGAATGTCGGTTCTGAACGCCGGAAGGGCTTCGAACCGGGGATTTCGAATTCGGATTTGGCGATGGATTTTGAATTGGTTTTACACTGGATATGGATTGGATTTGCTGGATCTGGATATGGGTTTAAAGACCCGGATTGATATTGATGGGGGACGGGCCCGAATTGAGTTTAAAGACTCGGGAGTTTAAAGACTCGGATATTATGATATTACCCCCATAGGCCTATTGAGTTTAAAGACTCGGGAGTTTAAAGACTCGGATTTATATGTGAGGCCTGGTTGAGTTTAAAGACTCGGATAGGTCCAGCAGGTTTGATCGGGTTATACTCTGGTTTCTTATGATGTTTTATAGTGTATCTGTTTCTTATGATTGGTTTTATAGTGTTTCTGTTTCTTATGATGTTTCATATTATGACTTTTCTAATACTTCATTGGCATGCCTGGTTTTAAACCGGAGGGAACAAATGATTTTATTTCCTTACTTTGATTTGCTGATAAACGGTTTTAAAACTTTCATTCCTTTTGGTCCACTCACACCTTTTGTTTTTAATTTCCCTCCAGGTCGTGGTGATAGCGCTGGGGTGAACGTTGAGGCAGATATCGAGGCATAGGGCTTCCGACGTTCTTCCGTTGCGGACTTAGACTTGTAGGACTTTTGGTGCCCATTTTGTAGAACTATGCTCTGGCTTACTGTTGTATATATTTACTCATTCGTCTGATGGTTATACTTATAGTTGTATTAAGTTTCTTTTTGGTGTTGTAAGTGTGATTGTCAGACGGGAGCAGGGTCCATCCCGAGTATCGAGGTGATATTTGGGACGGGTCCTGACACCAACGACCCTCCCCGGAGGAGACAATCATATATAAAGGATGGAGTATGAAAAACCTTTTGAAATCATTCTTGAAACCTTTCAAGGATTCATGCCCGGCCCCCATAAGTCGTCATGAACCATAAAATCCTTTCATGTGTTCATGCCGGTTCCCATAAACCGTCATGGCCCGTAAATCCACTTCAAGGGTTCATGCCGGTTCCCATAAACCATCATGAACCATAAAAACCATTTGTAATACATAACTGGGCCCTAGGCCCGAATCCACATAGAAACTGGACCTCAAGTCCGAATCGTAAACCAAATGGGCCTCCGGCCCGATTCCGTAAATCAAATGGGTTTCAAACCCGAGTTTACCTTTTCGAATCCAAAACCATTTCATTAAATCATTTCCAAAATCATAAGTACGGAAAATCAGTATAAAACTGGAAAACCTCGATTTACGTGCAAGCACGTAAATCGCCTCGAAATACGTGAAATCATATAATTTACAAATATCCAAATCAAACTCATCAAATCACATTCATTATCCTTTTGGAAATCCAAAACCATTTCATTCAGAACAATAAAGACGTACGGACCCGTATAGGCACCGTATAGGGCCGAAACCTCAAAATACGTGCCTATACGTAACCACACATCCAAATGCACTCATGTCATCACAAACAAGTATTTAAAACATATAATAAACATTTATGCATGCACTAATTTAAAAAACAAGGTCCACTCACAGACCGTCCGAGATGCCGCCTCGATTTGCATGCCATAGGCTCTCCCGAGCCGATCATTGTCACCGGGACTCCCAAACCTGTCCAAATTTTAATAGAAGGCTACTAACTACTTAATTAACCTCCTACCAAAGCCCCGTAATTTTCCAGAACTTTTAACTATTTTTAAACCGACCCTAAACCTTCCGACACCCCGAAAACTATCAAAATGATGTCCGATTGACGCGAGACCAGTCCCAAAATCTTCGGTACATCGAATAGAAGATTTCTCGTGTTGAACACTTTCCCAAATTATGGACCACGCGTCCTCACGAGCCCCTAGAAGGTCGAAAACACTGTTCATCATCACCTACCCCTGAAAACTGATTTTTTTTTCTGGTTTTTGGACCGGTACTATAGCAGTACTGTTCCGAACCGGCGAGAATTTTTCAGAGGTTTTCTCCCTCTATTTTGGTCCGATTTCAACCCTAATTAATCCTATAATTCCTATTTCTTCATTCCCTATCATTTCCAATCATTAAAACAACCTAAAAACATCAAAATTCCATGGTTCAATTCCTGAACCATACGGTTCAAACGTCCTAACATTCTCCCATGGCTTCACAGCCGTCCAACCCCATTAGAAACCTTCCTATTAAGTCCCTAGCAACCTAATAATCACTTCCTAGGCACCCAAAAGCAACCATAATGCAAGAATCGAAATTAAATGGAAAAATGGACAAACCGAGCTACCTTCGGGTTTCTCCTCCTCTCGCCGCCGTGGACGGCGGTTCTGGCCGGAAACCACCTCCTCTTGTCCTCTCTTCCATCCCTGGTCTCAGTCCTGGTCCCTTGAGTGAAGGTTGGGTGGGTTTTGGGTGAATGGCTTGGATGAGAAAGTGAGATCGGGGGAATGGTTTTGAAATGAAGAAAATGGAAGGAAATGCACGGTGCATGAAGAGAGAAATGGTGTCCATTGGATGGGTGACACTTGTCACTCATCCATTAGGCCTCCATTAAATATCTGGGCCCCACAAAAGTCCAAAAGTTAACTCGTTCCGTAATTCGTGCAATAGTGCACTTGAACTTCTGTGAACCGTAACTTCGTCGTCGAACGTTCGAATTCGACGTGCCGCCTGTCTACGGATTCGTATCGTCCTTATCTACGTAATGGTCTTCTGCCCTTGGCCATCGGACCTCCTGGTCAAAAAGTCATTTATTTGCCCCCTTTTAACCAAAATTACCAAAATGCCCCTAAACTTCCGAACGTCATAACTTCCTCCTCGAACGTCGGAATTGAACGTGCCACCTGTCTATGAACTCGTGACGTCCCGAACTACGTGACGGTCATCAGTCAAAGTCTGTTTGACCGCCCGAATGAAAAGTCAACGTTTTGCCACGACTAGGGGCAAAACGGTCATTTTGCATCGTTCGTTCGATTTCGCTAAACTAATTATGGATTAGCCTCACTAATCGTGATTAGTCACTAATCTAATCTAGGAATTCGGGACGGGTCGTGACATATATAATTTAATTAAAGACTCCTATTTTTAAGAGGATTACTTATTCTCTTATAAATAGGGGCATTAGGGTTTATTGTAGAGGGGTCGAATTTACCTTCCTAGGTCCCAAAATTCTGTCAAAATTCATACTCAATTTATATACATAGTTAGTCGCATGTTATAATTGTTTTATGCTTTTGGATTCAAGCTTGTGCTAAGGAGGACGTGAGGCTTGGGAAAAGAAGAGTGTTTGAGCCCCTTTTCCTATTCCTTGCTATTCTTTAGTATTTGAGTTTATTTATTATTTTATCGTTTTATATTTCTTATGCATTTAATTTTATTATTCGTTAATTCAATAATGTTTGAGTAGTGTAATTAGGGCTAGGGGTACTGGCAGCCCTAGCCATGTTAGTTCTTATTTAGATTTCTGGCTCTTGATTATGATTGTTATGCATGCCTGGATTTGTTGGATTACTGCGCTTTATGAAGTCAATTTATGCTTATAAGCTTAGCTACCTTATTTTTGTATAATTGTCGATGTAATTGCTTGACGGATCACCTTGATGTTTGTGTTCACCCTGCAATTTATGACATCACATTTAAGAGGGGGAATCTTATTCGTAATCTAAACTCATGACTTCTTAGGTGTGCACATCACTTTTATAGGGATAGTGTAGTATCATTAAATTTTCCTTATGTTTCATGCATTATCACGCACCATCGGTAATAGTTGTTTAAGGGTGGGCATATCACGCTTAATGTAACAGTCCGTCCTGGAAATTGGGATTAGATTAGTTGTTAATGACGGATTAGTGAAGTTCATTGGTGATTAGTTGGATGCTTTCGGACGGACGGTGCGAAATGACGATTTTTCCCTAAAATGGGTAAAATGTTGACTTTCCGTTCGGGCTGTCAAATGGACTTTAACCGATGACCGTGACATAGTTCGGGACATCACGAGTTCATAGACAGGTGGCAATTCCGATTCCGACATCCAGGGAGGAAGTTATGATGTTCGGAAGTTCAAGGGCAATGCAGTAATTTGGTTAAAAGGGGCAAATTGTTGACTTTTCATACAACATGGAATTTTCACAAACTTCGAGGACAGTTAGGAAGGTCTTGATTCCCTGAGTATAACGACAGGCGACACACGGTCATTGGAGTTCGGACGAGTGAGTTATGGGTCTAGGAACTGGAAGGGCAAAATGGTAAATTGCGTAATAAAAGGCATTTTGGTCATTATGGTGGCCTAGGGATATGTGCCCAATGTCAATAGGAGACTTGGATTCTTTGGAGAAGGTGACCACCAGATTGTTGACAGGTGTTCCCCTCTGGATGGTTGTAGAACCTTTGAAATCGCCTCACTGATTTTACAAATTGAGCACGGTTTAGAGAACAACTATGAAAAATAGAGACCCTGAGTTTGTGAGAATTCAACCTCCCCCAGCTATCCTTAATTAGTTGTACAGTGTGAATAAGAATGAAAGGATAAATGATGTGGAATACAGTAGTGCCACCGCCGTGGATAGCCGTGGACGGTTGTCCTGACCCTGTGAGCAAACCCGTGCATTCCCCTGCAACCCGTGACTTTCCATACTTGAACAACACCCTTAAACCTCTTCGATTTTATGTACGATGTGAATAGACGATGAAAGGAAGGCTGAGTTGAGACGTGGTGGTGGCCACAATGGAGCCACGACGGCGATTTCAGGTAGAACCCGTGAACTTTTTCTTAAATTCGAAAATGGCAACTCTTGAATTATTAGTTATCGATCGATTTGATGTATTGGGCGATGATCTGGAAGATCAGGAAAGTTCATAGGACTTGGAACCATGGCCAACGGTGGCCGGAGATGCTAGAACTCAAAGGGTAGAAAAACTTGAATTTGAACTTCGATTTGAAAGGTAATAAACCGGCCATACTTTCCTGTTTTAATTAGCCAAATCTATCACCTATCTTTAGACGAACCTAAGGGATTAAATAGGATTGAAATTGGACAAAATCGCCCTCGCCGGTTTGGTTGGACCGGGCCGGTTCAAACCGGTCCAAGGAGAGGTTGAAGATGATGAATAGTATGGCGTGTGGAGCCTAATTTGGGGAAGTTTCCAAAATGACTTTTAAAGTATTTGATGTAACGAACATTTTGGCACTGGTTTCGAGTCGATCGGACATCGTCTCGATATGTTTCGGGATGTCCGAAGGTTTTAGGGCTCGGTTAAAAATAGTTAAAAATTTGAAAAAATTACGGGGCTTTGATATAAGCTTTATAAAGTAGTTAGTGACCGTATTATGGAATTTGGACAGGTTCGGGAAAGCCAGTGCTAGTGGATTGGTCGGGAACAACGTAAGTGCATGCTTATCGAGGCAGCAGTGAAATGGTATGTGAGTGGACTTTGTTTTCTATCTTATGATGCATGCATATATGTTTTTATAACTTTTCTATATGTGATTCTATGATTTTGATTATGATCTTGGTGGTTTACTGTTTTGCACGTTTTACGAAATTTTGATTGATGTTGTGACTTGAGCCTGATTTGGATGATTTGATTTCAATGATTTAAAGTGGATTTTGGAAATGTGATTTCGGGCTTGAAGCCCAGTTCAGAAAAGTATTTTTGAGAAACGAGATTTCGGTTTTTGAACTGGTTTTCAGAACAGATGTTTCAGATTTGGTTTTGAAACTTGAAAGAGGAAATCTGGATTTGGGTTCGGGATGATGGTTCTGGATGCTAGCTTACAGAATTATTATTGCGAATTCGGAGATGGATTTTCTATGGTTTTTGAATGAAAATGGTTTTGGGTTTAAAGACTTGGAAAAGAAAAAGAAAAACTGCTGGATCTAGTTTTGAGTTTAAAGACTCTGTTGATTGACAGGGGAGGGCCCTGGATTGATATGTTTTGAGTTTAAAGACTCGTTTATGATATCCCCCGAGGCCTGTTGACTGTATTTTGAGTTTAAAGACTCGTTGATATCCCGGGAAGGCCTGATTATGCGCATGGTTTTGAGTTTAAAGACTCGGTCGCACTTGAGATCCAGCAACTCGTATGATTGATATTTTTCACTGGTTTTCTGATGTGGGCAGTGGCCCGATTGATTTGGATTTAATGAGTTTTGGGGTTGAATTCCCGTACTTTAAGATTGACTTGTGATTTTGGGCTAAGGCCCTGGATTTAAATGATGGAATTGATTCGGGTTTTCAATAATGGTTTTTTATATGAAATTGATATGAAATGGTTTCATAACATGAATTGATATGCATGCATTGGTTTTTACGTGGAGGATAAAAATGTAATTTCTTCTGAACTTCTTTCTAAATTATTGTTTATTTTTGTCCACTCACAGTCTTTTGTGTTTTCGATACCCTCTAGGTTGTTGCGGTGTGGGCTGTTAGTCGAGAGAGACGGTGACATCACATACGCGACCCATAGTAGATTCTGCGCACTCTGGGAAGTCCGGAAGTTTTTTGGACGGTCAGCTCGAGAATTCCTTATCCGATTTACGTGTCACATGGAGGTTGGATGTCGGTTTAGCCTTCGTGTCATGCGTAAGTTAGACGGGAGCAGGACTTAGCCCTTAATCCCGGCGGATTTGGGGTGAGTCTTGTCAAATTGGTATCAGAGCAGGTTTGGTGCGCTCTGCGCGAGATTTGATTCCCAGGGTCGTTGGTTCGTCGACTTGGTTGTTATGATGCTACTGTGGATGTGATGTCTCGACGCGGAACAGCCAGTCATCAACCTGGACGCGATAGTGACAGTACGCTCGCTCGTGGTTAGTTAGCGGTGATTGTTAGTGCCTGGGTGATAGTCGCTCGATACGCGGTGTTAAGTATAAGCAACTGGATGATATGTTTCCCGATATGCGAGGTGTGGTTTGAGATGGTCGGCTTAGGGCCGGACTGGTTAGCGTGTTTTGGTGCTAGATATGCTAGCTGTGTGGTTGGACTATAGGGTCGGAGATATGCCAGCAGGATTAACCTGGGTGGTAGTCGATGAGATACAACTGAGTAGGCTGGTCGGCCTGTGGGGCCCGATATTAGCTTGTTGAGCTGGTGATATATGTGGGCTGAGGAGGCCGATTGACGGTGGCCTGTTAGGCTGGATGGTGATTGGATAACGGAAGTATGGACTTGTGACCGTTTGGTCTGACTGTTCGAGCTTAGACTTGCACGAGTACGAGTAGTCGAATGCCTCGAGTGACGGGGTATATTAACGATTTTAAGGAATTGAGGGATTTTGTTTTCCTAGTATGGGTCCCTGGTGGACATTAGTGTTTAAAGGATGGTCTTAGTCGGGTGTGACGACCCGAGTAGTAAGGTTGCAGTGAACAAATGGTTGTTGCGGGTTTTGGTAACCCATATGACGGAGATGATTGGGGAAACCCCGTGGGACGACTAGTCTGGGCTGTGAATGTCAGGACCCGTCCCCAATCCCCCTGGGATTAACGAGGAACGCCCCTGATCCCATCTGACACGGAGTGTCAGACAAGGGAAATTTCCAACCTTAACCCACTCGAGCCATTAGAGTGCACTAGGATCCGGAGGAGCTATGTGATATCTCAGTCTCTGCCACAGTCTGCATCGTATTCAACCTGAAGGGTATTAAAAACAGAAAAACTGTGAGTGGAAAAAAAGTAATAAGTTTCGTAAAACACATTTATAAAATACCTTTATACCCTTCACTAAAAAGCATGCATGCATAGTAAAACCATTTATCCAATCACATATGTTTAAACAACCATATTTAGGGTCTCAGCCCCAAGTTCCGTAAATACAAGTCACACGGGCTCCTACCCAAAACCATTGACAGAAAACCATAACATAGTAAACATATGTGGGATCTCAGCCCAAATCCATTTATCATCATAAAACAAAATTTCCCAAACCAATTGAAATCATGTTTATCCATTATGTTTCACATCACCGAACCTGTCAAAGTAAATAGAGCTACGCGCGTGCTAGCTGGGGTCTCAAACCCAAGCCTCTTCAGGGTCCACCCAGTTCAATATTGGTAGATCAATGACCCTCCCTGAAGGTAACGAACCATGCCCATCCTAAGAGTAAGGAACCCAACTGGGGGGCAACTCCACTCAGTCAGTGCTCCGTGACTACTCTGGGGTCCACCTAGGCTAACGACCCTCCCCGATGGAGACAATCATATATAAAGGATGGCATATGAAAAACCTTTTGAAATCATTCCTTAAACCTTTCAAGGATTCATGCCCGGCCCTCACAAGCCGTCATGAACCATAAAAACCATTTGTGGGTCCCTGACCCGAAATCATCATCGTAACACATAACTAGGCCCTAGGCCCGAATCCACATACAAATTGGACCTCCGGTCCGAATCGTAAACCAACTGGGCCTCCAGCCCGATGCCTCGTTAAATCAAATGGACCTCACGTCCGAGAGTTCGTAAGTCAAATGGGCCTCATGCCCGATCCATGTTTCCAAATCCTAAATCGATTCGAGAATCAATTGGGTCTCTGGCCCGAGAATATAACTAAAAGGGACATCGAGTCCGAGGGTTTCCAAACAAAGGGGTCTCAAACCCGAGTTTACCTTTTCAAATCGAAAACAATTTCATTCAACTATTTCCAAAACCATAAGTATGGAAAATCAGAGTAAAACTGAAAACCTCGAATTACGTGCAAGCACGTAAATCGCCTCGAAATACGTGAAACCATATAATTCACCAATATCCAAACCAACATCATATAATCACAATCATAATCCATATAAAACATTTATGCATGCATCACAGTTTAGAAATCAAGGGTCCACTCACAGACCGTCTTATGCTGCCGCATCGGTTTGCGTGCTGTAAGCGTCACCGGGCAACTCATTGTCACCGGGACTCCCAAACCTGTCCAAATCGTAATATAAGGTTACTAACTACTTAATTAACCTCCCACTAAAGCCCCGTAATGTTCCATAATTTTTAACTATTTTTAAAGTCGATCATAAACCTTCGAACACCCCGAAACCTATCGAAACGATGTCCGATTGACACGAAACCAGTCCCAAAATATTTGTTACCTCGAATAGATGCTTTTGTGTGTTGGAAGTATCCTCAAAATTTGGGCCACGCGCCCTCACGCACCCCGAGAAGCCACTACTCGTGGGCTCCACGTGCGATACTGTAGCATCATCACTGTCCTTGGCTGAACCGGTTTTCCTATGCAGCCGGTTTGTTGGCGTGACCGGTTTGTTTGGACTGGCGTGACCGGTCCGGTGCTATTTCTCCCCCATTTTGGTTCGATCTAATCTCTAATCAATCCTATAATCTTCCTTACATCCCTACGATTCTAATCATGTGAAGAAAACTAATTAAAAGTCCCTAAATCGACCCATTCAAGGCACCCCTCACGGTCTCCAATTTTCCCGATCAGCCCCCACAGCTTCTCAGCACTTAACCACCATCAAAACCACCCTAACATGTCCCTAGCAACCTAACACACCCATTATGCACACCTAAAACCGTCCTTAACGTAAGAAACCAAAAATCAAGGGAATCGTGCAAAACCGATACCTGTCGAGTTTCTTCCTCCTCCACGCCGCCGTCCACGGTGGGTCCAGCCTCCTTCAGCCTCCACCAGTCCTCAGTCATCCTCCGTCTCAGCCTCAAGTGGAACCAAGTGAAGGGAAAATGGTTTGGGTTGCACAGAGGAGAAGAAATGGTGTGAGATCGGGTTGTGTTTGTGAAGGCAAAGGGAAATGGTTGATGCATGAATACAATTTCCCTGGGCAATGGATGGGTGACACTTGTCACTCATCCATTGGGCGTCCTTAAAATATCTGGGCCCACTAACTGCCAAATGACATACGTCTTGTTAAACGTGCAATAGTTCCTTTGAACTTTCGTGAACCGTAACTTCACCGTCGAACGTCCGAATTCGACGTGCTGCCTGTCTACGGATTCATATCGTCCGGATCTATGTAACGGTACTCGGCCCTCGGCCATCGGACCTCCTAGTCCAAAAGTCAACATTTTACCCCTTTTAACCAAAATTACCAAACTGCCCTTAATCTTCCGAACGCCATAACTTCTTCCTCGAATGTCGGAATTGAACGTGCCACCTGTCTATGAACTCGTGACATCCTGAACTATGTCACAGTCATCGGTTAAAGTCCATTTGACCGCCAGAATGAAAAGTCAACATTTTACCCATTCTAGGGGCAAAACGGTCATTTTGCATCGTTCGTCCGATTTCTCTCAATTAATCACCGATTAACCTCACTAATTGTGATTAGTCACTAATCTAATCCTAGAATTCTGGACAGGTCGTTACAGTGAATTCCTTGGAGATGAACCCAGATGAAGTGCTTAGTTTCAGAAACCTGGTTGGTGTTTGTGGCTTGGGCCGACTTACGGCCGGATTGAGGATGGTGCTGCTAGGTGCAACCAAGGTAGGGAATGGTTGGTGGATGACTCTGGACGAGTCTAGTGTTGGGTGCTCAGCCTATTGGATTACGAGGGAGGTTAGTTCTCCCGACCCGAGGGTAGATTGAGGGTTTTGGCTAGGTAAGAGCAGAGGCTCGGGACTGGTGTGCTGAGAGCACTAGATCGGGATGATGTGCCACGAGTGGGATGCTTGTAAATGGTCGGATGTTCACATTGAGTCAAGGTTGTGAGGTGCCGGTGTCTGGTAGGAACCATTCACCGAATGGGGATATATGATGACCATTGGTAGGTCATGTTTCGGAATGAACGGTCAGGATGCCGGTAGGTGGATCAGAAGCGCAGCGAAAGCGTGATGGACCTATGCCTCGTGTTGGATCGGGCTAGGTTTGTATGATCGGGTTTGGTCGTTCATGAGGTTGGTTTTAGTAGGCCCCCCTGATATGTTAGCAGATGTTGGCAGCTGTCAAGGCCAACACTTAGTGATTCCCGAGCTTAGTGACAGACGACTTTGAGGACAGTGATTGAGGAGTCCGAGGTAAGTAATTGTTTATTGTGATTCCGAGAGTTGGTGACCGGGAATGGAACCTCGGGCGGATTGAAATATGATGACTGACATCCTTAACCGACAGGCGAGTTGGTCGGTGAGTTGGTTTAGTTACAGACATATGGTCGTGATCCATAGGAGTTGAGGATCACCTAAGTATAGCAGAGTTGGCGGTTGGACGGTTTTTCCAATGGTGGTATTCGTGTTGTGGATCGAGTTCCATGGTTGGAAAAAGTGGATATACCTCCAATATGGTTGGAATCTCGGAATCAGGAGATGATGAGATACTGTGTTTGGTTCCGAGTTGGTTATTAGGTTTTGTGGTGAATACTCTGGAGTTGAGTTGGGAGACTCATTGTTGGGATGTCGGGATTTGTGACCCCCCTGATCATAGACACTTGTGGATGTGTTCAGAAGTGGAAGAGTACTTGGCGACGTCATGCTTGGCATGTGTGGCTAGTGTCATGAGTTTGTGATAAGTTGGCTTAAGGTCGGATGACTTGTGAGTCATAGAGGTAGACCATTATGTGTTCAGTTGAAGGATGACAGAAGGAAACTGGAAATGAGTGATTATGACTGATCGATATGAAGTTATTGACGAGAACCCACAATCTAGCTATGTGGTATTTGGGATAGATGTGACGGTAAGCTGTTAAGAGTTGTATGGATGCGAAGTGGGATCCACTTCGAAGTGAGTGGATCGGGAATGGATTGTTTCTGGCTCAAGATTCAAGTATTATGGATTCGGTGAATAAGATGACAAGACAGAGGTTGGATGTGGTGGACATGCAGATGAGAAGATTGCCTTGTCTTATAGTAGTGGAAGTGACTGAATCTCGTAGTCGTTTTGGAGGTGTGCAGAATGCGTGTGATTTGTTTGGCATACCTATGGTATGGGGCTTAGATTCGGTACTGGGTCTGCCCTGTATTCGTAGTTGTAATGTGATTGGATTTCATATTGGTCAGGAGACCAAGGAGACCGAGAGACTCGAACGAGATTCGAGTTGGATTTCCCCAGAAGATGTGTGGTTCAGTCTAGAGGTTGAATAGGACCGAAGGACTGCAAAAGTGAAACGTGATGGGCACATCATTAGGTGGTAATTAGGATGGTTACGAGGACGTTTCGTGTTCCCTAGAGTTACACTGTGAGGGTGACGGGTACACTAGGAGGTTGTTGGTTGGACGCTGGATATCGTAGTGCGTGGCTAATTCCGCTATAGTTGATTCATGGACGTATTGTAGGATGCCGTTGGAAGTACGTGAGGATATACTCTACGAGCTGTGGTTGAAGTATTCTAAAATATCTTTGTTTTATTCGAAGTTCATAGGATTGTTTTTACGTGTGATTGGTGGTATGCACCGTGTTTTTGGTTGGTGGTAATTGGTGCAGGCACTTGAAATGTGTACGTACTGGTTTTACAGTGGTCGACACTATGCCGATGTCATTGGACGTGCAGCGTGATGTTCTAGTAAAAGTGTTGAGGATCGGCATACTTCCGAAGGATGTTGTGGATAGCTGGATGATCGGTGTAGTTTCCATATGATGAATTTTGAAAGAGCATGTGGACTGGATCGTGGTGATCCATAGTGATCTGTTGATGATTACTGACATGAGCTGGATGCTCAAAGCCATGAGTGGCTAGTGGGACCCTGATACTGAGATGTGTAAGCACGGTTAACCAGATATGTGGTAGGGTCCGGTTACAGACAGGTAGTGTGGGACATGGATTGTGTCCCCACAGGTTGACGGTGTTAGTGGTTAGGGAAACCACTGGTAGGAGGATTGGCTGAATTAGGGGTATAGACGAGTACATTATGACTCCGGTGAGGTCGGCGCGGATTGCTGACGGAAGTAATATGAAACATTGTACGAATCTTGATGCATAGAAGTATCGAGACCGGTAGATGCCGTCTTGTGAATGGGTGTACTTGAGATTTTTGTTAGTTGACGGCGGACTCACATGATGTATTGAGGTGATAGTACGAGGTACGCTCGACTCGATGGGGGTCGGGAGTGGTGAACTGGATAACTGTGGTGTTGGGGCGTACCTAGTGATAGTTGAGCCGTGTGTGGCGGCTGGTGTAACATATAGGAACTTTGAGATATGTTGACCTTGGTGAGAAGGATCGGAAGTCGGATAAGTTGATTCGTTTGACCAAAGTATGGTGACAGTCTGGGAACTATCAGGATAAGTTGGAGTGGTAGATGATGGACACTGGGTAGGAAACCCAGGTGTGACACCAGTTAGATTTCCCCCAGATACTTACGGACGTACAAGATGCGGAATTTCGAGGACGAAATTCTTTAAGGGGGTAGATTGTAACAGCCTGTCCCGAAAATAGGAATTAGATTAGTTGTTAATGACGGATTAGTGAAGTTCATCGCCGATTAGTTGGATGCTTTCGGACGGAAGGTGCAAAATGACAATTTTGACCGACGACCGTGACGTAGTTCGGGACGTCACGAGTTCATAGACAAGTGACATGTCCGATTCCGACATCTAGGAAGGAAGTTATGATGTTTGGAAGTTCAAGGGCAATTTGGTAATTTGGTTAAAAAGGGGCAAATTGTTGAATTTTCATACGACACGGAATTTTCACGAACTTCGAGGACCATTTGGAAGGTCTCGATTCCCTAAACACAACGACAGGCGGCACACGGTCATTGGAGTTCGAACGACTGAGTTATGGGTCTAGGAACCGGAGGGGAAAAATGGTAAATTGCATAATAAAGGGCATTTTGGTCATTATGGTGGCCTAGGGATCTGTGCCCAATGTCAGTAGGACACTTGGCTGCTTTGGAGAAGGTGACCACCAGATTGTTGACAGGTGTTCCCCTCTGGATGGTTGTAGAACCTTTGAAACCGCCTCACTGATTTTACAAATTGAGCACGGTTTAGAGAACAACTGTGAAAAACAAAGACCCTGAGTTTGTGAGAATTAAACTTCCCCTAGCTATCCTTAATTAGTTGTACCGTGTAAATAAGAATGAAAGGATAAATGATGTGGAATACAGTGGTGCCACCGTCGTGGACAGCCGTGGATAGTTATCCTGACCCTATGGGCAAACACGTGCATTCCCCTGCAACCCGTGACTTTCCATACTTGAACAACACCCTCAAACCTCTTCGATTTTATGTACGATGTGAATAGAAGATGAAAGGAAGGCTGAGTTGAGAAGTGGTGGTGGCCACGGTGGAGCCACGACGTCGATTTCAGGTAGAACCCATGAACTTTTGCTTAAATTTGAAAATGGAAACTCTTGAATTATTAGTTATCAATCGATTTGATGAATTGGGTGATGATCTGGAAGGTTATGAAAGTTCATAGGACTTGGAACCATGGCCAACGGTGGCCGGAGATGCTAGAACTCAGAGGGGGGGAAAACTTGTATTTGAACTTCGATTTGAAAGGTAATAAACCGGCCCTACTTTCCTGTTTTAATTAGCCAAATCGATCACCTATCTTTAGACGAACCTAAGGGATTAAATAGGATTGAAATTGGACATGAAATTGGACAAAACCGCCCTCGTCGGTTTCGTTGGACCGGGCCGGTTTGAACCGGTCTGAACCGGTCCAGCGAGAGGTTGAAGACGATGAATAGTGTGGCGTGTGGGCCCCACGCGCAGCCCCTTTGGGCAGATCGTGAGGGCGCGTGGTGCCTAATTTGGGGAAGTTTCCAACACGACTTTTAAAGTATTCGATACAACGAATATTTTGGCACTAGTTTCGAGTCGATCAGACATCGTCTTGATCTGTTTTGGGATGTCCGAGGGTTTTAGGGCTCGGTTAAAAATAGTTAAAAATTCAGAAAAATTACGGGGCTTTGATATAAGCTTTATAAAGTAGTTAGTGATCGTATTATGGGATTTGGACAGGTTCGGGAAAGTCGGTGCTAGTGGATTGGCCGGGAACGGCGTAAGTGCACGTGTATCGAGGCAACGGTGAAATGGTATGTGTGTGGACTTTGCTTTCTAACTTATGATGCATGCATATATATTTTTATAAGTTTTCTATATGTGATTCTATGATTTCGATTATGATCTTGGAGGTTTACTATTTTGCACGTTTTACAAGATTTTGATCGATGTTGTGACTTGACCCTGATTTGGATGATTTGATTTCAATGATTTAACGTGGATTTTGGAAATGGAATTTCGGGCTTGAAGTCTAGTTCAGAAAAGTGTTTTTGAGAAACGTGATTTCAGTTTTGGAACTGGATTTCGGAACAGATGTTTCAGATTTGGTTTTGAAACTTGAAAGAGGAAATATGGATTTGGGTTCTGGATGATGGTTCGAGATGCTAGCTTACAGAATCATTATTGCGAATTCGGAGATGGATTTTCTATAGTTTTTGAATGAAAATGGTTTTGGGTTTAAAGACCCGGAAAAGAAAAAGAAAAACTGTTGGATCTGGTTTTGAGTTTAAAAACTCGGTTGATTGACGGGGGAGGGCCCTGTATTGAGATGTTTTGAGTTTAAAGACTCGGTTATGATATCTCCCAAGGCCTATTGACTGTGTTTTGAGTTTGAAGACTCGTTGATATCCCGGGAAGGCCTGATTATGCGCATGGTTTTGAGTTTAAAGACTCGGGCGCACTTGAGATCCAGCAACTCGTATGATTGATGTTTTTTACTGGTTTTTCATTGGTTTTCTGATGTTGGACAGTGGCCTGGATGATTTGGATTTAATGAGTTTTGGGGCTGTGTTCCCGTACTTTAAGATTGATTTGTGATTTTAGGCTAAGACCCTGGATTTGAATGACGAAATTGATTCGGGTTTTCAATAATGGGTTTTGATATGAAATTGATATGAAATGGTTTCATAACATGAATTGATATCCATGCATTGGTTTTTACGTGGAGGGTAAAAATGTAATTTCTTCTGAACTGCTTTCTAAATTATTGTTTATTTTTGTCCACTCACAGTCTTTTGTGTTTTCGATACCCTCCAGGTTGTTGAAGTGCCGGCTGTTAGTTGAGAGAGACAGAGACATCACACACGCGACCCACAGTAGATTATGCGCACTCTGGGAAGTCTGGAAGCTTTTTGGACTGTCGGCTCGGGAATCCCTTGTTCGACTTATGTGTCACATGGAGGTTGGACGTCGGTTTAGCCTTCGTGTCATGCGTAAGTCAGACGGGAGTAGGACTTAGCCCTTAATCCCGGGGGATTGTGGGTGGGTCCTGTCACTTAAACATGCAATCTAAGAGAAGATAATATGTGCGGGGTGAGCCTTAGCCGGATCCCTGCACCGGCACTTAATTCATATACATGCATAGTAATCTAATTAAGGAAATCTAACGGAACTATAATTGGTAAAGGTGGATAGAAACCCTAGCTCTACTTAGTTAGTTAATTTTAGTTAATTTACTTACATTCATTTAACGCGACAACCCCCCCATATTTGAATTTTAATTACTCCACTTAAGTCAATTGAGTTAAACGGAATTGGATATCATTGAGCAAGTCTTCGTGGGATTGACCTTTGCTTGCATCTATACTATCTACACGTCTTGTGTGCTTGCAAAGTTTATTACATGTAGAGGTTTTGCCTAACACATCTTTTGTGTTTGATAAAATCTCTATCACTGACCGGGTCAGGCAAATCTAAGTCATGGGCCTTTGTTGTTTGTAGACCTTCTGGGCCTGGTGCAACCTTTTGTGCTGGAATTAAATTGGTAGCCTTATGGGCTTGGATTGTGTAGCCTTCAGGGCTAATGGCATGGACTCAACTTAATGACAATTAGTTTATGTCAATAATGATAATTAAGTTGTGTCAATTAATAACAATCGTTTTCAATTTTACTTGATTTTCACATTGTAGTCGTTTAGACTGTTATTCAGTTTGTAATTACCATCATATCATTATCCATTACCATAGTAATCAATTGCCCAATACATCATCCATTATAGTATTCACATGTCATTATATCATGTATATCAACATATATCATCATATATATTATCATGGTCATCATGTCAACAGGTCATGCATATCATCATACATACATCATACATCATGAACCACATATCACAATATTATCATCATTATTCATCATATACAATATATCGCATATATGCATCATATATATCATCCATAACAACATAGTATCATCATGCGTCGTACTATCATGCCATTATTATATATTAACATATATATCATATTATTTTCAACATATTATCATGGCACATTCATCATCATAGCATAGTATCATGTATATAATGAATTTAAGGATAAAGGAACTTACCTTTGGAGTATCTTTATTTTGTATATTCTATCGATAAGTTATAATATCCACTCTCAATCTCAAGTAGGTCAATTAAGGCCCGTCTTTCAATTCAAACTCGAATTTTCTACGCAGTAGTAATTTAGCCCACCACTTTAAAAATAATGGCAGCTCTCCAATAATTAAGCAGGGAAAGTGCTGATGCAGATGGGTTACTGTCCGTGTTCGAAATAAGGCTCACTTCGTATACATTATTTTCTCCCTTCACAACAAGAAACAAATAAAACTCACTAGTGCCTTTTTCGACCCAGGAAAAGATAAGTATGGTGGGCACCCGCACACCCAACCGGTCAAACTTGAAGTAAAATGGGTCTGGCTCGACAATCCCATCCAGACTAGGCACACCCAAAACCGGCGTAGGCACGTGGCCGTAAAACCCACCGTGCTCGTCATAAGTAATCAACAAGGCCATTTCTTTCCATTGGGGGCTAGCCCTCAGCGCCTCGTACACCTCCTTCACGAACCTCAACCCTCATGCCATGTCATGCGACAGGTGGTCGTCGTATGCCGGAAGCCCCTTGATGTCAAAGTACCTCTGCTCAATCACCGCATAGTTGGGGAGCTTCCCAAGCTTCGCGTGGAGCTTGAATGTGAATGCGAAGTTGTGGAATTTCAGGACGTGTTTTAGCTTTCTCAGGCTCTTGAAGAAAAGATGGCGGGGATGTTCTGGTAATAAATCCCAAAGGAAGGTGGTGATGGGCCTGGAATTTGATGAGTGAAGGAGATAGATCGATTATGATGCAGATGAGCAGAGAGATGGAGATTAGCTAAATCGCGAAGGAGATGGTTGGATAGAGCTTCACAAACTCGGTGATAGATGATTCGCGATCGATGGACCATCACGCCGCCGTCGATCGTGGCAATGGAGGCGTCTGCTAGTGTCGCTCCGAGCGAGAGAGATGGCCATAGAGAGAAGGAGGTCGAAGGAAAAACTTTACGGACTCAGCTATGGAAAAACATTACGGACTCCAATGGAAGGTAGATGGGGAGGTCAAAGTTTTCTATGGATACTGACAAGCATAGAAAAAATGTGAAGTGGTCAAAAATATATTTTTCTTGGAGGAATGTGTGAAAGGGAGGAAAACAAAGAAGGAAAAACACAGCCATGTTAGGCATCGTGATGATAACGTGTTGTGAACACGATCAAATCATCTCTACCATTTCATTCAATTAAACCCACTTATATAGAAGTATGGTTAGGGTTTAGTACAAATCACAAATTACATATCTACCCTCTTTACATATGACTAAACTATCATTCACAATATTACATAAATAGCCACATACTTAAATATATTTACAACAAAATACGTATTATTAATTTTTTGTTCCTGCTATATATATTATTGAAGATGAAAGGCACCAGCGCGCTTGCTGGATTTTACAACTACATAATGGCTCACTAGTGATCAGGGTCATTATCGAAGTTTGAAAACGTTCCAAAGAAGATGCCTAACAATCTGAAGCTGGATCTTATCAAAGAAATTAAAGAAAGAGAAGTGAGATAGCAAGCCAAGCTGCTGTATGATTCTGGAAATGAATGCGGTGGCTGGCTGGACTTACATGAAGATTTCTGTGAAGGGAAGAAATTGATTTTGAAGGCCAAGTATGGAATGAATGGCATGGGTAGTCGTACGACTCCATGAGAAACAACGGTCGGATTTGGAGCCAGGAAGAAGTTCAAGCCGCTTAAAACCACAATCCAATTCAAATTCGTTAAATTTCTTTAAGATGGGTTCGCAAGCTGCACCTACATTAACCCAGCTCCATGGAGCCATGAAGGACAGGAGTAATTTTCACTTTCTGTTTTTGCAATAATTTCACTATGAGACCGATAGAACTAAGGATTTGAACCTCAAGCGGCCTTTGCTTCATCAACTGCTTTGTACGTACGTATAACAATCATCATAACTTTACCTTTATTTGTCTCCGGTATTTCCCGAAAGAAGAGTGAATTGAAAGCAGAGAAGCAAGCAATGAAGCGTGTAATATTGAAGAAGTAGGTAAGCAGAGAAGTGTGTAATCGGGAAGCAGGTAATTGGAAAACCCTCAAATTTTTAAAACGTTTCACCCGATCGCTATAAATTATAGTTTTCCCTATAAGTCCCGTTAATTTGATGGAGCGTATCATGAGAGTTCCGCCAAAAAATGATTTTGAAGATGAGCTCCTAAGCAAATGTAGTCATTTTTCTTCACTTTATATTGGCATGAAATAGATGCAAAATTGCTACTTTGCCCCTAAATTCACTTTTAGAGACATTTTTTGGATGCATACGTCATCAAAAAGGAATTGTGAGAGATTGTAGGATACGATTCAGATGAAATTTTTTGTAGAGCTCATAGTAGCTAAAGAAAAAAATTGAGAGTATAAGTAAAATTTAGTGTAAAACACATAATAATAGAGTGCATGGGAAAACGTACTACTACAAATCTTCCAGAACTCTACATTATCTAATTTTAGTAATCATCCCCGAATTTTATTATTAATATCTAGACTTATAAGGACAGTTCTTTCATTAAATTTATCAAAGATTTCTATTAAGAATAAGGAAAAAATTGTACTATAAATTGTGTTTTTTTTTTGAGAAATTTAACAGAATGACAGTCTTTACATGTTTAAACATATAGTTCAGGAACATCTACTATATATTAATGATAAAGTTTACGGATGATAGTTAAAATTAAAAAAAAAATTATAAATAAACCCCCAGATTATAGGACTCATCACAAAGACATATCAAAACTATCAAAAATTTCAAATAAATACCCAAATTATATAACTATCCACATTTAACTACCTCTGTCGAGTAGCATTTTCGGAATTCTATAAAGACAAATAAGACCCAATATTTAAATCCTAAAACCCAAATCCAATTCCCACCGTCCCCCCAAATTACGACTTCATTGTCGGCGTCAATCTTCAGCACCATCGATCTTCCTATTCATTGTCGATCTTCCTCTTCACCATCGATCTTCATTTTTATGTTGTCTGCTTCTCCTTTATTGTTCAAAATTCTCAAATCCCACCCTTAATTTTCAAATTTTCAAATTTAAAAAGGGATACCATACTACCATTGAGACAGAGGGCCAGTGTGCGACAATAGGCCCACTCTTCAACATCATTGTTATCCTCCTCCATGGTGGTCTATGAGAGGGAGAGGTTTATGAGAGTAAGAGTGTATGAATGGACTCACCGGATTTGCTAGATTCTCGACCTAGAGCGAGACTATGAATCATCAGGTACAGAAACAATGAGGAAGGCGAGGATGAATGAAATATGAGTCGATGGGTAGCGATGACAGCGTTGGTGATGGCGATAGCGACGAGGTTGACAAGACTCATCCCAATCCCCCTAGAGTATCGTGGGATGTGCCTGCTCCCGTCTGACACCGTGTGTCAGACCAGGGATAAACTCATCACCCGCTCGGGATTAGCCAAAGTACGCCAAGATCTGTGGTGGAATGTGATGTCTCGATCTCTACTACAGTCCGCATCCCCGATCAACCTGAAGGGTATCAAAAACCATAAATGCTGTGAGTGGACAAAAATCAACAGTTTATAAAAACAGTTTATTGAAAATACATTTATACCCTTCACGTAAAAGTATGCATGCATCATAAAACAACATTTCAAATACTTTCTCAAAAGTAAGACGTATTGCTTCCCAAATCAAATCCCAGTGAAAAATTCTTCTCAATCGAAGCCAGTACTTCAGTAGGGTCTCAGCTCCCAAACCGAATCATATAGGGTATCAGCCAAATAGAAAACACGTACAGAGCCTCAGCCCAAAACCAAGTCATAGAAAACAAGTACGGGGTCTCAGCCCAATTCAAAAACCATGTGGGATCTCTGCCCATTATCATCATCCTCAATGTCAAACACGATTCCAATCCTAGCATATGTGCAAATAGCTTATGACCGCTCACAATCCTAACATGTCGCCGTGAACACATCACCTGCCATGACCATCTCTAAATCATCGTGAAAACATCACCGATCGATCTCAGATAACATCAGCACTCCTAAGTCGAGCCTCCATTGGCCATAGCCTCTAGTGGCTGCTCGACAACAGGTAGTGCATCATGACCTCTCTGGAAGGAATACATCAGCAGTCCAGAGGCGAGCGTCATATCATCCGGGACTCGAACCTGAATGTCATCATCGACCAGGACTCTAACTCAATCGTCCGGGACTTTAGCCTATAAATCATCAATAGAGCCACATGCCCAAAATATCACCAAATAAGTCACAGCCCGAAAATACAGTATCCAACGACACTTCATATCCCAAGATTCCTCAAATCCTATCAAATCCACAACTGAGTCTCATGCCCGAAATATCTTCCATAAAACTCATAATTGGGTCACAGACCAACTTATCTCACGTTTGACTATACTCTAAGTCAAACCTCAAATCAACTGGGTCATATGCCCGAAAGATATTTCCAAATTCGAAAGCCATTTTTCATTTTCAAAACACTTTCCAAATCATCCTTGACTTCACGCCAAGTCAAGATCTTTCAATTGGGTCTCGTGCCCGAATCTCGATTTCACGCATCTCCGTGAAATCCTTTAAAATCTTATCTCAAATCCTTGGTTTCACGCTTCTCCTTGAAACCCTAAAAATCATATAAAATCATGTAAAACATATGAACGTAGAATACTTGGCCAAAGCCCAAATATCACATAAAACAAAAATCTCGAACTACATGCATTAACACATTTTCCCCCAAAAATGCCAAACAATTCATATTTAAATCACATGCACTTATGGCATATAAAATCATGTTCATAAACACATATAAAATATTCATGCATGCATCATATTCATAAAAACTCACAGACCGTCCAAACTATGCCTCGAAACACTTGCCTTCTCCAGACTAATCCAACATCTCCGGGTCATCCGGACTTGTCCAAAATACACTCAAAGGTTACTACCAACCTAGACAAGTCCTAATTAAGAACTCCCAACATTCTTGGAAAAGTCAACGTGCTCCGGACATGCTTCCCTAGGCTTTAAACCTCAATTTGACCAACCGAACGATGTACGATCGACTCAAACCCACCACCATTGGATTCATATCGTCGAATCTTTTAAAATGGTCCTGGTTCCACCTCAAAATACATGCTCGATTAAAAGGTACGGTCAACGTTGACAAACAAGTCAACGCTGACGTCAACAAGGTCAACGCTGACGTCAGCAAGGTCAACGCTGACGTCAGTGGTCAACGTTCAAAGTCAACGGTTCACGTCATGCATTGACGTCATCCCTAACACTTGTCAGTCTGACATGTTAGACCTGACATGATGATGTCATCTCATCTTCCTCCTCTGTTTGGGTCAGCCCGTTCCACTGTAGCGGGTCGCATAGACCCGCGACCCAACCCAGCTTTTTCTCTCTGGTTTCTAGTCTGTTTTCGAAACCGTTGCTTCCTACACGATTGTCTGGATCCCAGGAATCGATCCATCAACTTAAAAACACGAAAAACAGGCTAGAGATTATCTATCACGATCGAACAGTCACAACTAAGCTACAACCTCCCTGCCTGAGCTGCCCAGCTGTCCTTAACCCTTATTTTCGATCCCCTTAGATTCGTACAGACCCCAAGAACACCATCCAATCATCAAAAACCACCAAAAACGTACAAAACTCAAAAATCCAATTTTCAAAACTCGCGGGTTTTGGGTTTACTTGGGTTTTCTGGGCTCCTCCGCCGTCCACGGCGGTCCTGCAGCCTCCTACGATGTCTCTCAGTCCCCCAATCATCCTCATCCATTCTCTTAGCCTCAAACTGAATCGAATGGGGGAAGGGGAATGATTTTTGGGGCTTTCGGGTTTGGTTGATCGAAAGAAAGAAAGGGGGAGATATACATGAATGATAAAGGGAGGGGCAATGGATGAGTGACAGGTGTCGCTCATCCATTGGTCCTGACCAAAATATCTGGACCCACAACAGGACAAATGCTCACTTCCTCGTAAATCGTGCAATAGCACCCAAAATCTTTCGTGACCCGTAATTTTTCCGTACGATATCCGATTCGTATCGACTCGATCTACATAACGGATCTCGATCCTCGTGCATTGGACCTCCCGGGTCAAAAGTCAACTGTTTACCCTCGTCTAGAGGTAAAATCGTAATTTCACCCCGAACGTTCGATAATCCTCGCTTAAGTCCCAATTAGTCTCGTTAATCCTCAATTAATCCCATAAATTTGGGACGGGTCGTTACAACGGTATCCATCAAGGGCAATGGCGATGGTGTCTATTGATGGAGATGGATTCGACCCTCCGCTGGTCTCTGCTTCATCTGAACCTTACTCTTCCCCATTTCTCTTAACCTCATTTCGGGATTGGGCAAAGCTCTCAATCTCCTCCATGGAAGCTACTTCATTAGCTTATTCTCAAGATTTTCATCATCATTTGACGTTGGGTGATGCTCTCGCAGCTGCAAAATGTCTCATTTTTATTTTGTTCCCTACCCTTTTTATTCATTAGCTACTTGCGTTTTTGTTTTTTAATTTTGTGAAGCAAAACGTAGGCTTCATTAGAAGCTGTGATTGCATACAAATGGAGTATATTAATGATGTGTTTGTTGCATTTATGTTTCTTGGTTCCATGGTTTGGACTTCGAAAGGAAACAATGGCGAGTCGGTGTAATGTCCTTTGAGACTTACAGCTCCCCAAAAATAATTGGTTGTGGGCTTATGGCATTTGAGTATGAGTTCTTGGGTTTGGCTCCATCGACAATGAAGATGAAGATCGATGGTGAAGATGAAGATTGGTGGTGAAGATGAAGATCAATGGTGAAGATGAAGTCGTAATTGGGGGCTGGGAATTGGATTTGGGCTTTAGGATTTCAAATATTGGGTCTTATTTGTCTTTTTAGAATTCTGAAAATGCTCCACAATTTTTTATCGCATCAGTCGCTGATTGGGCAAAATTTTTGACACGTGGCATTCATTTTAATGGATGGAAAACTTGACAGAGGTAGTTAAATGTGAGTGGTCATATAGTTTGGGTACTTATTTGAAATTTTTGATAGTTTGGATATGCGTTTGTGATAAGTCCTATAGTTTAGGGGCTTATTTGTAGCTTTTCCTTAAATTATTATAAAATACAAGGAAGCTGACAACTATTTCCCCCGAAATGTAATTTTTCATTAATTTCATTTACTTTTTTTTAACGAGTGCTGACCACAAAATCACTTATGGGTTGCTACTAGGGGTGGGCATATCATCCCGAGATACCGAAATCATCCTGTTCTGTATCATACTAAACCAGAAAAAAATTTAATAGTAAAACCGAATAGATGATCGATACGGTATCGGTTCCAACCGGTACGAGATCAGTTTCGGTGTTGGGGAATACCATCTTGTACCCAAACCAAACCGGTTTGATTTTTTTTTTTTACAATTAATGTAAAAGTTAAATTAAATCTAAAAATAATAAAAATAAAAACTCTTACAAAAAAAAATTGGAATGCGATGGGCGCTGGCTATCCTCACCCTTAAAACACTTAAGCCAGATATAGAGGAGGTTGCTGGTTTAGGATGTATCTAGTACTAACAAGATGATAATGCTAATATTTGCGTAACTAAATTAGGTTTTCATGTGTTTAACATGGAAAATGTGTGGCAAATCTAATACATCCACTTCATCATCATCATCATCATGGGTAAAACATAATATATATATATATATATATATATATATGAATTTGTGAAATTGGTACAAATTAATAAGAGTTGGCTATGGTAATTGGGCGCATACCCAGCCATGGTTGGGTGCTGGCTATCCATTGTGGCAATCCATATATAGCTATGTGATTGTGGTTTGATTATAATCTTGGATTGTATGGAGTTATGGATTATAATTATATGGACTTTGGACTATATAGATTTAATGGACTATGAACTATATAGATTCTAATTGTATGAAGTATGGACCATATGGAGTATGGATTCATATATAGATTATATGAATTATGCATTATGAATGGTATGAATTGGTACAAATTATAGAATATATGAATTATGAATTTTTACAAATTATGAGCAGATCTTGGTACAAATTGGTACAAATTATGAAATATAATTTGCAGATACGTTATGGAATTGTATGAATAAAATATGAAGTCGTTATGCATTATGGATTATTGTACCAATTCATATACAAATTCTCTACTTACAACTTCCTTAGTACAAAATAATTTTGTATGAATAGACTATTTAGATTTTTTTACATATATTTTAGCTCAATTTTTGTTGAGTAATTCTGGCTTAAAACTGAAACCGTACCGAATACAATTGGTACGTTACGATACGATATCAATTTCATATTTTGAAATACCATTCCATACCATAGCAAACCAATTAAAATTACTTTGTACGATTTATGTATCATCTGCATACCGAACCGTAGCAAATCATTCCCAAAACTAATTGCTACACAATAAAGAGCAACATGTGACTTATTAGTAAGATCTAATAACATTTTGTTTTATATATATTATTTAATAGATGATTTTAAATTCAACTCTTATTAAAGAGATTTTCCCGCATGTTAAAAAAAAAGGCAAAATTGAAAGAGATTTTACCTACCGATCCAATTCTGCTCGTCAATTTACCCGCCAGCGCACACCACTTGTTTAACCAACTAGCCAGAAGGAAACCATGCTAACATGACCAGGCTGTGAAGGCCAAGGTTTCTCACCGTCTCACACACGGCCAATTCAGTTAAATTAAAGCATATCTCTGCTTCATACCGTCGTTTTCGTCGCTCTCGTCTTCTCTCTGATTGGTGGTTCGTTTTGTTTGTTTTTCATTTTATATATCCGTTACCCCGATTTTCTCACCCTCTCCTCATCTCTCTCTTTCTCGTCGTTTCCAACGTTGAGAAGACTAAACTCCCCACAGTCCTCCGCACCCATTTTCTTAATTTCTTCTCGAAAACTCTTCTGCTGGTGAGGTCGCCATGGATCTGTGGTCCCTGAACTTCAAGAACATCAGCAGAAGCCCTTTTCTACTCAGAAACTCGTACACTGAGAAACCCATTTCATGGAATTTCGGAAATGTGAGGCCTTCTTGGGTTGGTGTTGAAGATGGGAGGGACTTTGAGTTTGGGGTCTCCAATTTGAGGCGGAGGGTTTCATCTAATGGGTTTCGTTCTTTGGTTGTCAGAGCCACGGGCAAGAAGAATAATCATGGAAATTCACCTAACTCCTCCTCTTCTTCAGGTATGCTTTCTCAGCCACAATTCAATTGCATTTGATTCATAGCTATGCTTCTTGTTTTCTTTGATTGATGGGTTCGATTTAATTTTCTTTTCTTTGATTGTATCTGTGGGTTTGTGATCGTGGTGATATATGAAACTCTTATAATTGTGAAGTTTGACTTTCTGGCTCTGTTTGGATTCTTGGGGAGCTAGAGTGTTTAGATGAGGGAATCCACTATCAGAAAGAAACCACTGCATCTCGTCTTGAGTATGATTTTTAGGCTAAAGAGTAAGTGTTAGGCTTGGAGCATAAGAAAACAGATTGCCCATATGGATGTTGGCAACCCATCATGGTAATGGTAGAGACTTTACTTCAGCTATCATCCTTCTTCATCAGTGACCTTGGGGGTCCCCGTGGGATTAGGTCCCTGTCACAGAATGCTTTCCTGAAAAGGAAGCTCCCTCTGTAGAGCGTATTGTCAATGCGCCATAAAAGGCAGCCTGCTTTGAAATTTGTATCTAGCTTGGTTGGACAAGATATATTTATGGGTTCAAACCCGTGCTTTACCAATTTTCCAAGGAACAACTTTGGGAGATGTTCTGGTCTGAGCGGTTAAATTGGTTTAACTAGGTTATTCATCTGTGTGCCAAGGTCCTACGTGTCTGAATTTATACTTGTTCCTGCTCTTGGATGGGAAAGAAGCGTTCAGAAGTTTCCCCGTATTAATCGACTACGTTTATACGAGAGTATGTTAGGCTACCAATGTTGAATTGTTCTGTCTCTTTTGTATCTGAGTAGAAATCTCTGTTCTTGGGTAAATAGTTGCATTCTACCCTTGTACATTCAAACAGGAACGGTGTCAGTTGTGGAGGATAAGAACTAGATAAGCGGCTTTGTTAGGTCATGATTGTCTAAGACATGTGCTAGCATGAGCGAAACGTTGAGAAGTTCCTCTGTATTAAATTGCAGATTTCCACATGTTCTACTCATGAAGCATAAATAGACACCGTTTTTTCCATAACGTAGAAAAAGATTCATTTGTTCCATCTCTAATTAGAGTCTGGCATGCAAGCATCCCTACATGTGATATACGGTGATTGTCTGGTGCATTTCAAATGTTGGGAAATTGATATGCATCATTATCAAAGCTTTCTTAAAATAACAAATTGGAGTTCGTGAAATTTCTTGTTGAGTAATGCATAGACAGCGGGGTTTCTGTATGTAGTGCAATCCTAGAAAGCAATGTTAATAGATAGAATTTTCTGGACAATGGACTCCACTATTAATTTACTGCCTAGAATGTAGAGAATATATATTGTATTCTCAATCCTATGCTCCTCTTCCTCTACCTCAGATATCCTAGGAAAATGTTCTGTCCAGCAATATTGAAAGGTCCCGTATAAATTTTTTATTTATTTGCGAACTCTCATTTTGTAACCTCCAGAAACCTGGGCTGCTGCTTATTTTTTTGGGTACTTGATTCTATTGGCCTAACTTACCAAGTACTTCAGCCTAAGCTTAAGAGTTGCCAAATCCTTGTTCAGTATAAATGGTTACTATTATTAAGGACATAGTTTTTGGTTCTCATCGCATTTATTTGTTGGTGGTTAACTAGATTTCGTCAACTTTAGTAGTCTGGTGTGGCATGACCAGTAGGTTTAAAGGTTTCAATTCAAAATTTAGTTAGATTTATTCCAGGTCTCCCACTTGCTAGAGCATGTTGAAACACTTTGAACTACTGCATTCCATAGAATCATCAAAGTTATATTCTCTTATCTTTCAGGATGCTAATGATCTCTTCCCTTCCTTTATTGGGAGCACATTCTTGTCCTGTGGTTGGGATACAATTAATGTTACTTTCCCTTATGGGGGCGGTCTCTTGCTTTTTCTAGGCCATTATCTGGATGATTCTTTTCTTTTGTTTGAATGTCACTTGAAGCCTACTAAAGTCGGGCTTTGTTTTTCTGTAATCAAGAATCTTTTGAGGCTGACTTTTCAAATGATTTTAAGTGTGAACTTTCTCCCTTCCTTCATCCAACTCAAGTTTTGTTAGTAAAATGTAAAAGCAGTTTAGGGTTACTGGAAATTGTGGTCGACCCGACTAGATTTAACTGTTTCTTAGCTTCATGGAGCATGGTCTTGGGTCCTGACCAACTTTGTACCAATTGATTACCTGCTAGTAGATACTTTTCTCTTGGTAACAACTTACAATTAACTACTTGCATAGCAGATAATTGGTGGCCCTGTGTATGGTTGTGATATTTCATACAGGAAATGGTGACTGCTCTGTTCCAGAAGATGATGGTGAAAAAGAAAATGATTCTTCTGAAAAATTTATTGACTCGTCTTCCCAGAAAAATTATCCTATGAACTTGGATTGGAGAGAGGTCAGAGCAAAGCTATATACTATAGAGCAGGTGAAGTCTTGCTTTCTTGAAAGGCTAATGCCCTCTGAATCTAAAATTTATAATCTTGAAGTTCTATATAGTATATACTCATCAGATATGGGATCTCCTCTTCCATTATTTGGTTGATCCTTTTTTGTTTCTAGGTGATAATTAGCCTTATAGAATTTCCAGTTATCTTGTATGGATTAGTTCACATGTTATGGTCCTTTCAGTTTCTAGGTAATCATCAGTTCGTTAAGTTAGTTTTTTAGGATCGACTGAAGTTTAGTTGACACAGCTGGTTTCTCTAGATATAAAATAGAAAAGGCTTATCCGAAATGGGTTCACACCATTCGGTTCAATTTGGTTTTTGAGCCAATCAATACTCCACATTATCTAGATCATGCTTTTCTCGAGTTAGAAAATTAAGCATAATGGCCTGAACAATGAAATGTAGTTGTAAGTTATAATGGTCCACCATATGGCGTTAGAAATTCTCGCTTGATTACAATATCACATATCTATTGATGATCCTCCATAACTTACCAAGTTTACACTGGAAACTTTCCAATAGGCAGAACAGGCTGAATCTGATGCTCAAAACCAGGGGGGGACTCCCCACCAGTCGAAGTCTCTTGGCCTGAAGTGGGCTCATCCTCTTTCTGTACCTGAGACAGGCTGTGTCCTTGTTGCCACAGAAAAGCTTGATGGTGTTCGTACCTTTGAAAGAACTGTTGTTCTCCTCCTCAGATCAGGAACCAGACACCCAGAAGAGGGACCATTTGGAGTTGTTATCAACAGGCCACTCCACAAAAAGATTAAACATATGAAGCCTACAAACCTTGATATTGCAACCATATTCTCTGATTGTTCTTTGCATTTTGGTGGGCCTCTTGAAGCAAGCATGTTTTTGTTAAAATCCGGGGGCAAAACAAAGCTTCCAGGGTTTGAAGAGGTGATCCCTGGCCTTTGTTTTGGTGCTCGCAACAGCCTGGATGAAGCTGCAGGGCTAGTAAAGAAGGGTCTTCTTAAGCCTCAGGATTTCAAATTCTTTGTTGGCTATGCCGGTTGGCAGCTGGATCAGTTGGCAGAGGAGATCGAATCAGATTATTGGTATGTGGCTTCTTGCAGCTCAAATTTGATTTATGGGGCTTCGTCAGATTCTTCTTCGGAAAATTTGTGGGAAGAAATCTTGCAGCTAATGGGTGGGCAGTATTCTGAAGTGAGTCGAAAGCCTAAGCAGGATATGTAGCTTAGTTTATGAGCCTGTTGCTGTTCACTATACATAAACTAGTTCTGATGTATATGTCAAGCCAAATTGTACAGACTTCGCTGGCTTTTCAAATTAGTGCATGTTGTCGTGTTCATTTCTTTGTTTCTTTTTCTTTTTTTTTCTTGGTTTTAATGAATATTATAGACTATATATATGTGGTTATTGTATGCCTGGTTCAATAGAGTAGAATAGAATACAACTGTTAAGTGATTTTCACTTATCTTCTCTTTCTGCTTCGAAAGGGACTAAAATAAGAAACTGACTGTCCTTTTCAGTTCGTTTTGGAGGGGAGCTGCATTGAACAAATCTGTATTGTTAGGTTTTAAGGAAGAAGAAAGGAGATGGGAGAGAATTTGTGACGTACACAAATCAATATGCAGAAGACGATGATAAAGCCACAATGGGCCTTCCTGAATCAGGGTATGCTTTGGCTAAACAATGGCCTACACTACCGGTACGCTTGCTGGGTCTATACTGGAAAACCAAAACCACCTAATACCCTAATCCACGGCCTTCCATAGCAAGATTAAAGCATCCATGGAGTTGCTCATCCGCCGGTGCATTCCATTCTTACACGAAAAACGAAATGATTAAGAAAAGTATAAAATGGAAAAAGAAAAGAAGAAAATGGTTATCTTACAATGTACACAAACAACATCCGTCCTCTGTACAAGGCGAAAGCCCCGAACCCTGTAGGCATATAGGGTTTTGAGTAACCAACAAAAAACCCACAGTTCCTTCTCGGTTCTCACATCAATGGTACAAAACAATATCATCCATCTCATCTCCATACATTGATTTTTCATTTCTGAATCTATAACATGTGAAAACCAGCTTCTTCAATCTTCAATCTTCAATCTTCAATCATCTTAGTTAAGCAGCCTAGCTCCACCATGCTACATTTCTCATTGACTTCTGCACTTAAGCACCGAATTTGGTCCTGGATGGATACAGCAGATGTTCAACATTTCCGAGATATATATATGTCTTCAACGGGCCCGTGCTTTACGTACAGCTTGCAGGATTTGTCTTTCATGCTCTTTCAGCATGTCTTCAAGATTTCCCCCTGGAGGCACCAACGGTCCTGAGTAATTGATTCTGTTCTTCGGAACGTAACCCTACAGAAACCATACGCACAAGATATGATCAGAAAATAAGATTGCAAACAGAAAAGAGCACATAAAAGACACAAACATTGTTTACCATTCTGGAATCTCTGCTGAACACCCTGTCATTCTTATGGGAAGAATTGAATAAGTCTGCTGCTGGTTGAGGCACGTGAGATTTCTGTGTTCTTAACTCTGCCTTGTTTCGCAAGGAACTCTGTGTCTTGTTCAGCGACGATCCCATTGCACTAGGGTGGATCATTGAACTACATTGAGAGTAGCAGCCATTCTGCCTACCTCCTCCTGCCGGTTCAATTACAAAGCCAGATACACTCTCTCCCTGAGGCGCGTATTTATGACCTGTGGTTTTTGGGTTTCTCTGTCCCTGCTGTGTTTATTTTAGTTCAAAAACTGAAGGTACAAATATGAAAAACAGGAAAACGAATTATTGTGTACATCAGACGAGCCATTTTTCATACCTGCAAAGATGCATCTGCCTCTGGTGTTGGCACTGCCTTGTTATCTCTTGTACCCCTTCGAACGGATTCGGGACCACGCCCTTTATAAGCATCGGCTTTTCTCCTGAAATTTAATTAAACATCGAAGCGTATGTGAGTCATAGAGAAAATTTAACAGCATCACCTTGCGGACCCCATCCAATCAAAGATTTATCTTTGCAACAGGTTATCTGGTTTTTTGTTAACCTTAGATAAGTACCTTTTTTCCTCGTCCCGAAGCTTTGCATCAAACTCCTTGCTTGGAGGATACTGCGGTAAATTTAATGGATCACAAGCTAGAGGTGGTGTACTGAAGAACTGAAATAAACATCAGGAAAACAAAGATGCATTAGCACTATTTATTCACAAAACTACCAAATTGTTAAGTGAAACTAGTTCAACAGTGATAGCAGCAGAAATGAAAGCATTTAGTATGAACGGGGGAAACTCAAATTTACCTCACTGCTAAGAATCGAAGCAGCTGATCCGCGATTCTTTGGTTCTATTGCAAGGAGTTGATCAACAAGAGCTAAGGCTGAAGGAGGGAAGTCTTTGAAAGTATCAGAAATACGGCGCTTGTAAGGTTGCTGAGGTTTGAAACTAGTAAGTGGCAATTTTGTTCTTTTCCAGAATTCTTCTGAAGGTGAACCACAAAGCTTAAAGATCTTGTGCATTTGTTCCACCTGAGCAACAATGCTATTAATTGCAATTTGAAACATTGCAGATTTAATTGCAAAGTATCATTAGATATTCCTTTACCTCAGTTCTACCAGGCATGATAGGCTTTCCGGTAAACATTTCTGCAAGGATACATCCGGTGCTCCACAGATCTATACCAACTCCATAATCAGTGGAACCAAGCAAAAGCTCAGGTGCCCTATACCAGAGAGTTACGACACGGCTAGTTAATGGCTCCTTTTGGTCAGGTTCATAAGAGGTCGCCAGGCCAAAATCACCAATCTTAAGGAGTCCATTATTGTCTAGCAGAAGATTTGCGCCCTTGATGTCTCGGTGCAGGACACCTCGACTATGACAGTGTTCAAGCCCACTAAGCAATTGTTGCATGTAACATTTTATCTGCAATTCCATCACATGAATCATAACTTTAAACACAATTGGTTGGTGAAAAATGAAAAATGGATCTTTAAATGTTTGAAAGCAAAAGAACTACTATAGTGAGTCTAGTGACTACTAGAGTAGAGTTGAGTCAAAAGGGTGTAAACCTGAGGTTCTGTAAACTTGATGCTCCGTGTTGCAGAAAGGCCAGCAAGGTCGTGCTCCATGTACTCGAAAACAAGGTACAAGCTGCATGACACTCTTGAAGTGACAAGACCCTCAAGCTTCATAACATTTGGATGATCAAGTCTACGCAAAATATAGATTTCTCTCGCCATAAAGCGAACACTTTCTGGGTCCATATTCATAAACCGCACTTTCTTCAATGCAACAATTTTACCAGTTTCCGAGTCCCGTGCCTTGTATACACTGCTATAAGTTCCCTGGCCAATCTGCACACCAAATCATATAACATGTTCATAGAACACAAATCAAAAGCAGAGTATAAGATCACAAATCAAAAGCAGAGTAAAAGATGACAGTTAGAGAAGCAAGAGTATAAGATGACAGTTAGAGAAGCAAGAATGAGAACTAACTTTGTCCAACTTCTCAAAGGAGTCTGCCCGTCGGGGGACCCACCCTTTGATGGCTTCTCCGGCAACGGACGTTAGCCAAGACGGCCATCCAGCAGCAACTTGTTCTCCTTGTGCACCATGGGGTATGCTTATTATCCTATACGCCACCGTTTTGTGATGATGAGAATTATCAGGTCTTGAGATCACTTTGCCTTTATTGTTATCTTCAACATTATTCCCTATATTTCCTTTTGAGGCTGTGCTTGATAACTGTCGCACTGACCCATCAGCGGCACCACTACCGTCACCGCGGCTTACTTCTGATACAAGGTCTTCTCTTAATGAAGAATTAGGAGCAACCAATTGAACCGAATAATCCTTCAATTGGCGTTCCACTGTTGATTCCTCCACCTTATCCTGTTCCGTGGTTCCTTTCGAGCAAATGCATCCCATATTTTTATCACCTCCCAAAATCCCCTGTTTCTATTTCCTTTTTTTTTTTTTTTTCTCTTTTTTGTAACACCTTGTTTCTAATTCTTCAAAACTAATATAATCCCTCAGAAAATAATGTGATTGAGAGCTTTTATCAAACAAGTTACCTGCATTTCCTGGGAAACCCAAGAGTTTCCCTTTCAACTCATCGTAACTCCACAAATTCAATCCGGGTATGTCTGTTGCACCCTAAAAGGGATTGAATTCACATACTTAAAGCCTTTCGACAATCATTGACCCCTACCCACAACCCAGATTCCAAAATTCTCCAAAATCCAGGAAACGTGGAATGCAAGAAAAGGAAACCAAGACAAAACTCTCTATATAAAAATGTGCAGGCAGGAAATGAAAGGTGTCCAAAATCCAATCTCAAATCCCAAATGTCAAAAATTAATGTTGGATAGAAGAAAATACAGAGGGATGCTAAATGAATGTACCCAAAAGATAGGAGCTTCAGAGATGATAGAGGGATGAGACACCCAAAAAAAACAGGCCAGAAATCCCTGCACCGGAAAATTAAGAAATCAAGAGCTCAAGGAATGCAGGAGTTCTGGCGTTTTGGGGTTTGCAGATTTTTCTGATATATCTTTTTTTTTCTAATTATTACTAGAAGTCCTATAATAATGATAATAACAATATAAATATAAATAATAATTAAAAAAGCTTCTGGTATGCTGATGGTGAAGCCAGAAAGAAGGATGGGGAGGGGGGAGAGGACATGAATGGAAAATTTAAAAAACAAAACAAAAAAGAAAAAAGAAAAAAAAGAGAAAAAAAAATTAGGGTAAATAAGTGGATTGTGATTTGGAGGTGGGCAGAGAGAGATAGAGATTTGGGCGCGTACATGGCCCCGAGAAATGCGAGAGGCCGGAGGTTTTTGGGAGTTGACAGAAGGGGACGCTTTGGCTCTGTCTTTCTTTGTTTTCAACAAGAGAATAAAGAAAAACAGAGTGAGAGTTACGAAAGAAAAAGAAGAATCCATTCACAAGATTTGGTTACTGTTCCGAGAGTGTTGGAGTTGTGAGTAGATTTTGGCTTTGGCATGGTTTGCAATTTGCCTGATGTATGTATCAAGACGTGCTTAGCATAATGTGTTCATTTGGTTCACACTTCCACCTACTAAACAAGCCATGTGGCCACAATTTTGGAGACTCGTTCATGAAAGAGTAGGAGTCTCCTTGAGAAATCGCGTTATATAGTTTTTATCATAGCGGCTTACCATCACATTATATAGTTTTTATATTTATGGAGTTCAGAGTTCCAATAAATTTTATAATTCTAAAATCAAACTTCAAAATTTGAAATAAAAAATTTTGACCTCAAAACTTTAATTTCATATTATGAGAAATCGCGTCAACTTTATTACAAAAAAAAACCAAAATCAAAATGAAGAATATTGAAATTTTTTTCTCCAACCCATAAATCAAATGTTAAAGTTTATATGAACTTTATAACTTCAAAATCCAACTTCAAAAGCTTTAAAAAATAAAAATAAATTTCGACAATCCAATCTGATATGGTGAGAGTTCAAGTCAACCTTACTTATCAAAAATAAAATATGGCAAAATTTTCTGAATTGTATTATTGAATGTACAAAGACCTCTATTCTATAGTAGTTGTAGTAAACCTAACTAGAAAAGAAAAATATTCTACTTAATTAAACAAGTTATCAAATCTGGATATCAAATCAATCTTTGATATTAAATTAATCTAAGATACTAAATCAATTTAATTAGGATTTGATTTTTCACACTGCCCCTCACGTTAGAGAGTGAACGTTGTGAAATCCCAACTTGCTGATTAAGTCCGTAATGTGTCGTCGGATGATGTGTCGTCGGATGATGTGTCATCAGATGTTGTGCAATCGGATGATGTGCCGTCAGATGATGTGCCGTCAGATGATGTGTCGTCGGATGATGTGTCGTTAGATGATGTGTCATCGGATGATGTGTCGTCAGATGATATGCCGCTGAAGGTTGTTACATTGGACACTGTGTTGTCGGATGTTAAGAAGTTGCGTCAGACGATGTGTTGTCAGATGATATGCCGCTGGAGGTTGTGTTGTTGGTTGCTGTGTTTTCGGGTACTAAGAAGCTTCAGTTACTATTGTCATTGTTTGAAGTTGCGAATGAAATGAAATTTTGATGGGTGTTCAGAAAAAGTGCTTTAGTTATAAATCAAGCATGTGCCTTGTGGTACCATCAAGTATGTTTCACGTGGGTGCACGTAGAAATTAGTTTCCGCACACCGATAGGGGAGGAAGCTCAATGGATTTGTGTCTGATGAGTATTTGCTCTAATATCTTGTCAAAAATAAAATATGGGAAATTTTTCTGAATTGTATTATTGAATGTCCAAAGACACCAATTATATAGTAGTTATAGCAAGCCCAGCTAAGTAAGGAAAATATTCTAAATTATTAAACAAGATATCAAATCAATCTTTGATGCTAAATTAATATAAGATACTAAATCAGTTTAATTAGGATTTGATTTCTAACATTCTTGGAGAAAAACCGAACTTAAAACCTAGACAATTTAATAATATTAAACACTTGAATTCATATGAATTCTATAATTCCAAAATCAAACTTAGAAATTTTGAAAAGAAAATTTGAACTTTTAAACCCTAATATATTATATTGTGAGAGTTTGCGTCAACCTTACCATACAAAAACCAAACTCAAAATGGATAAGAACCAAAATTTCTCAAATCCGCAATATCAAACGTTAGAGTTCATATATGAACCTTATAATCCCAAAAAACTCGAAATTTTGAAGGGAAAAAAGTAAACTTCAAAACCCCAATCACATTTTATGAGAGTGACATCAACCTTACTGACCTTACTTGACAGGATCTGCTCTAAAAATGTTTTGATAATCGTGCCTG
Organism: Prinsepia uniflora; assembly: GCA_032719365.1. Classification (NCBI taxonomy): domain Eukaryota; kingdom Viridiplantae; phylum Streptophyta; class Magnoliopsida; order Rosales; family Rosaceae; genus Prinsepia; species Prinsepia uniflora. The sequence goes on along the minus strand of CM064865.1, from coordinate 11,112,582 downwards.
ATCATGCTCCCGTCTGATAGTCGATCCGAAATTCTAATATCACCCTCAACACTTGTTAGATAAGGGATACTCGTACTAATTAACGTTCATGTCTCTGCTAGTTAATCAATCCCAAAATTTCGGTGCAACGACCTAAAAGGTCATCAAAACCATGAAAAAGTGTGAGTGGACAAAAATAAACTTTAAAAACGCATATTTCGAGTAAAAAAAATATTTATCCTCTAGTTTCTAAAACATGCATGCATAGAATGAAACGCAAACAATCAGATTCCAAATAAAAACAAATCATAAACCGTGGGACCAGAACACTCATAAAATACCAGTAGAGAGCTCGTGGCCCATATTTCTTGAAATCCATGTTCATCAAATCATATAAAAAAATCACCCAGACACATATGTCAATAACCAATCAAAAGCCAATCAATAGCCAATCATCAACTCCCTCGAGCATTAGCCATCACAACCAATGAACATAATCCATGGATTAAATCACAAGCCTCATAACTAGCCACAACCAATCCTCAAACTCAAGTACTAGTGACAATGAACAACAACACTACGTGTGGGCTAACTCATGAACTACACGTAGCACCATCTGAGTCAAGTCCGGGAACTGCACTAATGCACCATCTAAACACATCTGGGAAATGTATGTAGCATCATCCAGACTGTAATACTATCCCCAGGAACTACACTTACACACTATTCGGGTCATGTTCGGGAACTACACTCGTGCACCATCCGAACACGTACTAGTATTATACGAGGATAACTACCATGGATAAACAGTTCACAAAACTAAGCAATCTCATTTAACACAAATCCTTGACTTAATACCAAGCCAAAACACATTCAAACCCGGGCCTGAGCCTAAAATACTATTTTCACAAAATAACCATAAAATTGTGTCTAGTAATCATTCACACAGCCCTTGTCCTTTTCCATTACATGAATCCAGAAATCATCAAATATTCATTTCGAAATCACATTCAAACCATTGCAACATAAATAATGCAATAAAGAAAATACAATATTTAACTATGCCATAATCATTTATAAAAAAGAAGTCCACTCACACACCGTCCTCGTAACTAAATCTCGAAGCCGTACTGCCTGTCATAAATCACCACCAAGGGCTACTAATGTCCCAAATAATCTTACATTTAAATCCTCTAATTTTTCGGGATTCAATAAGAACTAAAAACATAAGCATAACACTTCGGACACCCAAAACTACCCCGAGACGATGTTTGATCGACTTAAAAGTTTCACCAACATGTTTGTAACCTCGAATACTATAAGAAAAACGTGTTGAGCGGAAATCGAGGCGGTGAGCCACACGCCTCCATGCGGTTGCCCTTGATCTCTGCGCATGGGCTCATGTGCCAAGCACTATTCATCACCTTCAACCTCTCGCGTGCGACCCCTTTTTTTGTAATTCGGGTTTCCTAACTTGGCGGATTGACTCGACTCCCAAACCTTCGTTTTTCTTTCGTTTTTCATGTTCTAATAACCTAAACTTATCTACTCAATCCCACAAGGAGATCTATAATGTCAAAACTGGGAAAAATCACCTCGAAATACACAACTCAAATCCTTGATTTTCGGCCTAAGTTCAATCTTCGTGTTCCAAGATTCCAGCACCCAAAACTTCCACATTTTTGTCTCAAATTAGTCCTAGGAACTCAACTAGGATATCAATGGGCTAGGTTACAAGCTAAAAGACTTCAAATAACTCGAATAATCAATTTTTCGGTTTTACGATTTTTCTGGTCCTTTTTCTCTTTTTTCTCCCTCATGGGTTCATCATTCCTTTCTCTTTCTTCCTCTTTCTTTATTTTTCTTCTTCTTCTCTGTCTTTTCTTTTCTTCTTCTCCTCTGGGTTTCATTCTTTCTTCTCCATTTTTTTTCCTCTAGGGTTTGGTTTCAAGTACCCCAAAAACACACACACATAACATGAAAACAAACACACGCATGCACTCACACATGCGCGCACACACACACACACACACACACACACACACACACACACACACACACACACACACACACACATATGAGATGAAGGAGGGAAATGATAAGGACACTTGTCACCATCCCACGAAACCAACAAAAAATCTTCACTTGTGAAATTACCAAAATGCCTTAACGCCAAATTACCAAAATGCCCTTGGTAATTTCAGACCCATAACAAATTTGTACAATCTACGATTTTGATATACCGTCTGTCTATCGACTCAGGATTCTGAAGTCTACATAACGGTACTCGCAGAAAATCCAAAAAGCTACCCAGAGCGAAAAGTCAACCTTGGATTCCCAAGGGCAAAATCATAAATTCCCTTCTAAATTTCCAAAACTACATTTTCTGAATTTTCGGGTCGTTACATTATTATAGAAAAATCAAACTCAAAATAGAAAAATTAAAAATTCTTTCTCTTACCCGTAATATCAAATGCTACAGTTCATTAAAACAATTTTTGATGATCAAGTGCAGCTCAACCAAAGTTCATAATTTTATTTACGGAAGACAAACACCCTCAAACCTATTGTCTTCCGTACTTAAACACATGATGAAATGGTCTAAAGATAAAGAGACCTAATAAATATATCTTGCAGTGAGCTGCAAACATACTCCAAAAGAAATCATATTCAATTGAAGAATGAGCTTTCTACTCTCCCTTCAACTTGGAAAGTTTTGAATTTAATTGATTGATCTATTATGTGGATTCGACCCATATTGACCCACTTTATTTATATATGGTCGTGCTCTAGTGGACAATGGACATTAGATTGGGCCAGAGGAATGGTAGCTCACTTCTCAACACAAAATGTGAAAAAGAATTGATGAACAAAAATTACTACGGTAGCATAGGCATTGAAGAGTTGTCAATGCCACTACTTACCAAAAGAGTTGAAAAAGATTAGAGGAAGAAATTATAACATGAACTATTCCGAAGTCAATATAATTGTACCCGATCCTACTCCCATATGAAAAATTAAACTAAAATTTCCTAAATACCCTTAACATGTGTTAGAAAAGGGATAACTTTTTGAGTCACGCTCAAACAAATTGTGAAAAAAATGGTTAAGAGATACCAGTGGACAACCAGAGAAACTAGAACAATAATAGTACAAGGGCATAAACCCTATTCCGTAGTTTCAATAAGCACGTAGTTGTAAGTAAATACCTTCAGTAGCCCCTGACACTAATCAACAGCCTAGAAGGATTTCAACATCAGTTGAAGTGTGAGTGGAAAAAAAGAAACATTTAAAAACACATTTTTCGAGAAAAATTATCATCCACCCTCCAATTATAAAACATGCATGCATATAAAAAAACAACCATATTCAAAGTAATAAGACACTTGGGTTTTAGATATAAATTCAAATCATAAAACGTGGACCCACAAAATACCAACCACAAAATGTATATAACATACTTGTGGCCCATATTTCCATAAAATCCCTATTTATAAAAACATTTGGAAAACTTGTACATAAACATCACAAATCAACTTCTGACTCATCCTTGATTTCCCCAGAGTCATAACTTTGTAAACCGAGCTGACTAACTTGAATAATCCCCCAAGATGTTGTCACAAGCTACCAGGATAGAATATTCGCACTACGTGTAGGCAACCCTAGGATCTAGTGGAGACACACTCCATGATTCTAGTCCGAAAAATAATGCCCTAGCATATGGTGGAGACACATTCCATGATGCCAGTCCAAAAAAGGTAATCACCATATCTCTCGAAGATAGTCAACAGTGGAAACTAGTTTAATAGTAAGAGTAAAACCTTGCTTTTAAATAAATGATTGACTCCAAATCCAAGCCAAAACAACTCAATCGGGCCTGAGCCCAAAACACTGTTTCCCCAAAATCCATAAAACATATGTCCAAAAATTGTATCCTGAATAATTATTCTAAAAATAAAAAATAATAAATAACAGCCAATAATAATTAGAATAATTATTCAAACCATTTAAATTCATATAACATCACAGAGCATTTAAAACAGTTAAACATGTATCACTAGTTATAAAATAAATGTCCACGAACAAACTATCTCAATCCTCAGTTGTGTGCTCCTCCAAGGTCCCTAGAGCGGTACCTCCAGTCTACCTCCAGTCAAAAGTAATAACCAAGGGTCGCTAACGTTATACATAAACTTGAATTCGAACTTCCAAAATCCTAAGATAACATAGGCATTCTAAACCAAAGTATCATCACTTCAGACACGGTACCTCCAACTGATGTCTGATTGATATGAAACCGATTCCATTAAATCCGTATCATTGAGAACTTGAAAATAAGGATCAACGTGGGATGTGGAATGGCCCCATGTACCACCACGCCCTGGTGGAAGACCAGCGACCAGCCCCTATGCCTTAGAGAATATTCCTTCATAACGAAATATTCCATCATGGAATGTTTCTTCAACCAAAACAAAATATTCCATCACCGAAGGAATATTCTGCCATCGAAAAGATATTCTATTGCTTAAATTCTGTCAGAAAAGACGACCGGCGTCGTCACTTTGTTAGTCGGAGCCTCGACGGAAAACTCCATTTTAACCTAAACTTCAAACATTCATAACTTTCTCAATTCTCAACCAAATTGAACGTTCTAATAATGAAATCTTGTCTACTCAACCCCAGGAGCTCAAATCCAAACCCATAAATTCAAGAAAATATTTGGATTTTCTAGAAAAAGGCTCGAAAGTTTTGGACTTTTCTTCCTTCGCGTTTCCAGGCTATTTTATGGTCCTTTCCTTTGATGGATAGTATGTTCTTGATTGTTGGAAGGATTGGAACGTGATTGGCACAACCAAAATGGATGGAATGGCCTCAAATCAAAATCCATCATCTTGGGTATTCTTTGGGTTTCATTAGTGGGAGAAAGAAGAGAGAGTGAGGTGAGGTGTTAGGTTTCAAAAATACACGGAATAGAGAGACAAGGGAGAAGAAATCTGATCCTCTTTCTAAAATATCCCAAACACCAAAAGACTAAAGTGCCTCTCAAATTTCTAGGGCCATAATTTCCTCGTACAAAATCCGTTTAATGTGAGTCGTTTGTCCACGTAAACCAAATCTTGAGACCTATGAACAAGTTCCCCGAATCAAAAGTCAAAGTTCATGTATTAAAATAAAAACAAGGGAAAATAGTCATTTTTCATAAAATATTTCAAAACTGAATCTTGGGTCGTTACAATCTACCCCCCCGTAAGGAATTTCTTCACAAAAATTTGAACCTGTCCCTCGAACAACTATAGATACTGTGCCTGTATCAGTACCTCGGGCTCCCACGTGACCTCCTCCATGTCATGATTCCTTCATAAAACCTTTGTTAGAGGGAATAGTTATTCGACGTAGCACTTTGTTCGTCAAATCTAAGATATGTATAGGTTACTCAAAAATGTTCAAAATCCTCTCTAAGCTCAACCAGTTGCGCTCTTAACACATGAGGCTCCTCACGTTAATACTTCCAGGCCATGGAACCTGAAACACCTCACGAACTACAGAGAGCACCGATGGCAAAGCCAACCTGTACGTCGCCGAACCTATCCTCCCTAAAAACTCATAGGGCCCAAAATACTGGGAACTCAACTTCCCACATCTACCAAATGTACAATACCTTTCCAATATGATAAATTCAAGAAAACTAAATCCCCAAACTTTAACTCATAGTCTATGATATGGTGGTCTAGATAACTTTTCTAATAATCATGAGCTGTCTTTAAAGTTTTTCATATGATCTTGTTCTTTTTCTATTACGTCTACAATCTTTGGCATCGGTGATCTCCTCTCGTCTACCTCAGTCCAACAAATAGGTATCCTGCATTGTCGCCCAACATAATGCCTCAAATGAAACCATTCTAATGCTAGGTTAAGAATCATTGTTCTAGGAGAATTCGATTAATGTCAGGTGCGATTCCTAATCGCACTTAGCCTGTAACACATATACTCTCATCATGTCCTTCAGAATCTGAATGGTCCTCTCAGACTGTCTGTCTAAGGATGAAAAGCCGTGTTGAAATTTAAACTCGTCTCCAAAGATCTCATTAAACTTTGCCAAAACCTCAAAGTAAACCACGAATTTCTTCCTGATACTGTAGAGTTTGGAGTCTCATACAAATGGATGATCTCATCGAAAAATAACTAGCATATTGGTCTAATCTGAAATCCTTTTGCATTGGCAAGAAATATACTGATTCCGTGAGTCCATCCAAAATAAACTAGACTCCAGTATGACCCCTCTAGGTCCTAGGAATCTTAAACATAGAATCCATGATAATATGGTCCTGCTTCCAATCCGGGATAGGTAGTAGTTGTAATGCTCCATATGGTCTCTGTTACTCAGCCTTACTCGCCGCGAAGATGCACTACTAAAATCCTCAAATTCCCCACCATCACCAGGAAGGCTCAAAACCATAGCATAAATCAACCTTCTTCTAAGTTCCTGAAAGCTCTGTTCGTAACTATCGTCCCAATCCAACTTGACTCCTTTCTTAGTCAACTGAGTCATAAGAGCAACTATCATAGTAAAAACCTCCACGAATTATCTGTAGTGCACTACTAAACCCAAGAAACTCTAAACAGTAGATACTATCCTTGGTTATTCATAGTTTCCCACTACTTCAACACTTTTATAAATCCAAATAGTTCCCCTCAGAAGATATCACACGAAATAAATCCAACACTGGTCGACCAAAATTCACACTCGAATGGAGTACTCTCTAATCCCCTGAAACAGGAACTCTAGTAAATCTGGACTACAGAAGGTAGCCTTCTTTGTAACAACCCGTCCCGAGAGCCGGGATTAGTAGAGTGAATAAGGTGTGATTATTGAGGTTAAGCAGTGGGTAGGTGGTCTCGATGGGCCCATGAGCGTAGAATGACGATTTTGCCCCTGGTTCGGGCAAATAGTTGACTTTTAGTTGGGAGGTCGATTTGAGTGTTGATCGGTGACTAGGACGTAGTTTAGGACGTCACGAATCCATAGGCAAGTGGCACGCCTGATTCCGACATCCGAGGAGGAAGTTGTGATGTTCGGAAGGTCGAGGGCATAACCGTAATTTGGGTAAATTAGGGGGAAAAGTTGACTTTTTGAATAATCGAGTTTTGGTAGGTTGACCTAGGATGGTTAGATAGATTCCGTCGTCCTGAGTTCGATGACAGGCGGCACGTATTCATCGGACTTACGAGGCGAGAGTTACGGGTCTAGGAAGTTTTGGTTAAATCGTAAAAATAAGTTAAAAAGAAGGGTAATTTGGTCTTTCTGCACATTGGGATTTGTGCAGAAAGAAGGAAAGGGACGGCTGGGATGGAGCCATTTGGTGAGAGAGTAAGGAGGATTGGTGACACGTGCTAAAGGTGGAGTGGCTTCTGGTGAGTTCGAGTGTGTGCACGGCCCAAATAATTGGGGTGCACCCGTGTATGTGTGTGGTGCTGGTTCAGAAAACAGAGGGAGATCGTGAAGGAAATTGAGGGTGGTGGTGTGTGTGCTGACGAATTGTGAGTGTGTGAGGGTGATCAGAGAGTGAGAGGGAAGCAGTGAGAGAGGTTGACGGTGTGGTGGCTGTGTGTGAGGGTGTCGAGAGCTGCGGGAAAATCAGGGGGGAAACAGGAAGGAAACCAAGGAATTTGTGAGAATTGTGGCGGTGGCAGCCGTGTACGGGGCAACTGAGTCCGTGGTGGTGTCGTGCGGGTTGCGAGGAGTCAACCACTACCAGCGGAGCTCACGACGGCGACTGGAGGCAGGTAATTCTCTCATTCCCATGTCGATACTCTGTTTTCCCGTTGAGTTTCAACGTGGAAGTCGTGGTTTGGGAGGGTGAATCGATGAGTCTAGAGTGGTCTAAGGGTTTTAGTTGAGTCCTAGGAGTAATTTGGTTGAGCTGCCGTGACGGGAGGAGCACGGTGGAGGTTGGCACGACGGCAGGTCTGGATGTACTCTGTTTTGGTCGTGACTTTCAATTGAAAGTCGTGAAGATTGGAGTAGAGTCGACGGTCCAGGTGAGTTGAGTTAGGTTTAGAAGGGTCCTAGGAACCGTCTGGTGTTGCCACCGTGAAGGGAGGTGACCTGGGTGGCCGGAGTAGGAAACAGGGCAGTGGACCAGGTTGAGTCGACGAGTTTTAGGGTGAGTCGAGGTGAGTGACCTATGGGAAGGGGTAGCCTAGGATGGGACGATGCTGTTGGTGAAGAGAGGAGTCGTTTTGGTGGACGGAATGAGGAGAACCGCTCTCGCCGGTTCAGGGTCCAGACCACTGGTGCGAACCGGGTCTGCTTAAGGTTGACGGTGCACTGTAGCAGGCGCGTGAGGGCCACGCGCAGCCACTTTGGGCGGCGCGTGGGGGCGCGTGCGGCGGCGTATGGAGAAGCGATCAACAAGACTTTTGGTCTAGGAGTTGTGGTGAGTTCAATGGAGTTGGTTTCGAGTCAATCGGAAGTCGTTTGAGTGTAGTTCCGCGAGGGTGAATGTTTAGGGTCCCGGGTTTTAAGTCTTTGGTTTGGGGAATTTTAAGGAAATTAGGTAGTTGTGTCGTAGACGTATTAGTGACATAATTTGACGGTGTTTGACAGGATCGGGATTTCCCGAGGAAGCCGAGGAACGGGCTGGACGTTCGGGACGCGAGTAGGGCTCAGTACTGTGAGTGGACCCCTTCTTCAAACTTGAGCATGCATAACTGTTTTCTATCGTTGTTTTGTGGATTTAGTCATTATTGAATATGTTTTGGTTGGTTTTACATTGTTGCACGTTTTTCGAGAAATACGGTATTTGACACGTTTTACGAGATATATCGATTTCTGAGTAAAATGACAAGGTTTTGGGATTTTAAAGGATAACTAGTTTGATTTCTTACAAAAGGATTTTGAAACATGATTTGGGAATTAAATGAGCTGGAAAGTGGATTCCGGATTTGGGTTCGGAATGACGGTTCTGGATGCCGGAAGGGTATCGGACCAGTGATTTCGAATTCGGGTTTGGATGTGGATTGGTAAATGGTTTTCAAATGGTTTTGGGATTGGATTTGCTGGATCTGGATATTGGGTTTAAAGACCCGGATATATGTGACGGGGGACCGGCCGGATTGGGTTTAAAGACCCGGATTGAGTTTAAAGACTCGGGAGTTTAAAGACTCGGATATATTGATATTTCCCCCGTAGGCCTTGAGTTTAAAGACTCGGATATGATTAAGGCCTGGATTGAGTTTAAAGACTCGGGAGTTTAAAGACTCGGATAAGTCCAGCAGGTTCGATCGGGAAATGAGGATTTGATACGGTTTCTGATACTCATGCGATGGTTTCTTATGATATTTTATAATGTTTCTGTTTCTTATGATGTTTTATAATGATTATTTTATAACTGTGTTCATAACTGTTGGTTATGCATGTGGTTTCAAAACGGAGGGTTAAACTCGGTTTTCGTGTAAAAATGGTTTTGAATTTTTTTGTACTTTCTGGTCCACTCACACTTTTGTTTTAAATTGCCCTCCAGGTTGTGGAGCTAGCGCGGGGTCTTGACGTCGAGGCAGTGTCCGAGGCATAGAAGTGACGTGAGGGATCCTAGAAGAGTTTAAAGGCTTCTGTGTGCGTGTACTTTATCAGTTTTTATTTTCCTTGTAATTTAGTGCTATGCTCTGTAAACGATAAGGTTGGGATACTTTGTAATTACTCCTGCGTCTGACTGGGTTAGAGTGAGTTTTACTTGAGTTTTGTGTCGGGGAGTCAGACGGGAGCGGGATTTACCTCGGGTTTCGGGGTGAAACCGGGGTGGGTCCTGACAATTGGTATCAGAGCATAGGTTTGTCGGGTTTGTGGGGTTTGTTGGTTTGTGCGGTTGTGTTTTAGTTGCTTAACTACTTCTATGCCTCTTTCAGCGTGCGGTTGACGATGCCTCCGAGACGTAGACCCTCTCCACAACCTGAAGACGTAGCAAGAGAGACGGAGAGTGCCACGATAGAGCGAGCCCAGCGGCTCGGGGCTACTACTTTTAGTGGCGGGGCTGATCCTGAGGAAGCCCAGAGGTGGATTACCAGACTTGAGCGGATTTTTGCGGTGATGCATTGTCCGCCGGAGGAGCGAGTATTGTTGGCTACCTTTTTACTAGATGGTGCAGCTTACGAGTGGTGGTATACTCTTGAGTTGTCCGGTTGGGATGTCCATAGTGTGACCTGGGAGACGTTCAGGGAACGGTTTCTGGAGCAGTATTATCCTCGTTCTTTCCGGGATGCCAAGGAGGCGGAGTTTCTGCAGCTCCAGCAGGGGCATATGACAGTGGCAGAGTATGAACGGAAGTTTCAGATGTTGTCTCGGTTTGCTCCTGCTTTTGTGGCCACTGAAGCCGAGAAATGCCGTAGGTTTGAGTTGGGCTTGCGAGGTGAGATTCGAGCCGTAGTGACGGCTGGATCTTTTGCTACCCTCCGAGACTTGTCGGATGCGGCGGTACGAGTTGAGGCTAGTTTGCCGGTGCGACGCCGGGAACCATCGATTCCTGGAGCTTCGAGCCAGCGGACACCGAAAAGAGGTAACTTCGGTGGATCGTCCTCGTCGGGCGATGACCGTTTTGGTAGGCCTGGCAGTGCCCAGAGTTTAGGATTTTGGGGTTACCGAGCACCGCCGACTCCGTAAGCGAGTGCGACGTCGGTAGCATCTACAGGGAGACCGAGCAGTAGACCAGGCTGGAATGTGTGTTTCTACTGTGGGAAGCGAGGTCATTTTCGACGTGAGTGTCCACTGTTGCCACAGGAAGGTGGTGTAGGCAGGGGAGCAGCGGAGTCTGGACAGAGTACAGCGTCAGGGACAGCTGGCACGAGAGGAGTTGGTACCACGAGTGGTTCGAGAGGACGTGGTAGAGCGTCGGGATCTCAGGCCCGGGTGTTCTCGATGACTCAGCAGGAGGATCAGGCGATACTAGATGTGGGGACAGGTACTTGCTTTACTTTTGGTTGTTCTGTCGGTTTGGTTGTTGGATCCTAGGGTAGAGTCTAGGAGTTCGCCTAGAGGACTTGGAGTGTACAGTAAGTTCCGTAGCAGGTTGACGGGAAGTATAGGAAAGGAGTAACTATAATTGATCAATTTGAGACTATGGAAGGAGAGAACCCACAAGCTAGAGTTTGCCTTTAGGAATTTGTGGAGTTATTCCGACCGTGGCCGGAATAGCAGCCGAGGGAGATGGGTGGACGATTGTTTGGGTTAGTAGTCGAGTTGGTTTGGGAAGGTAGGGTGGTTGTATACGAGGATGTACTCTATGACTTCTGTCGGGTACTCTGAAATAAGGTATTTTAAAATACCTTTGTTTTTCTGTTCATAGAGTTTTCCTTGCGTACACCATGTAGCTGTTACATAGCTAGGGTGGCCGTAGTAACCGTAGTTGGGGATAGAGTGAAATGCCCAAGGTGGAGATGATAGACAAGAAACCCAGGAGAGGTTGTTATTTACCGGGAAGGAGACCCTAGGTGTTGGGAACTAGCTGTGGAATTTCGGGGACGAAATTCTATTTAGGTGGGTAGATTGTAACAACCCGTCCCGAGAGCCGGGATTAGTAGAGTGAATAAGGTGTGATTATTGAGGTTAAGCAGTGGGTAGGTGGTCTCGATGGGCCCATGAGCGTAGAATGACGATTTTGCCCCTGGTTCGGGCAAATAGTTGACTTTTAGTTGGGAGGTCGATTTGAGTGTTGATCGGTGACTAGGACGTAGTTTAGGACGTCACGAATCCATAGGCAAGTGGCACGCCTGATTCCGACATCCGAGGAGGAAGTTGTGATGTTCGGAAGGTCGAGGGCATAACCGTAATTTGGGTAAATTAGGGGGAAAAGTTGACTTTTTGAATAATCGAGTTTTGGTAGGTTGACCTAGGATGGTTAGATAGATTCCGTCGTCCTGAGTTCGATGACAGGCGGCACGTATTCATCGGACTTACGAGGCGAGAGTTACGGGTCTAGGAAGTTTTGGTTAAATCGTAAAAATAAGTTAAAAAGAAGGGTAATTTGGTCTTTCTGCACATTGGGATTTGTGCAGAAAGAAGGAAAGGGACGGCTGGGATGGAGCCATTTGGTGAGAGAGTAAGGAGGATTGGTGACACGTGCTAAAGGTGGAGTGGCTTCTGGTGAGTTCGAGTGTGTGCACGGCCCAAATAATTGGGGTGCACCCGTGTATGTGTGTGGTGCTGGTTCAGAAAACAGAGGGAGATCGTGAAGGAAATTGAGGGTGGTGGTGTGTGTGCTGACGAATTGTGAGTGTGTGAGGGTGATCAGAGAGTGAGAGGGAAGCAGTGAGAGAGGTTGACGGTGTGGTGGCTGTGTGTGAGGGTGTCGAGAGCTGCGGGAAAATCAGGGGGGAAACAGGAAGGAAACCAAGGAATTTGTGAGAATTGTGGCGGTGGCAGCCGTGTACGGGGCAACTGAGTCCGTGGTGGTGTCGTGCGGGTTGCGAGGAGTCAACCACTACCAGCGGAGCTCACGACGGCGACTGGAGGCAGGTAATTCTCTCATTCCCATGTCGATACTCTGTTTTCCCGTTGAGTTTCAACGTGGAAGTCGTGGTTTGGGAGGGTGAATCGATGAATCTAGAGTGGTCTAAGGGTTTTAGTTGAGTCCTAGGAGTAATTTGGTTGAGCTGCGGTGACGGGAGGAGCACGGTGGAGGTTGGCACGACGGCAGGTCTGGATGTACTCTGTTTTGGTCGTGACTTTCAATTGAAAGTCGTGAAGATTGGAGTAGAGTCGACGGTCCAGGTGAGTTGAGTTAGGTTTAGAAGGGTCCTAGGAACCGTCTGGTGTTGCCACCGTGAAGGGAGGTGACCTGGGTGGCTGGAGTAGGAAACAGGGCAGTGGACCAGGTTGAGTCGACGAGTTTTAGGGTGAGTCGAGGTGAGTGACCTACGGGAAGGGGTAGCCTAGGATGGGACGATGCTGTTGGTGAAGAGAGGAGTCGTTTTGGTGGACGGAATGAGGAGAACCGCTCTCGCCGGTTCAGGGTCCAGACCACTGGTGCGAACCGGGTCTGCTCAAGGTTGACGGTGCACTGTAGCAGGCGCGTGAGGGCCACGCGCAGCCACTTTGGGCGGCGCGTGGGGGCGCGTGCGGCGGCGTATGGAGAAGCGATCAACAAGACTTTTGGTCTAGGAGTTGTGGTGAGTTCAATGGAGTTGGTTTCGAGTCAATCGGAAGTCGTTTGAGTGTAGTTCCGCGAGGGTGAATGTTTAGGGTCCCGGGTTTTAAGTCTTTGGTTTGGGGAATTTTAAGGAAATTAGGTAGTTGTGTCGTAGACGTATTAGTGACATAATTTGACGGTGTTTGACAGGATCGGGATTTCCCGAGGAAGCCGAGGAACGGGCTGGACGTTCGGGACGCGAGTAGGGCTCAGTACTGTGAGTGGACCCCTTCTTCAAACTTGAGCATGCATAACTGTTTTCTATCGCTGTTTTGTGGATTTAGTCATTATTGAATATGTTTTGGTTGGTTTTACATTGTTGCACGTTTTTCGAGAAATACGGTATTTGACACGTTTTACGAGATATATCGATTTCTGAGTAAAATGACAGGGTTTTGGGATTTTAAAGGATAACTAGTTTGATTTCTTACAAAAGGATTTTGAAACATGATTTGGGAATTAAATGAGCAGGAAAGTGGATTCCGGATTTGGGTTCGGAATGACGGTTCTGGATGCCGGAAGGGTATCGGACCAGTGATTTCGAATTCGGGTTTGGATGTGGATTGGTAAATGGTTTTCAAATGGTTTTGGGATTGGATTTGCTGGATCTGGATATTGGGTTTAAAGACCCGGATATATGTGACGGGGGACCGGCCGGATTGGGTTTAAAGACCCGGATTGAGTTTAAAGACTCGGGAGTTTAAAGACTCGGATATATTGATATTTCCCCCGTAGGCCTTGAGTTTAAAGACTCGGATATGATTAAGGCCTGGATTGAGTTTAAAGACTCGGGAGTTTAAAGACTCGGATAAGTCCAGCAGGTTCGATCGGGAAATGAGGATTTGATACGGTTTCTGATACTCATGCGATGGTTTCTTATGATATTTTATAATGTTTCTGTTTCTTATGATGTTTTATAATGATTATTTTATAACTGTGTTCATAACTGTTGGTTATGCATGTGGTTTCAAAACGGAGGGTTAAACTCGGTTTTCGTGTAAAAATGGTTTTGAATTTTTTTGTACTTTCTGGTCCACTCACACTTTTGTTTTAAATTGCCCTCCAGGTTGTGGAGCTAGCGCGGGGTCTTGACGTCGAGGCAGTGTCCGAGGCATAGAAGTGACGTGAGGGATTCTAGAAGAGTTTAAAGGCTTCTGTGTGCGTGTACTTTATCAGTTTTTATTTTCCTTGTAATTTAGTGCTATGCTTTGTAAACGATAAGGTTGGGATACTTTGTAATTACTCCTGCGTCTGACTGGGTTAGAGTGAGTTTTACTTGAGTTTTGTGTCGGGGAGTCAGACGGGAGCGGGATTTACCTCGGGTTTCGGGGTGAAACCGGGGTGGATCCTGACATTCTTCCCGAACACTCGATAGAGGCACGATAAGTAGTCAATCAATCAATTCCTAGGATCACATCAAAGCTCGTGCATTAGAGCTCAGAAGTAGAAAATGTACTTGTCACCACCTTCGATACAGCTCGAGCCTCCAACCGAGTAACTAGGAATATACGTGCATACATACTTGAGGATCGACCACGTTCTCACTGTCTACTACTTGCCTGATCGGCCCCACTAGTAAGAGTCTAACTCCCTACAACCAAATTAGATGTCAATGTTGTCCTCAGTGATAGGACCCATCTCAATCCCTTTGGATTATTGTGGGATGTTCCTGCTCCTGTCTGACACCACATGCCAGACAAGAAATAACACATTAACCCGCTCGGGGTTATACAGAGGGCGTAAGAATCTATGGTGGCATGTGATGTCTCAATCTCTACTACAACATGCATGCACGATCAACCTGAAGGGTATCAAAAACATAAAATCTGTGAGTGGACAAAAATAATCAGTTTTAAAAACAAAATACTTTTATACCCTTCACGTAAAAGCATGCATGCATCAGAAAACAAATATTTAAATTTCTTTCCAAAAAGCAAGACGTATTGCTTTACAAATCAAATCCAGTGAAAAATACTTCTCAATCAAATCCGTTTCCTCATTAGGGTCTCAGCCCCAAAACCAAATCAACGACATGTGAGATCTCAGTCCAAAACATAAACATGTGGGATCTCAGCCCAATACATAAACATGTGGTATCTCAGCCCAAATCAAATCACGGTGTTAAAATCTGATTTTTTATACTTCCAAATCTTTAAACTCAATATCATATCATCAGTCATGATTCTAATTCCAGCAACGCGTGCCCATAAGCTCAAGGACTGCTCTGATCCTGAGCATGTCGCCGTGAACACATCACCGGTCGAAAATCACCAGATCTTCAGGAACATATCATCGATTGATCTCATATACCACACGCCTGAGTCGAGCCTCCCTTTGTTGCCGCCTCTCTCAGCTGCTCGACAACAGGTGCATCGTGACCTCTCTGTACCTCGGAGGCGAGCATATCTTTAGGGTGTTCTCCGGGGAAACATATTCACAACTAGAGGCCCTCTAATAAAATCCTAGTCTTTAAACTCAAAATCCTAGGGACACAAGCCCGAATATCATCAATGGAGTCACAAGCCCGAAATATCATCAAATGGGTCACAAACTCAAAAACAGTTTCTGTTAACACTTCATAAACCCAAGATTCCTCGAATCCTATCAAATCCACAACTGGGTCTCATGCCCGAAATATCTTTCATAAATCTCATAACTGGGTCACAGCCCAATATATCACACGTTTAACTATACTCTAACTCAAAACATAACCCAGTCAAACTTGAACTTTGTGCCCACGCGCCCTCATGAGCTGGTCAAAGTTTGGGTCAACAAAATTCAACGGTCAACGTTGACGTCAGTAAAATCAATGCTGATGTCATGGTCAATGCTGACATCATCTACTGACGTCAGCTTGACAAGTCTAACACCTGTCAGATCTGACAACTATCAAGTCTGACACCTGCCACGTGGTACCACCCTATTGGTCCACGTGTTCTAACAGTGCTAACTGGACCTACCACGTCAGCTGTCATGTAGGCCTGACAGGTCCTGACACCCTACCACGTGGCACCACCCAATTGGTCAACGTGGTCCGACCCGATTGGTCCTCGTAGTCTGACATGATAACACGTCAGCTGCTGATTGGGCCTGATAGCCTGCCATGTGTCACCCTCTGGTTGGCCATGTGGCCTGACAGGTGATGACGTGGATTGCCATGTCATCATCGTCAACCTCTAGCCAGGTCAACCCGAACCACTATAACTGGTCTTTGACCCAAGACCTCGATCTCGACGTATCTCTGTCATCCGGCCACCATTTTTCAGCCATTCTTTCACCCACGTGATAGTCTTCCTCCCAAGAGGAGATCCATGACCTCAAAATCAAGAGAAAAGGCCTAGAATTTACCTGGTCGATCTTTATTCGTATGGTCAAACTTCCAGCCTCAGTCCAGGGCGGTCTAATCGTCCATTTTCGTCCGTTCTTAGCCTTGTGAACTCGTCCCATCTCAAGGAACATGACCCAGTCATTAGAATTCCTCTCAAACATTCAAAATCCAAACTTCAAATTTCAAACCAAATGGGTTTTGGGTTTACTTTTTATCGTGGTTTCTTCCGTTGTCCACGACAACCCAACCGTCCTGTCGCCGTCCCTTAGTCTCTCTCTCACGTCCTCTTTGTCTCTCTGTGTTCAAGCATGAAGATGGAAGGATGAAGATGATGTTTGAGAGGTGGGTACGGGTTTGAGTGAAAATGAAGAAGAAGAAAAAAAAGATGATGGTGCATGCATAAAATAACATGGGCCATAGGGTCCCAAATCAGATATTTGGGCCCTACTAAAGACGTACCAGTAAAAACCGTACAATCATGAATAGTTCCCAAAAACTTCCGTGACTCGTACCTTCCCTTACGATGTTTGATTTTGACGTGCTGCCTGTCTACGGACTCATATCGTCTTAATCTATGAAATTGTGCTAGGTCTATGTACATTGGACCTTCTGAGTCAAAAGTCAATATTTTCCCTTTGTAAGGGCAAAATCGAAATTTTACCCAAATCGTCCGCTAATCCTCGATTAGTCCTCAATTACTTCTCGATAGTCCATTATTAATCCTTAATTAATCCGCAAATTCAGGATGGGTCCTTACACTTAGTCTCTAGTCTGCTGTAACGACCTAATAATTTTGAAATGGTGATTTTGAGAATTTTGAAAGGAAATTGACATTTTTACCCTTGTTTTATGTGGTCAAAAGTTGATTTTTTTTTCGGGATACTTTTTGGATTATCAGATCAGTTATCAGTTGGTGTGACTCACCCCACTTGTTGTGTGACACTTGTCAATTAAGTTAAGATTGGTAGCACTGATGTGGTCCTTATGTGTGTGTTCATGTATGTTTGTGAGCTTGGTACCCGAGAACCCAAACCAAAAACCCATCAAACAACGAGCATGATCTGAGAACCTGATAACGCTCAAACTACGCATTAAATTAAAACACGTAATTTAAGTATTATGCAATTTAAACATTTTTTGTGTAGATGTAGTATTGGTAAATATGGATCATTCTTAACCGGGGAAATTAGGGAACATTAATAATGTGTTAGTGAGAAAGAATAATGAATAAAAGAATAATAAATGAAAGAATAATTGAATAAATGAATTAAATAATAAAAGAATTAAAAGAATAAAAGAATGAATTAGGGGGTTTTGAAAGATTGTAATCTAAACTACATTTTAACACTAACTAAGAAATAAATTAAAATTAACAATAACAATAATTAAACTACTTCTAAAATAGATTTCTTTCAAACACAATTTTTACCAACACTTTACATTTTGCTCATATTGAACCAATCACGAAATCTTACCTTCATCATCTCAAGTACATGCATGCGTTTTTCATTTTATAAATGCATCAACCATTAATGCGCGTCAAACATTAATATGCATCAAACACTTACAACATGATTCACCTTAAGTTTGTGATTAAATGTACCGACAACGGCCAACATTAAAATCTCTTCAATCAAATGCGAAGTTCACCGAAATTGGCCGACACTTAGCTTCAATTTAAAGGCTGCAGGAACTCAGAGGGCGTGCGCTGACATGAGGCAGGTGGGTTCGGTATATTTCTACAGGGAAGACGTGGGATGCAGGAGGGAAGGGCACTGACAAGGCATGGAGTGTTCAGTGCACGCGCACAACGCTTTAAAGGCAAAGCTCAGTCAACGCTTGTCGAAGGCTTTCGTTGGGCAGAGGAGCTTCGCGGGCCGTGGGCCAAAGGTTCTAGGCTGAGAGTGGGCTTGGCTTTGCAGGGACTTGGGCTGGGTTTCCGGGTTATTTTTGGGCTGCAGCTGATGAATTTTTAATTTAGTAGTTTCCCTCCGAATTTCGTCAATAATTTCTTCGTTATAATTCTGATCGGGACGATTCTTTCGCCAAAATGCTCCAAATTACAAGCTTGATTTAATTCTACAAAAATCCCACAAAATATATTATTTTCTCCAATTTTTAATTATTTTAATATTAAAAGTAAAGTATAAAAGATATAAAATAATATAAAATATGCTTATTTGAAGACCTATCAAATACCCCCACACTTAAATTTTGTTAGTCCCTAGCAAATACTAAAATTAAACTACGAATTCAAAACAAGTAAACCCTTAACCATTTGTCTCAATATTTCATTATTATGATCACGGCATCAAAGATTTTCACTTAAAGCATTTAAACATATAGAATTCAAGAGTTAATACATGGTAACAAAATATTTCAACAAGTAAGATAATGAGTAAATATGGTGAAATAGATCTCAACATGAATAAAATAAGTATGAATCAACTCACAAGGATATGCACTCATAAATTCACTCAAGTTTGTAAGGGTTTGTGTTTGCACTTAAAGTATGTGAGAAAAATGCTCACATAATATAAATAAAATACTTTTGCAAAATTTCAAACAAACACCTCAAAATAACATACTTGCACAAATGAACCAAAACCATAAGCTTACTCAAGTGATTGACTCAACTAATCAAAATTTACCATCTTAACGATCATAAGGTCTTTACAAAGGTTGCAATGGGGCTAAGTTTAGAGGCAAGGAATATATAGGACAAGTGGTGCTCAAATTCGTTCCAAAACTCAATAGACTATTAAATTAAAACGTATCATAACTTCCCAACCTTAGTGTAATGATGTCAGTAATCCATCCCTTAGAACATAGGCCAAATTTCATCATGTTGGGCCTCGAATTCATTCTTTGTGTCAGATTTACAAAATGTAAAGAACTTAACTCAAACATTGCATACCTTATTACCTTGATAGAGACTCAAAAATTGTGTGTTTTTTTTTTCATATATCAAGGTAATAACATGTGTCAATAATACAACAAAATTTGAGTAAGTAAATCCATATAATACACATAAAAGTCTTCAAAACATCATCATTTTTTCTTTACACCATTTTCATGTCTTCAACCGAGTCCTTGGAACAAGGGTAAATGATCTCTATACTAAGCTCAAGTATTTAGATAATCATAGTGATGAAAGAAAGACTTAATGTGGGTTCAAAAGGGTTAAAACTAAGGGGGTCGCAACTTGTACGCACAAAATAGGGAACATGGATGTTTGAATTTATGGTGTTAACCCTAATGTCTTAATCATATCCAAAATCAGAGAGTTTATTGACTTAAAAGCTTTGAAAATCACATAGAATAAGTTCTAGTACTCTAGAGTTCATTAAAAGTTATGACAATCAGTTATGAGGCATATGCATATCAATTTACACAAAGAAGTTATGAATCACTCATCAAATATGTATACAAAGTTTTAAAGCTCACATAAAGTTCAAATGATTCGTACTTATCTTAACATGCTCGTCTATATACCAATTTACATGAATTATCTACAAGTTATAACACTTAATCACAAAGTATTAACAAACAAATTCAAGTTGTAGTAATCATCTTTATAACCATAACATATTCATTTTCGTTCATTTATATCATTGACAAGTTAAAGGGAAACTTAATACTCGTAAAAACATTAAGTTAAAACAAAAAGACTCAAGAAAGCAATTTTTTAATGATTCATATATATATATATATATTGAATAATTTTTATAAAACAATTTTATTGAACAATTAAAATTGTAAATCATTCCCCCACACTTAAATTCTACATTTGCCGGTGCTTGGGGGCAAGTGTAATGGCTTCTCAAGGTACGATCAACACAATTTCCAATGTAATCGATATTTTGGACATTTTGGTATAGGTTTCGAGTTGATTGGACACCATCTCGGTGTAGTTTTGGGTGTCTGAAGTGTAATGTTAAGCGCGTATTTTATCCCGGAAGATTAGGGGATTTTAATGTGAGATTATTTGGGATGTTAGTGAACCTTAGTGGTGAATTTTGACAGGATAGATGATTCTTGAAATTTAAGGAGAAGCGTACGACTCAGAATCGAATTACGTGGACGGTGTGTGAATTTTGACAGGATAGATGATTCCTGGAATTTAAGGAGAAACGTACGGCTCAGAATTGAACTACGTGGACGGTGTGTGAGTGGATGTTTTTTTATAAATTATTATGCATACATAGTTAATTGTTTTATATGATTTATTGCATGCTTTGATTACAATGACTTGAGTAATGTTTTGAAATGATTATTGGGTGGTTTTTCAGAATTATTTATTGATTTTATGGATATTTTAACTGGTTTTGGATACGGATATTTATGGTTTGTGAAAACGATGTTTTGGGCTGAGTCCCGTTTTGAAAATTGGATTTTGACTTCGAATGTGAGACAAAGATTGTTTGGAACGAAAGGTTTTAGGTTTATTTCCCAGATGGTTTTCACTGTTGGTGTGATAATTTCCCAAGCAATTGAAACTAGGGGTGGTTCCCAAACGGCTGATACTCGGGGTATTGTGTCCCAAGCAGCCAAAGCTTAGGGTGGTTCCCAGGCAGTCGAAGCTAGGGGTATTCCCCGAAGGCTGATACTCAGGGTTATGCTATGGCCTTTGCAATTATTTTCCCAGGAAGCTGAAGCTCGGGGTGATTCCGAGACAGTTGATACGGGGGGAAGTTGATGGTTGATTTTTGATTGGGTATTAATAATGGTTTCCAGGTTTTTTGATACAATGTGATTTGACTACGGTTGTTCATGTGTTCATGTTTTACTGTATGCATGCATGTTTTTAAACTAGAGGGTAAAGGGTTATTTTTTATCGAAATGTATTTTAAAATATTTATTTTTGTCCACTCACACCTTTGATGTTTTGTTGACCCTCCAGGTCGTTGCATGAAGATTGGGGCTGATCGAGGTAAAGGCATGAGTGTGAATCAGTACGGTTATCCCTTGTTTGACAAGTGTTCAGGGTATTTTCGGGATTTCAATCGACTTGTAAAATAGGAGCAAGACCAGACACAATTATCAAAGCTTTTTTGGATGAGGTCCTATCATCTGCTACATCATGCACTATACCAATATAGTATAGTCGATACAAAAAGTCCCTCCGAAAGTTTCTATAGGAAAATAAGTGGCCATACTAGACCGTGCAAATTGGCAACCTTATCCACCAGTCGACTGAATAGAAGCCTACTAAACTGTGCTAATATTTATGGCCAGAAACCTCTTTGGCCAGCTCTATTATCGTCCCGAGTACCACCCAGAAGATCCAGAGCTAAAGTTACCCTTCTTCGGGGTTCCCGACCCAAAGGTCCAAAAAATAAATACTCCGAACGTCAACCAAAATCTCCACATTTCTGTCTAACCGGTGACCTCAACTTACCTCTGATGGCAGCATCCGACAAGTCTCTGAGAGAAACGTATGACCACGCTGTCATTGAAACTCTGAGCTCACCCCTCAAACTTAGCACGAAGTATCAACACTTGTCAACTTCGTTTGCTACCTGCACCGATAAGAACTAAGACAAATTTGGGAATCTCTAATTGTATTGAGCAATTTCCATATCCCCCTCTGCTGAAAATGCAAAAACTACACCTCTTTAGTGTTCTGGTAAAAACAAGGATAAAACTACCCTGGGGAACTTTTCCAAAAAAAACTTCCCAAATAACCGCATGGACGTCCCATCCCGTCAACCTCAGTCGGTGCCACCATTTGTATGTAAAACTACCCAACTAAAAATGGCTAAACACACCCAAACCTTGTGAAGGGCTACACCTCACCACATCAAATACTCTCTCCAGCCATGAAATTCTCTAAGCTTACTCAAAAAAATTTCAACCCACACAAGTTCCCCACCCTCTAGAGTGCAATTTCCAATGCCTTATCCAAGTAATCCAGGATTAGTGACCCTTCCAAATCCAATCTGATTTCACGTATACTGTTAGTAGTTGTCTTGTCCTCACTACTAGGCTATCAAAAAGGCTCGTGTCACAGAGGCATTTGTCCTATACAGGACCAAACACTAACATAGCATTGTGATACTAAATTGACAGGTTCAGCCCAAAAAATGTATAGATAATAATTGTAACGACCCGTCCCGAATTTCAGGATTATATTAGTGACTAATCAAGGATTAGTAAGGTTAATCGGTGATTAGAGGGGTACTTTCGGATAGACGGTGCAAAATGACAATTTTGACCCTAGAATGGGCAAAACGTTGACTTTTCATTCAGGCTGTCAAATGGAACTTGGCCGATGACTATGACATAGTTCGGGACCTCATAAGTTCATAGACAGGTGGCACGTCCAATTCCGACAATCGAGGAAGAAGTTGTGACGTCCACAAGTTCATGGGTATTTTGGTAATTTGGTTAAATGGGGCAAATATTTGACTTTTGACCTGGGAGGTCCGATAGCCAAGGGTCGAGGACGGTCGAGGACCGTTACGTAGATCAGGACGAAATGAATCCGTAGACAGGCGGCACGTCGAATTTGAACGTTCGACGGAGAAGTTACGGTTCACTGAAGTTCGAGGGAATTATTGCGCGTTTTACGAGACTGACTACTTTTGTATCCTAGTGGGTCCCAGATATTTAATTCCTGCTCAATGGATGAGTGACAAGTGTCACTCATCCACAGGCCATCCTTATACATTCATGCATATCATCCATTTGTTCGTGCAAAACCAAACCCAAACCCAAACCCGATCTCATCCTTCCTCTATCAAACCATCACCCAATCCTCTCCTTCACCTGACCCAATCCATGAAGGAGACAGAGGGTGGACTGACGAGCTGAGGACGGCGTGGAGGTGGCCGAGACGCCGTGCACGGTGGAGAAAAGGTAAGGTTCTCGGTTTGTGTTTTTGAATCTAATATTTCGATTTGGCCTTCATGGATAGTTTTGGATGATTAGGATGAGTTCATTAAGGTTCTAGGAAGGTGTTAGGAAGGTTTTTGAGGTTGGTGGGTGGCTGTGAAGCCTGGGAACAAACCTGGGCTGTTGAACCGTGAGGAACAAAATTGGACGGGTTGGTTTTGGACGTTTTCTCTTGGTTTTCTTTATATATTTAGGTTCATAGGATAGATTTAGGAAAATTGATGGAAAAAAGGACGAAAAAGGACGAAAAAATAAGAGGATATGGACCTGGACCGGTCGGTTCAGACCAGCCTGAGGTTGAAGATGACTGAATAATGTCCTGGCGCATGAGGCCCACGCGCATGACCTTCTTGGGGCGCATGAGGGTGCGTGAACAGTCCCTTGGGGAAACTTCCAACATGTGAAATCATTTATTCGATGTAACGAATATTTTGGGACTGGTTTCGTGTCGATCAGACATCGTTTCGATAGGTTTTGGGGTGTCCGAAGGTTTAGGATCGAGATTAAAAATAGTTAAAAATTCTAGAAAATTACGGGGCTTTAGTGAGGGATTGTTTAAATAGTTAGTAACCCTCTATTACAATTTGGACAGGTATGGAGGTCCCGGTGATGACGATTAGCCTAGTGAGGCTTACAGCATGCAAACCGAGGTGGCAGCTTAAGACGGTCTGTGAGTGGATCTTGATTTCTAAACTGTGATGCATGCATAAATGTTTTATATGGTTTATGAATATGATTCTATGATGTTGAATTGGATGATTGTGGTTTATATGGTTTCACGCATTTCAAGGCAATTTACGTGCTTACACGTAAATCAAGGTTTTAGGTTTTACACTGATTTTCCGTACTTATAGTTTTGGAAATGATTTCATGAAATGGTTTTGGAATTGAAAAGGTAAACTCGGATTCTAGACACCTTTGTTTTGGAAACCCTCGGTCTCGAAGTCCCTTTTAGTTACGTTCTCGGGCCAGAGGCCTAATTGGTTCTTGAATCGATTTCAAATTTGGGAATATGGATCGGGCATGAGACCCATTTGATTTACGAACTCTCGGACTTGATGTCCATTTGATTTAACAAGACATCGGGCCGGAGTCCAAGTTGGTGTACGTATCGGGCTCGAGGCCCAATTGGTTTGCGTATCAGGCACGAGGCCCATTTAGTTATGAAATTGGGCACAAGACCCATTTGGTTTACGATATCGGGCACAAGGCCCATTTGGTTTACGAAATCAGGCACGAGGCCCATTTAGTTTACGAAATCGGGCACGAGGCCCAGTTGGTTTACGATTCGGGCCGGAGGCCCAGTTTGTATGTGGATTCGGGCTTAGGGCCCAGTTACGTTTTACGATTGTGATTTCGGGTCAAGGACCCACAAATGGATTTACGATTCATGACGGTTTATGGGAACCAGCATGGACCCTTCAAAGGTTTTTATGGTTCATGACGACTTATGGGGGCCGAGCATGAATCCATGAAAGGTTTTAAGAATGATTTCAAAAGGTTTTTTGTATACTGTCCTTTATATATGAATTGTCTCCTCCGGGGAGGGTCGTTGGCCTGGGTGGACCCCGGAGTAGTCACGGAGCACTTACTGAGTGGAGTCGCTCCCGTTGGGTTCCTTACTCTCAGAAAGGCTATGGATTATAACCTCCAGGGAGGGTCATTGATCTATGGACATTGACCTGTGTGGACCCTGGAGAGACTTGGGTTTGAGACCCCGGGTAGCACGCGCGTAGCTCTAGATACCGTGATAGGATTGGTTATATGAAATATATGGATAAACATGATTTCAATTGGTTTGCGAAATTGTGTTTTATGATGATAAATGGATTTGGGCTGAGATCCCACATATGTTTACTATGTTATGGTTTTCTGTAAATGGTTTTGGGCAGGAGCCCGTAAGGATGTGGTTGTTTAAACATATATGATTGGATAAAGGGTTTTACTATGCATGCATACTTTTTAGTGAAGGGTATAAAGGTCTTTATAAAATGTAGTCACGAACTATTGCTTTTTGTCCACTCACAGTCTTTCTGTTTTTAATTCCCTTCAGGTTGAATACGATGCAGACTGTAGCAGAGACCAAGACATCATATACCTCCTCCGGATCCTGGCGTACTCTGTAAGCCGGTCGGGCTAAAGGTTTTAATTTTCCCTGGTCCGACACTCCGTGTCAGACGGGATCAGGAGCGTTCCTCGTTAATCCCGAGGGGATTGGGGATGGGTCCTGACAATAATGCCCAATCCTATTTCTGTCTGACAAATTAAACTTAAATTTTTGAAATATCCTTAACACGTGTTAGACAAGGGATAACATTTCGAGTCACCCTTAAACAAACCCTACAAACAAACGGTTACAAGATATTGGTGGACAACTAGAGAAACTACAACAACAATAGTACAAGGGTGCAAACTCTATTCCGTAGTTTTCAATGAGGTTGTAATATTAAGTTAATTCCTTTGCCCAAAGACTAGCCCTCGACACTAATCAACAGCTTGGACGGATTTCAACACCAGTAAAAGTATGAGTGGACAAAAATAAAAATTTTAAAACACATTTTCCAAGAAAAAATATCATTCACCCTCCAATTATAAGACATGCATACATATAAAGAAAACATCCAGATTCAAAGAAATAAGTCACCTGAATTTTAGCTATAAAATCAAATCATAAGCCGTGAACCCACAAAATACGAAACAAGAAATGATTATAAAATACACGTGGCCTACATTTCCCTGAAATCCCCGTTTATAAAACATATAAAAAAACCTGGACAAAAACATCACAAATCAACTACCGACTCATCCTTGATTTCGATTAAGTCGTAGCTCGTAAATCGAGTTAGCTGACTGGAATAATCCCCCGAGACGTAGTCGTGAGCTACTCATCTAGACTATCCGCACTAAGTTCGAAAAAGAATGCCCCATGATTTGGTGAAGACATACTCCATAATGTTAGCCTGGAAAATGTAATCACCATATCTCTCGAGGATAGCCAACAATGGAAACATGTTCAATAGTAAGACCAAAACCTTGCTTTTAAATAAATGTTTGACTCCAAATCCAAATCAAAACAAACCAGGTATGAGCCCAAAACACTGCTTCCACAAAATCCATAAAACATGTGTCCAAAAATTGTAACCCGAATAATTATTCTAAAAACCATAAATCGTCAAATAGCCGCCAATAATATTTAGAATAATTATTCAAAACATTTGGATTCAAATAACATCATAAAGAATTTAAAATAATTAAATAGGCATGCAGCACGAGTTATAAAACAAATGTCCACTCACAGACTTTCTAATCAAGCTCAATCCTCAACTGTGCTGTAACGACTTAGAAATTTGAAAAAAAGTGAGCTCAGGAATTCAAAAAGGGAATAGATTTTTCCCTTATAGGTCAAAAATTAACTTTTCACTCATAGTACTTTTTGGAATTTTTGTGAGCACTGTTGCATAGGTCTTGAAGTCCTAAATTCGAAGACAGGTGGCACATTGAAATTAAAGTTCGGATGAGATCATTATGGGTCTAAAATACCAAAGGGTATTTTTGTGATTTCGTAAATAGGGGGTTTTTTTTTTTTCATTTAGCTATTCCTGCTGAGTCACTACATAGATGTATGAGATGGTGACACGAGTCACCATTTGGAGGATGAAAAACTGAGTCCAAGAGTTTGGACTTTGATTTTGGACACGTGGGAAACTCGAAATTCAGTTCCTTATCTCTTTTCCTAGACCTAGGCGAGCAACCCAATTAATTTTTTGAGAGGGTTGGATGGTGGGAACAATAGAATCTAAATGAGGTAGTTGACTGAAACTTTGAGCTTAGTTTTTGGATAAATTAGGTACTCATTCGATCTTCTAATGATCACGTTGTAAATTTGGGTTTAATTAGGTAAATTCTTATGTTTGGAATGTAAAAACTGGATATGGAATGAAGGAAACACGATAGGGCATGGAAATCGGGTTGGGACCCAATTGTAGAAACCGAGTCGACCCAGCTGAAGATTGAAGACAACCTCCCAAGTGCGTAGGCACGTAGCTCATGGGGAAATGATGCCCCGCTATCCACTGGTGCGTGGCAGCACATGTCTGAGCTTCTTTGATTCCAACCAATAGGTATTTTGTTCTATTTTTTGCAACAAACATTTTGCCGCAGTTTTCGAGTTAATCGTATATCGTCTCAAGGTAGTTTTACGTGTCCGAAATGTATATGATTATATTTTAAGTACGTAGGTTATCCGGATATTATGGGATTTTAATGTGAGATTTCTACGAACATTAGTGATCCTCGGTTATGTTTTTTGACATGCCAAATAGCTCCCGAAATTTTGGAGGAGCGTACTAAGGTGTTTGGACGAACTGTGGGTAGACATTTGATTTATAAATTGTGATGCACGAAAAGTTAACTATTTTAAATGTTTTATTGTATCATTTGAGTTGCAATGATTTGGTTAATGAATTGAAATGATTATCTGATAATTTTTTGAATTTATTGATTGATTTGTTTACATGGATTTTACGATTGCTTGGTGAAAACAATATTTTGGGCTCAGTCCTAGTTCAAAAATGTTTTTGACTTAGTTTGAGTCAAGAATATATGGAAAATCAAGTTTTCTTAGTTTGTTTACTATTTTCCACAGTTGACCATCCTCGTATGATGTTGTTCCCTCCGGACGATAGTTTGGAATCCCGGAGAAGTCACAATATAACATTGCCTGGACGTCAGTTCCGATACTCGAGTTCCCAAGGATGTCATGATTTGGTATCATCCGGATGAAGATGGATTTCGGGAATACCACCTGGATGTTATATGATCCAGATGATGCTAGTATTGCCAAATAAAGACGGATCCCGTGCATATCTCGATATTACTCATACGTTGCAGGACTCCGTACGGATCTTGAGTTAACTAAGCTAGCACTCATTGATTATCGTGACATATGCCCAAGTATTTGAGGATTTGTTGTATTTGATTATTGGTATTTGTGTCCAGAGATTTTCACATGATTTGATAAACTGGGATTTGAGGGAAATGTGGGCCACAAGGATTTTTAGACATATTATGATCTTGTAAGTCCACAACATATTATTTAATTTGAATTGAAATCCAGTTGTTTATGTTTATTTTATGCATGCATTGTCACGACCTGACTCCCTTAGCACGATATTGTCCATTTTGGGTCCACACCCTCATGGTTTTGTTCCTTGGAACTCATGTGCAACTTCCCAATAAGTCACCCATCTTGGGATTGCTCTAACCCAACCTCGCTTCATTTTGGAGTTCCCAAGGAATTCAAATCCAATGAGCTCCCAAAAGGTCTCGTGTTAGGAAGATATGTGCCCACACATATAAGACATTTCACCTTTACCTCCCTGAGCGATGTGGGGTTGCTCACTGTTCTTCTCAAAACATGAGTCTTAAAATCCACCCCTCCTTAGGGCACAACATCCTCGCTGGCACATTTCCGATCGGGGTCCAACTCTGATACCATTCTGTCATGAGCAGACTCTCTTAGCACAATATTGTCTACTTTGGGCCCACACCCTCACGATTTTGTTCCTAAGAACTCACATGCAACTTCCCAGTAGGTCACCCATCTTGATATTGCTCCAGGCCAACCTCAGTTAACTTTGGGATTGCATCTTGAAGATGCCACGATTCGACTCATATGCATGTACTCATTTTTTCCCTTCGACCACGGGTTTTTCCCACTATTCTAACGCATCTTATTCCATATGCGTACTATCTGCTCATAATCCAGAAGAGACAACTTCATTTACCTTCAGATGTTCCAATGTGACTACTCTGTATCCACGCGCATTGCACTTTATTTCCTTCAACCATTGTTGTTTTTGTGCCACCGGGTTTTAGTATCTCACAAGGTTTTAATGAGGCAAGACATAGGCGCGCAACCAAGCGACATTGTTACACGAAATATCCAAGGGAGAGTGTTTTAAATAGATCAATATACGTGGCTATACATGTAAGATCGAGTATTTGTGTGCAATGTTTCTTAAACCCTACCTATATGATGAATGAGAACAGTTTTTCTCTCTACCTCTGAATACTTTCTCTCTTTTCTTTATACGTAATAATATTCACAACCACCATTAGTTTATCTGCTTTTATTTTATTACGTTCAGAGATGTTACGGACATCGTATACATTATTGTATTAACCGCAAAAAAGAAAATGTATATGTTACGGCCGGACAAAGTACTTTTCGAAGTCGTCCTACTTGTTTCTTGTGGCTTTAGCTAGCCGGTTGAGAGATTCCATGGCAAAGATCCTGTGGCACAAATGTATAACCGAAAAGGTGCTAACTTGCGAAAATTGTACCTTGTAATAATCAACTAAACTTGCTTTGGTTGTTACTAGAAAATGAGAGACCAAGGCACAGCAATACCTATGCAATCACAGCCAAATTTTATATTAGGTCAAAAGGCAGATAGTGTAACACCAAGGTTAAGTTGTGATGAGCAGTCGGGGTCGGAACCTCAACTTCCTTCACTGCAATTTGAAGTAATTAGTTTCCAGTTATGAAGAACTCGGAAGACATGAAAACCGTTTTTGTGAGGTTAGTTTCTCATTGAACTCTATTACTCATACTCGAATACAGTATGTATCATCAATAAAGATTAATGTGTCTCTTATTCAGGATTCCAGTACCTGCTTTTTGTGATGCTGCAAATAAAAAATCTGCCATGAAAGATGAAAAATGGCCAATATTAGTAAAGGACATTCTTGATCCACAATGACCTTTCCTTCTACTGTGGAACGAGTTATTTATAATATCATGTGTTTTTGCAGTCTCATTGGACCCTTTGTTCTTTTACATTCCAATCATCAATGAAGATCTCAAGTTAAGAAGTTTTGGCGGACGGAGATCCTAATCGACATTTTATCTGTTCTTCCCCTTCCACAGGTAAGAGATCGATAGTAAGTCTCATAATGTTTCAATCTTCCGAAGAATTTATGTACAAGCTATTTGAGTGCTACGATTTTCATGTGTTTGTAGGTAGTAATGTTGATTTTCTTTTCGAAATTGAGGGGCTCAAACTCTTTGGATATAAGGAAGTTCCTGAGCTCTCTTGTTCTGTTGCAATATGTGCCTCGGGTTCTTCGCATCTACCTATCGTGTAAAAAACTTAAAGAGAACCCTAGCTTGGAGACTGGAATATGGGCTAAAGGTCTATTCAATTTCTTTCTCTATATCCTAGCTAGTCATGTAAGTTCCCTTATTTTCTTAATGGAAACTTTGAATGCTAAAACTTCCAAGTTTTTGTTTCGTCATTAACTTAGCTCTAGTCTAGCTAGCTAATTGACGGTATTTTAGTTTTAGGTACTCGGAGCCTTCTGGTACTTCTTCTCTATTCAACGAGCAACCAATTGTTGGCAGTATGCGTGCGGAGAAAAAGAAGGATGTGAACCAAGTATTTTTTATTGTGAGAGTAGTTCGTTTAGAGATATTGCATTTCTAAATGAATCCTGCCCTATAGATCCACCAAATGCAGCAGTATTTGATTTTGGCATATTTCTTGAGGCCATTCAGTCTGATATGTTGGGCTCACAACATTATCTACAAAAGTTCATGTATTGTTTCTGGTGGGGACTGCAAAATCTGAGGTTTGAAACTTGATGAACTTGATTCCAATTTTTAATTTTAAATTCTGATTTTGTACCGAGATTAGTAAATTTGTTGAATTATTTTAATTTATTGTTTCACGAAATCATTTTTGTAGTTCTCTTGGACAAAATCTTCAGACTAGTACGTATGCATGGGAAAACCTCTTTGCGGTTTCTATTTCTATAATGGGCTTGCTTCTATTCCTTTATCTCATTGGAAATTTACGGGTTGGTTTACTGGTGTTTTTATAAAGGCAGAGGAGACTTTTTTGTCAACTTCTCATAATTATAATTAATTAATATACGATTGGTTAATCTTAAGTATTTATACTCGTATAATGCTGATCTAGTGATCACATGTATATATATGGATTGAATATATGCAGTTCTCGACTACAAGATCAGCGAAACTTAGACTGAAGATGAAAATGAAAGATCTAGATATAGAATTATGGTTGTCCAAAAATGGCCTCCCCAAGGGAATGAAGACGGTGATAATGGAAAACTTACAAAGAAAACTTGAACAAAACAAAGATGTTCATGTGGAGAATTTGCTTTCTATTCTTCCTTTGGAGCATAAGAACAACATCAAGTACCATCTCTGCTTGGCCACGCTAAAGAAAGTAAGTGCTCTATATTCCTCTGTCTATTACAAAATTAAGTGCCTCCGGAGTCTTCAATTCTTCAAGAAAGAAAAATTCTCATTACGAGCAGGTACGCCTGCGTATGAAAAATATTTGCATGCAACACTATTCTACGCCTAGAGGGTATAAAAATCAACATCTAATTAGGATCACCTCTACTAAAAATCACGTCAAATTGAAAATTGTTAAGCCATCTATATATATCTACGCATCAAAATAATCAATGCTCAAAAAATAATTAATAATTAATTTGGTTGATTTAACTAAATAAATTGTTACAAAGATGACATATATATATATACATATATAATGTCTTAATGAACAATCTCTTGACACCTACCTTTGTTGAAAAGAAAAAAGAACTTAGGAATAGGGTAACCATCCAACCATTTATTTTTCTAATGTTTAAATTTAAGATTTTTTTTAACTATTTTTTCTTTATTTATTAAAATGATATGTTTTAACCATTTGGTTCGAAAATTATAATGAAACCTTCAAACTAAATCTCCTCGATCTTTTAACTTTAAAATAAGGCTTCTTACTTTAAATCATTGTGATGTTCTCCTTGAACACCCATTCCATCTGGTCTGTTGCACAATCTGTCACATTTTGCTACTAACAGTGTTAACAAAGCTCATGTGGCATTATTTTATTTATTTTATATAATTAAAACTAATTTTCTAGCTAAAATAATTTCTCTCCCCCCCTCGTCTTCTCTCTCTCCCCCCTCGTTTTCACTGCTCCCTCGTTGCCTGCAACACCAGCCATCTTTGTCGCCCTCTATCCAACCACCATCGATCTCACCATCCTAGTTAACCCTTCACCCTGTCACCCTCCACCCTAATGTTGCAGGCGACGATGGAGCGGAGAAGACGAGGGGGAGAGAAAATTGATTTTAGAAAATTAGTTTTTTTTTTAAAAAATAATATATAATTAATAAAATAATACCACATAAGCTCTCTCAACACTGTCAATAATGAAATGTAACAGATGGTGCAACAGACTAGACAAAATGGGCGTTCAGGGAAGACATTGTAACAATTCGGCATTAGGGAAGCCAATTGAGATTAAAAGGTGAGTCCCGGGAGCATTTAGAGTAACAAGTCTTATAATAATATAACAGACATGTTCATGAAAGATTTGTTAAAATTTTCTAATTTTAAAATTTAACATTGTTTGAATTATTTTGTCCTTATTATTCAACCGTATTCTCGTTTGAAATTTATAATGAAACCTTCTAACACCAAACCCCCTCGGTAGAGTGAATGCAAATATCTAATGTTAATTACATTCCTACTTGATTAATGTATGAAATTCGATTTGAATAGGTGCCAGTGCTTCAAAGTGTGGATGAACATGTGTTGAAATTAATTTGTGAGAATCTTAAGCTAGTTATATATACAGAGGACACCTACATCATCCGAGAGGGAGAACTTCTTGATAAGATGTTCTTAATCACACAAGGCATCCTATGGTCCTACACATCCACTACCAACAGTACGTGAAAGATTAAGCGGTTCGTCCCCCAACACTCGTTGTCTTACCAAAGTTGATTTCCATGGAGATGAGCTTCTGGAATGGGCATCAAACTTTACCTCCTTTACTCACTTACCCGTCTCCACAAGAATTCTCAAGTCCCACACAAAAGTTGAAGCATTTGCTCTAATGGCGAATGACTTGAAGGCTATAGTCTCTAAGTTTTGGTGGCATTTCAACAAGGAGATGCCAAATTCTCAGGAGCTACCGGCGGCTTCTTTCGTGCAAGCAGCCTGGCGCCGCCGTCGGACAAAGAGGTTGTTAGCCATCAGTCCTCCAGAGTTAACGGAAGAAGGCGAGAAATCGGAAAATTTTAGTACCCACTACTAGTAGTGACCTACCCAACATTTTATTAGGTTTTGAGGTTCTTGAGTTTTTGAAGATCGGTTTTGGGAAGGAGATGAAGATTTTGGAGAGAAAAGAATAGAATGAAGAAAGAGAGACTCAGAAAGATGAGCAACGAAAAGGTATATTCAATCAAGCCTAATTACAATTGCTGATCTATGCAGCTCTTATATGTATTTCTCTATTGCTTAGCTACTAAGAAAGCTACTTTAACAGTTTAAAACAGCCTAGCTAATTACTAACAGATTCTAACAATTCTTGGCTGTTTGCACAGCTGTAGGACAGTGACAGTATTAGGAGCACAACATCCATAGTGATCTGTAGCATAGGAGATCATAGCACTGAGGACCACATTCCACATTTGTCTATTGAACCCGTGCACTGTCATGCTCTCTTGCAATCTTTGATGACTTGGGCACAATCACTTGTACTCTTGATACAGCAGCTTACATCCCCCCGCAAGCTGATGCATCCAAAGCAGTAAGCATCAGATTGGAGGAGTGCTGGTAGAAGAGATCATCAACCAAGGCCTTGGTGAAGATATCTGCAACCAGGTCACATGAGGAAACATGTTGAACATCTAGATCCCCACGAATCACTCTCTCTCGTACAAAATGGTAGTCAATTTCGATATGCTTGGCGCGAGAGTGGAAGATCGGATTAGCACAGAGACTGGCTGCAGAGGTGCTATCACATAAGACAAGGGGCGGTCTAAGAAGTAGAACATGAAGAGCACACAGTAACTGTCTGATCCAAGCAACTTCGGCTGCAGTCATGGCAAGGGCACGATACTCAGATTCAGTGCTTGATCGAGAGACAGTGGTTTGTTTTTTTGACATCCAAGAGACTGGATTGTTGCCAAGGAACACAACCATGCGAGTGGTGGAACGGCGATCACTAGGATCACCAGCCCAGTCAGCATCCGTATAAGCAATCAGGTCTAGAGATCCAGGTGTGAGAGTGATCCCGTGAGTCTGTGTCCCTTTCAGAAACCGAAGAATCCGTTTGACAGCCATGAAATGTGATTCAGAGGGAGAATGGATGTATTGACAGACCTGATTGACTGAGAACACAATATCAGGCCTAGTAAATGTGAGGTACTGAAGAGCATCCACGATACTCCTGTAATTGGTGGGATTGTCATAGAGAGGGCCATCCCCTTTCCTTAGTCGAGAGCCAGGGACACTAGGGGTCTCAGCAACCTTGCTGTCCATCATGGAGGTTTTGGTTAAAAGATCCCGAACATACTTGGACTGAGAGACATATAGACCAGTGAAGATGTACCTGATTTCAAGGCCTAGGAAGTAGTGAAGATCACCAAGATCTTTCATGTCAAAGGCATTAGTGAGAGATGAAATGACCTCAGAGATAGCAGGTGAGCAACTTCCTGTGAGGATGATATCATCCACATACAGGAGAAGAATCACCACGGAGGTGGAAGTTTGCCTGACAAAAAGAGAAGAATCAGACCAGGTGGTTTGGAAGCCCAACTCTGGAAGGAAACTAGTAAACTTCTCATTCCAGGCACGGGGAGCCTGCTTGAGTCCATCGAGAGATTTTTGAAGCCTGCAGACATAATCAGGATGACCTGAATCTTCAAAACCAAGGGGTTGACACATGTATACCTCCTCCCTGAGTTCCCCATGCAAGAAAGCATTCTTGACATCAAGTTGCTTAAGTGGCCAGTGGAAATGAGCAGCTAAGGCAAGAACCAGTCTAACAGTTGTAGTCTTCACCACGGGACTGAAAGTCCCACTGTAGTCAAGGCCCTCTTCCTGACTAAACCCCTTAGCAACCAGACGTGCTGACAGGACCCATCCCAAAAACCCTAGCACGCGCCCACACGCGCCCCTGGAAGTTGCCTGCGCGTGGGCCTCACGCGCCGCTACAGTACCGTCGCCTTCCTCGCACAGTCGGTCCGGGCCGGCCGGTCCGATCCAACCCTTGCAACTGGACCGGCGTAACCGGTCCAGGCCTCCTTCTCCCTCATTTTTCATCCGTTTTCTTCCATTCCAATTCCTAAATTCCTATTTTTGTGTTTCCTATCTATTCCAATTAACGAAACCCATCACAACCCACAAAATCACACGGTCCAAGTTTGAACCTCACGGTTCAAACTTCTCCTTTTCTCCCCACGGCTTCCCAGCCGTCCACAACCACCAAAACCTCCCTAATCACCCCCTAGAAACCTAAATAATCCATCCTAATCATCCAAATCGACCCATAACAACAGAAATGAAAAATGGATTGAAATCGGTTAAAACCGATACCTTTCGGGCTTCACGGCTCCACCGTCCACGGCGGCGTGCCCTTGGCCGGCCACCACCTTCCTCAGTCCTCTTGTCACTCTATGGTCCCTCAGGAATGAGCCTCACACTCAAGGGTTTGGGTTGGATTTGAAAATGGGATCGGGTAATGGTTGGAGGAAAAATGGAAAATGGATGCACGGGTGAATGGTTTGGTGCATGAATGAAATATGGTGTCCATTGGATGGGTGACACTTGTCACTCATCCATTGGGCATCAGGACAAATATCTGGGCCCACTAGAGATAAAACTGCACTTTTTGTCTCGTAAAATGTGTCGTTGTGAATAGTAACCTAGTACTTCCGTGAACCGTAACTTCGTCGTCGAACGTCCGAATTCGACGTGTCGCCTGTCTACGAATTCGTATCGTCCTTATCTACGTAACGGTCTTAGACCCTTGGCCATCGGACCTCTCGATCAAAAAGTCAACATTTGACCTCCTATTCACCCAAATTACCAAAATGCCCTTGGGCTTCCGAACGTCATAACTTCCTCCTCGAACGTCGGAATTGAACGTGCCACCTGTCTATGAACTCGTGACGTCACAAACTACGTCACGATCATCGGTCAAAGTCCATTTGAGCGCCCGATCAAAAAGTCAACGTTTTGCCACCATCAGGGGCAAAACGGTCATTTTGCATCGTTCGTCCGATTTCGCCTAACTAATCACCGATTAGCCTCACTAATCGTGATTAGTCGCTAATCTAATCTAGGATTTTGGGACGGGTCGTTACAATCTTCCCTCCTTAATTAATTTCGTCCTCGAAATTCCAACCGACCTAATCTAACCGTTCTTCCCTCCTTAATTAGTTTCGTTCTCGAAACTCCAATTATCTTGATTCCACATCCACGCTGTGGAAATAATTCGATCTCACGACACGTGTACACTCGTAGACCCACTAACCAGAATAATACTTACTCGTCTGCAGCCAGACGTACCACTAAATGTAACAACCCGTCCCGAGAGCCGGGATAAGTAGAATGGTTAAGGTGTGATTAGTGAGGTTAATCGGCGGTTAGGTGGTCCCGATAGGTCCGTAAGTGTAGAATGATGATTCTGCCCCTAATTCGGGCAAAAACGTTGACCAGTGACCAGGACGTAGTTTAGGACGTCACGAAGCCATAGGCAGGTGGCACGCCTGATTCCGACATCCGGGGAGGAAGTTGTGATGTTCGGAAGGTCGAGGGCATTATCGTAATTTTGGTAAGGTAGGGGGAATAGTTGACTTTTTGAATAATCGAGTTTTGGTAGGTTGACCTAGGGTGGTTAGATAGATTTCGTCGTCCTGAGTTCGATGACAAGCGGCACGTATTCATCGGACTTACGAGACGAGAGTTACGAGTCTAGGAAGTTTTGGTAAAACCGTAAAAATGAGTAAAACAGGAGGGTATTTTGGTCTTTTGGTTTCTGGGGATTTGTGCAGAGAGAAAGGAGATGGACGGCTGGGGTTTAACCAAGTGGGATCAGGATTGAGTGGATGGTGACATGTGGCATGTGTGTAGAGGCTTCTGGTGCAATCCTGTGTGTTCACGGTCCTAATTACTTGGGTGAACCTGTGTGTGCGTGTGTGGTTCTTCGACAAGCACAGAGAAACAGAGTGAGCTTGTGAGGGAGAATTGAGGAAGGATCTTGGCTGGTGTTGAGCGTGGGTGAGTGAGGGAGAGACGGGGAGGTCAGTGTGAGCTGGTGGTGGTGAATTGGAGCTGCAATCGTGTACGGCGGCACGGCGGTGGTGCGGCAAAGGTTTTGGGGAAACAGGGAGACCGTGAGTTCGAGGTGGTGGCTACGCCGTGGAGTGGCTCAAACCAAGGCAAGGGGAGGCTGAGGAGACTGCAGGGAGGCCAACGAACACCGTAGTACGCGGCGGTGTGCACGACGGAGATGCAATCGACAGGTGAGATCTTTGCTTTGTTTTTCCCGTGGATTTCATTTGGAAAGTCGTGGACCTAGGGCTAGAGTCGAGGGATCTGGAGGTTAGGGTGAGACTCCTGAGAGTCCTAGGAATCGTTTGAGTGTGCTGCCGTGATGGGTGGTGCACGGTGGTGGAGAGCACGACGGAGGGACCTTCAGTACTCTGTTTTGGCCGTGGGTTCAAACGGCGAGTCGTGAAGGTAGGGGCTGAGTCGAAGGTCTAGGAAGGTTGGTTTAGGTTTAGTGTGGTCCAGGGAATAGTTTGGTGAAGCCACCGTGAAGGGAGGTGAGCTGGGTGGCTGGATCGTGAAACAGGGGTGTGATGGCCGTCTGGTTCGAGCTTGAATCGACGATGACGGGACTGTGTCGAGGTTGGAGGAGTTGAGGGATGGATTCGTGATGTCTGGACGAAGCTGTAGGAGAAGAGAGGGAGTGAATTGGTGGCTGGACGGCAGAGAATGCCTCTCGCCGGTCCAGTTGCAGCGGCTGGTTCAGCACAGTGCACTCGAGGTTGGGGGTGACACTGTAGCTGGCGCATGAGGGCCACGCGCAGCCACTTTGGGTGGCGCGTGGAGGCGCGTGCGGCGGCGTATGGAGAAGTGGTCAACATGGATTTTAGTCTAGAAGTTATGGTGAGTTCAATGGAGTTGGTTTCGGGTCAATCGGAAGTCGTATGAGTTTGGTTCCGCGAGGGTGAATGTTTAGGGTCCCGGGTTTTCGGTTTTCGATTCGGGAATTTTTGAGGGAATTTAGGTAATTGTTTGTGGACGTATTAGTGACGTATTTTGACGATGATTGACAGGATCGGGATTTCCCGAGGAAGCTGAGGAACGGGCTGGACGTTCGGGACGCGAGTAGGGCTCAGTACTGTGAGTGGACCCTTTTCTTAAACTCGATCATGCATAACTGTTTTTATATACGTTTTTTTATGGTTTTACTTAAGACACTGTGTTTATTGCATATGTTATGATGGTTTTACGTGATTATGGACGTTTTCGGGATTTTGCACGTTTTTCGAGAAAATACTGGTTTTCGGATTTTGATGTCACATTTGGGGATTTCCACCTATAAAGGTTTTCTGATGATGATAAATGGGTTATGAAATATGATTTGTGATTACATGTGGTTTTGGTATGAAAATGGATATTTTTCCGGATTTGGGTTCGGAATGACGGTTCTGAACGCCGGAAGGGCTTCGGACTAGTGATTTCGGATTCGGGTTTGGATGAGGATTTGGAAAATGGTTTTAAAATAGTTTTGGGATTGGATTTGCTGGATCTGGATATTGGGTTTAAAGACCCGGATATATGTGACGGGGGACCGGCCGGATTGGGTTTAAAGACCCGGATTGAGTTTAAAGACTCGGGAGTTTAAAGACTCGGATATATTGATTTTCCCCCGTAGGCCTTGAGTTTAAAGACTCGGGAGTTTAAAGACTCGGATATGATTAAGGCCTGGATTGAGTTTAAAGACTCGGGAGTTTAAAGACTCGGATAGGTCCAGCAGGTTCGATCGGGAAATGAGGATTTGATACGGTTTCTGATACTCATGCGATGGTTTCTTATGATATTTTATAGTGTTTCTGTTTCTTATTCTGTTTTATAATGATTATTTTATAACTGTGTTCATAACTGTTGGTTATGCATGTGGTTTCAAAACGGAGGGTTAAACTCGGTTTTCATATAAAGTGGTTTTGAACTTTTTGTACTTTCTGGTCCACTCACACTTTCTGGTTTTTAACTTGCCCTCCAGGTTGTGGAGCGAGCGCGGGGTCTTGACGTCGAGGCAGAGTCCGAGGCATAGAAGGGACGTGAGGGATCCTAGAATAGTTTAGAGTTTTCCGTGTGCGTGTACTTTATCAGTTTTATTTTTCCTTGTGTTTCGTACTACGCTCTGTAAACGATAACTTCGGAATATTGTGTTTAATTACTCCTGCGTCTGACTGGATTTGAGTGAGTTGTACTTGGGTGTTGCGTCGGGGTGTCAGAAGGGAGCAGGATTTACCTCGGGTTTCGGGGTGAAACCGGGGTGGGTCCTGACACTAACGCTCACGTTGCATCGTCTACATTCGACCACGTCGAATAGCAGAAGTCGGACGCTCCGAACTGACACCACTTGTCAGTATCAGAGTAGCCCAAGTATCCTATGATCGACCCACTTGTCAAACCTACCCTTCCGCTGACATAAACAACTCCACGGTTCCTTCTTCAATCTCCAACCTATCCTGACGTCTGCTCCCATTGGGAGTCATCAGACCTCACTAATCGATTCGCGTCGACACCTCCGACAAACCGTCACCACTTGACAGCCGTCAGTCGACAACTGACACTATACCCACTTGTGGTTATACTAACCACCAACTCACTCAACCTATGTGTAACTAGACCCATCAGAAATACCGTGACCCAATGCACAGTATCCAATGTCCAGTCCACGACCCCGAATAATCCAATGGTATCGGAACCAAGCCGACTACCACCACGCTCTCCAACGTACCACCGGTATCTCCTATATACCGTCACCAGGCACGACAAGTCTGCCTAGTATCGTACCTCGAACAACGTACAAGGTACGTACATCTACCCATCAATCAGACTACAACCACAGCAACAACGACGTCAACACGACGACCTAGGTTGTAGGCAATCACGTTTCAATTATGGAGTTCACTTGTCCAATCTAGCATTAGACAAATCGAAACTCCAACCCATTATTCATTTCCAAATCCGAATCCGAATCCGCAATTTCGTAAGAAATCCCGAATCCAAACCTAGAATTCATATCCATAACCATGTTGAATCCGAATCTGAAATTGTCATTCTGTAAGCTAGCATTTGGAATGACCATTCTGAACCCAAATCCATAAAAGAAAATCCACTTTCAAGTTCTAAAATCAAATCCTGAATCGTCATCCAGAAATCTGATTCCAAAACCCGAAATCTCGTTCTCGTCTACCAAGACGCACCATATCCGAACCTATCGGATACCTGTTCAAACGATTACCACATTACCATCGATTGACTTCATAGGGAAGCCAATCCCAACATCAACACATCTAAGGCTGACCAACATCAACACATCTAAGGCTGACCATATCCGACCACGTCGGAAAACTACTCATCGGACAACTACTCAGGCGAGTAGTAAGCCATATGGGATTTACCTCGAAAAGAAGTTCAATCCCAACATCCTCAACTCAAACTATCCAAGTATGAGTGATAAACTCTCCACCTATCTGGATATCCAAATCACGATCCAGATCCAACACTACGTCAACCGACCATAGACGTCACGATCGAGGATCGTCACAACGCCCAAAGTCCTAGACCATTTCCCACATCTAAATAGATTAGTCAACGACGAGACACGCCGAGACCGTGGATTCTCACTGATTACCTCGTATCGATCCTTGTCATTCCAACGAGGAAAATCAAAGATGATACAAGACTATGACATCAAAACTCATCCTATGTGAATACAACCAAACTCGCTGCATTCACCACGTCACGTAAACCAACCTCGTCTACCATCATCTACCGTCATCTACCGTGGTAGAAACCGAGAAGTCACCCAAAATGACTTCGAAATACCCATTACCAATGCGGAAAACCCGCATTCCTCGTGTCACCTCAATCACAAACTTTCGCGATTCCGAAGCTCCAACCATGTCGGAACCAACATACTCGGACATCAATCACGTGTCCCCGTTAGACTGGTTATGGACACATGCCCATTTACGACCGTATATGTACATCCAAAAGGATGTCAATTCATCTTAATTTGATGTACCACTCGACTGAAAAGTCACAACAGACTCCTCAGACAAATCTCTACACACCACCATATCTGACCAATCCTGACCAATTGGTCGCTAAACCCCGCGACAGATCGAGTCTGACCAACCGGTCACTAATCCCCCATGATAATACTCGATCCTCACTCCTCAACTACCGCTAAATCCTATCCAGTCCATCACTATCTGTGATCCACTCCCGAAACACGATACCGAACATATAAATAACTCGATGGAGTCACATCCCGACTCGTGACTCACCGTCATCACAATCACTGGCACCAGTACCAGCACCAGCACTAGTATCAGCACACAGGCATCCTCACTGGCATCAGTACTGACGCTAGCACACCGTGTGCAAAATTGACAACCCTGGATCTCCGCTCCTACCGAGCGACGACCCCGTACCTCTTCTCAAATTGGAGAAACTCAGCCTCCCTCGTACCTAACAACTATGAGTACAGTCATCCTGACAACTCATACGAGAAAAGGAAACGTCCCACGAACGTCCCCGATTCCCAACAACCACAGCTACAACCACTATCGGTAGTAGTGCCTGCCACAGACTCGTGCAGACCTAACTACCAGACCTCGCTATATCCAGACTCCGCATCCAACGGAATCAATCTCCCGTACCAACTACTATGTATCCCACTCAGGGATTCCATCGACAAGTACCAACCTTGGTAACCTATCCAACCAAACTTTAACTAGTCGTAACTCGACTCAACCAATGTCGTCTACCAGGTCGCCCACGACCTTAGCTGCATCAACAAACCATCACAACTGAGTAGCACGATAACCAACTAAGTTTAACCGATAAGTACAACCCCGACTGCGAAGTGCAGTCCCAACACAAGCTGACATGACTAGACCGACTAACGAATCCAAATCCAAATAGTCGTCCAAGTCAAACCACTCGTCAACTCACATTTTCGAACCATACCCACCAAGGTAGGGTTCCCCGATCACACCTAGAGTTCCTCAGAACCCAACTGCGAAAAGCAGTAAAATCAACAATCTGACCGACCCCGCGGTCCGACATCGTAAAGACGTCAATCCAATCCGGCCAACAATCCAACTGGGATTCCCCAAATCCGATTGCTAACTGCCGACTGCAGTAAAACCATCTAA
This sequence comes from Prinsepia uniflora, assembly GCA_032719365.1. Lineage (NCBI taxonomy): Eukaryota > Viridiplantae > Streptophyta > Magnoliopsida > Rosales > Rosaceae > Prinsepia > Prinsepia uniflora. Next base: position 11,069,895 of record CM064865.1, on the reverse strand, counting down.
CTCGACCAAATCCGATCATCCATCTCAACAATATTCGACCATCCGATGATCACAATTCCTAACCAGTCGTCGGAACCGATCCTACGACATCGTGAAAGACGATCCCAACTAACCGTCTCACGATCAAAACATTAACCTACAAGTACGTCATCCCTTCCGTAGGGTCTCACACTGTCAACCCTGACAGAACTATGGCAACCCCGGCCTCAAATGCTGAACCAAGACATTTCACAATCCAATCCTACTAACTATCGTACCGGCACCCCAAAATCAGGTTGACCACGAACTGTAGCCCAATGAGATATCACATCCTCAACCTGTGTACATACTCCAAGACCTGCACGGTTGCTCGAATAGAGACAACCCCGCTCTGATAAGCATTCTACGAGCAATCATATGCTCTGATACCACGCTGACAGGACCCATCCCAAAAACCCTAGCACGCGCCCACACGCGCCCTTGGAAGTTACCTGCTCGTGGGCCTCAAGCGCCGCTACAGTACCGTCGCCTTCCTCGCACAGCCGGTCCGGGCCGGTCGGTCCGGTCCAACCCCTGCAACTGGACCGGTTACACCGGCGTAACCGGTCCAGGCCTCCTTCTCCCTCATTTTTCATCCGTTTTCTTCCATTCCAATTCCTAAATTCTTTATTTTTGTCCACTCACAGTCTTTCTGTTTTTAATACCCTTCAGGTTGGATACGGTGTGGACTGTAGCAGAGATCGAGATATCACATACCTCCTCCGGATCCTGGCGTACTCTGATAGCCCGGGAGGGCAAAGGTCGGAAGTATCCCTTGTCTGACACTCCGTGTCAGACGGGAGCAGGGTCATCCCGAGTTAATCCCGAGGGGATTGGGATGGGTCCTGTCAGCGTCGTGATTAGTCACTAATCTAATCTAGGAATTTGGGACGGGTCGTTACACGTGCTTTATGACGAGCAATGGTGCCATCAGGATTTCTTTTGATCCTGTAGACCCATTTACAACCGACAAGGTTTTTGGAAGGAGGAAGAGGGGTCAATGTCCAAGTTTCCTGGCTGTACAAAGAGCTCATCTCTTCTTCCATAGCCTGTTGCCATACTGGAGAGGTAACAACGGTTTTGAAAGAAGTTGGCTCAGTTTGAGCAAGATCAACCTCAGGGGAGAGTGTATATTTGGACAGAAGGGCCTTAGGTTTGACAATACCAGACTTGGATCGAGTTTGCATCGGGTGCATATTGATTCCAGTAATAGGCAGGACCACTTCCAAGAGTTGAGGATGAAAATTGTCATCTGTGGCAGAACTGGGATGGTCCACTGGACTGCTAGAAGAGGGTATGAGCAATGTAGGAGCCTGACTGAGATGAGTATTGCCAGATGACTCTAGTGAAATAGGAGTAGAGGGTACTGATGTGGAGAGTGTTTGAGGATGAGCTTGGTCCAGAGAGTCTATGGTTGAGGAAGAGAATGAGGGTACATGGCCAAGGGTTTCAGGAAAGGAGAGAGCTGATATGGAGGTTGGTGAAATAGATGTGCTATGAGAAGTGGACTGGTATAAGGCTGGATAGGGAAACTGGTGCTCATCAAAAAGAACATGCCTGCAGACAAAGTTCTTGTGAAATAGGGCATCATGACACACGAAGCCTTTGTACTTATCTGCATAGCCTAAGAAGATGCATTTTCTGGTTTTAGGTTGAAGTTTGGTGGTGTTATAGGGTTTCAGGAGGGGAAAACAAGCACATCCAAACACTTTGAGATGTGTGAGGCTAGGGGGTTTGAACAATAGAGCTTCATATGGAGATTTCAGATGAAGTAGATGACAAGGCATTCGATTGATAAGATAGACAGATGTGGCACATGCATAGAACCAGAATGTGGGGGGTAAGCAGGCAGTTTGAAGTAAAGTAAGAGCAGTTTCCAGTATATGCCTATGCTTTCTTTCTGCCAAACCATTTTGCTCAGGTGTGTAAGGGCATGATCTGTGATGTGTGATACCCTTGTGAGAGAGGAAAAACTGAAACTTAGAACCGATATATTCTCCCTCACCATCACTCTGAAGAGTCTTAATAGAAGCAGAAAACTGATTTGGCACATAGGAGTAGAAATGTTCAAAAATAGTCTGAACTTCAGATTTGTTCTTCATTGGAAAAATCCAGGTATAACGTGTACATTCATCTACAAAATTGACATAATATCTGAAACCTTCACAAGAAATATTTGGAGAAGGTCCCCATACATCAGAGTGTACAATCTCAAAAGGGATAGATGACTTAGAGCTAGAGGTAGGGAAAGTTTGCTTAGACAGTTTGCCCTCTAGACATGATTCACAGATAGTAGATGAAAGATCTTTTGAAACTGGAATATTAACCTTGTGAAGAGCAGCAGAAACTATCTGGTTTGAAGGATGTCCCAGTCTCATGTGCCATAGTTGACAATCTGTAGTTTTTCCAAGGAAGGCTACCTGGTTCTTATTCTCTATGACAGCAACATCTTTATTCAGTAGAGGGTAAGAAGGAAGGAGATACAAGCCATCTCTACTCAATCCCTGGAAGAGAACTGTCCCTGTGAGCCTGTCCTGAATTTGAAAAGAAGATGCATCACAAAGAAAGGTACAATGGTTATCTCTGCACAATTTATTGACAGATAAGGTTGGCTGTAATATTGGGAACATGTAGAACTTCAGTCAAATGAAAACTGTGAGAAGTAGGACTAGAAGTTTCAAGACTTGAGTAACCAATGTGAGCAACACTCAAACCTGAGCCTCCAGCAGTTGTGATCATTTCATCAGAGTTTGAAGGACTTGGTCTGTGAATCTGAGACAATTCTGAGGTCATGTGGGCTGTTGCTCCTGTGTCTGCAATCCAGTAACCTTGTGGTTGTCTGGAAGAGGATTGTGCACTCATAGCAGTGAGATTGGCAGGAGGAGAAGAGCCCTGATAGGAGTAGTTCTCCCTTTGATAACAGTGTGTAGCTGTGTGACCAGTCTTCCAGCAAATTTGACATGGATCACTGACCTTGATGGGTTGACTCTGATGTCGATAATAGCAGTCAGATGCTATATGTCCTCTTTTTGCACATATTTGACAGGCTGAAGGTTACTGATAACCATTTTGAGTAGGTGTTTCAAGAATTCCAGAGGAAGAATTCTGGCCTGCATTGTTCATCCTTCCATTGTTCCAACTCCCATTATTTCCATTGTTCCAATTCCCATTACTGCCATTATTCCAGTTCCTGGAATTGCCTCCACCATGAGAGTTGTTCCACCTTCCTTTGTTCTTGTTTTTGTTTCCATTTTCTCTTCCTCCATAGTTAAAATTGCTGCTGTTATTAAAATTGTTATTGTTGTGACCATTGTTCTGACTATAGCCTCCATTGAACCCAAAATAATGCGAGTTCTCAGATGTTGGTTGAAGAGACCTAAAACTGTTATTAGGCAAGGCATTGTTAGGTGATCCATTATCATTGAAGTGACTAATTTCAGAGGAGCCTGAAGTTTCATTATCAAGGTTTGATGAGGATTGAGTGAGAGTGCCATTTTTTGTGGCTGTAAATGCAGACAGGAAAGAGGACTGCATTGAGGTTTGTTCAATCACTGTTTCCTCAGCCAACAGTTGAGACCTAAAATCTTTCAAACTTATAGAGCTTTCTCTCCCACGGATCACACATCGAAATGTATTATATTCTGCAGGTAGACCCCTTAATGCAAGTATGACAACATCATCATCACCAAAATGGACATTACATGACACCAAGAGATCTCTTGCATCTTTGATTCTTTGCAGGTATTGAGTCATGTTTTCTGAGCCTTTTTTAATATTTTGCAAATCAGTCTTCAATTGGAAAATAGAAGACTTAGTGGAGGAAGCAAACCTGTCCTTCAAGCTCGTCCACATTTCCAGTGCACTCTTGCATCCAATGACACATGAGATTGCTGATGGTGAGAGTCTTGCAGTGATCAGTTGCATCATAGCTTGATCATGCATTTTCCATACCAGATAGGCATCCGAAGGAGATGTTCCAATAGCTCGATCTGGGGAAGACTGTAGGGAAGGACAAGACCTTGTACCATCAACAAATCCAACGACTCCATTCACACTAAACAGGAGTTCCATCTGAAAATTCCAAGTGATGAAGTTGTGATCATCAAGCTTGACAGTCACTGCATTCCCAATTGTTGGAATCAATGAAGCAATAGGAGATTGAAGAATCTGTAACTGGCTAGCAGTAACCATGGTGATTTTAAGCAATTCACTAGTGGCTTATCTTGTAAAGAAATCAGAGAGAAGAAAGGAGGACTTTCTTGAAATTCTGCAAACTCAGAGAGGAAGGAAAGAAAATTTTCTTGAAGTTCTGAGAAACCAGAGAAGAAGAGAAGAAATTTTCTCGAGATTTTCTTGAGACGCGGAAACTTGAGGCTAGAATCACTCGTGAATGGGATTAACCATGGATCACGAGACTAGCTCTGATACCATATTAGGTTTTGAGGTTCTTGAGTTTTTGAAGATCTGTTTTGGGAAGGAGATGAAGATTTTGGAGAGAAAAGAAGATAATGAAGAAAGAGAGACTCAGAAAGATGAGCAACGAAAAGGTATATTGAATCAAGCCTAATTACAATTGCTGATCTATGCAGCTCTTATATGTATTTCTCTATTGCTTAGCTACTAAGAAAGCTAGTTTAACAATTTAAAACAGCCTAGCTAACTACTAACAGATTCTAACAATTCTTGGCTGTTTACACAGCTGTAGGACAGTGACAGTATTAGGAGCACAACATCCATAGTGATCTGTAGCATAGGAGATCATAGCACTGAGGACCACATTCCACATTTGTCTATTGAACCCGTGCACTGTCATGCTCTCTTGCAATCTTTGATGACTTGGCACAATCACTTGTACTCTTGATACAGCAGCTTACACATTTAACATTAATAGAAGAGGCCTAATCATTTTTCTCTTTCTATAAATACTCTTAATTGAGATGATATTTTTACTTATTATTTGTTACAAATTTGGAATTGCATGGTTATACAAAATTTCATATTTTTATCAAAATTTTCAAGGGCGTCATTTGCTAGTTTCCTAAAAAAGGAAAAAATTGTTTCACGACTTTGATTTTCTTTTATTTATTTGTATAAATTATGGACACCATGAGTCCTATATATTCATACTCGAATGAATTAATAACTGAAAAAAAATTCATAAACTCCACTATTACTGCAAATATTCATAAATGAAAAAACTAAATAGGGAAATAAAATTAAAAAACATTTATTTGTCCAAATAAAATTTTAAAGACATAAGCCTTTAGAAATATGGAGTGCATAATACATTTTAGGAATATTTTTGTAGTTAGAAAAGAAACAATTAAATTTAAAAAAGGGGCATATAAGAAAAAAAAAATAGTTAACTTTTAGAATATATATATATATATATATATATGGGAAATTAATTAGTGTGCATGAATAATTTTTTTTAAATAGATACAACTTTCTTGAACAAAGTTACAAAAGAAAATAAAAATGTTATGCATTATATATCCAAATATATTTATTATTATATGATATATAGGTATTGTTTAGTACGCGGTGTCTACGTACTGATTATTTCAATCATCAATCAGATAAATTAATCTGTTTACCGATTAAACTGATTATTTAATCAAGCATTTGATACTCTACCGAATTAAAATGACGACTATATTATACTAACTAAATTTTATTATACTAATTAATCATAAATATTGATATATTATTAATATTAATATTATATATTATTATTATCATTATTTATTTAATTTTAATTTTAATTAATTATTAAGCTCTAACAAATTATTATCGAAACATGGAAAATGGATATTATTATTCAAATCATCTAAATATCTATATATGCATATTATTATTTTAACAAATGTGAGACTAATTAATATTAGTTTCGTATTATATTATCTTATATTATCATATCCTTAATTATTCTATTTTTTATATGACATATTAAACGTAACTATAATATATAACTTAATTATTATATATTATAGATATATTAATTAATTAATAAAATAAAAATGATTATTATTATATATACTAATTAATAAATGAAATAAATAAATAAAATGACTACTAGATCCTTCTAAATCTAGTTAATTTGTAAGTAGCTTATAATTTATAAACGAACTGTAGAATATATGAATCTCACGTACGCAGGATACTTGAGAAAGAAATGAGCACAATATATAAAATAAATCGTAATTTCCGAAATTGGATGGAATTTATTAAAGATCATGAAAAGAGTTTATTACATAAACTACAAAGTTCAATAAGAACGCATGTAGAACAACCTAAATGTCCAGAGAGTGCTAACAACATGGCTATACTTGCAGACGAGATCGAGGTTACGAATTTCATTCCATTTTAAGCTGATACTGGGGACTCTGTTGGGAGAGTGTAATGGGAGTAATCATTTTCCTTGGTGGAGACGTGCCTTCCCACAAAGGCCTTCCATAGCCGCCTTCAAACGAAATTGTCCTCCCATAGCCGGCTTGTGATGATGAAATAGGCCTCCCGGTTCCCACAAGGGAAGTCTTCCTTCCACCATGTGTTGGAAGAAAGAGGCGGAACGTCCAATTGAGAACATTCGGCGCAAACACCCTGTAAAGCAGGAATATGTCGTACCAGCTTGGATATTTAACATATGCATCTCCTCGGCAAGCCCCAGCTACAATCATCCTTGCAAAATCTTCCACAGGTCCACCGGTCACATGTACCTAAAACGAAACAAAACAAGTTCCATTTTACGTGATATGGTAAAATATTCGAAGTACTAAACAAAATTAATATATGAAGCCAATTAATAATGAATAGCTAACTACCTCCCTTTCTTCTTTCCATTGCATTTCGGCACCCTCCTCGAGCATGAACTTGCCTCTTGTCATTTCACTTCCAATCCATCCGTGAGTTGCAATTGTTATCCCTACCTCATGGTTTACTTCTAATCTGAGTGTCTCATAGAAGTTTACAAGAGCTGCCTTCGCTGCCTAGTGATTCAAAAACATAATTAATTACTTCTACCGAAAAAATTGGTACATACTAGAGTAGTTTTACAACAAATAAAAATTGAGGGATCACGTAGTAGAACCCCAGCCTTTTTGGTGACTGCAATTTGACAATATATATGAACTCAATATAACTAAATTCTTGATGCAGAATTAATGTATGTTCAATACTTAATACTCACAGCATATAAACTCATTCTCGGAAGAGGTAACCAGCTCTCAACGGATGCATTCACAATGATCTTTCCATTGGTTCGACGAAGGTAAGGAAGAGCAACATATGTTGGATAGACATTCCCCCAGAAATTTATATCCTAATAACAAAGATATTCAAAATAAAAATGCATGTTATATAAAGTTTAGTGCGAACTTTTAATTAGAGTGCCTCATATGTAATTTTGTACTCCTTACCAACAAATGGGGAAAGGCAGATGTGTCTGTAACTTCCTCGAAGTAGAATGTATGTCCTAAACTTACTGTGTTCACAAGATGATCCACTGCAAAATTTCAAACATAATCAATTACTTAGAAGGAAGGAGACTCTACTGAATTCAGTTCGATCACAAGATTAAACTGCAACAAGACTATTTAGAAATTTTACGTGAACTTCAATTCAACATATTTCATCAGAAGGGATCTCACACTACAAGAAAATGTAGCTTGCTCGTCGAGGGTTTGCCCGGCACAACCATATTCGCCGGTAAAAGAGGCTTTGTTGTTGAGATGTAAAAAAAATTATTGGATTTCAGAAAGCAGAGGAGTCGATCAAGTTCATCGAGTGCACTGTTCCATTGCTTTCCAGGTTTGCTTCTCAACTCATTCTCTAGCTGAATTGAACACGAGATTAGCTCGTATGGATTTAGGATAGATCACTCTCTCCCTTACTCTCAATTCTGGTTTTAATCAATCAAGCAATTCTATAGAGATTTACAGAATTGCAGAATGCACTCTATGCGTTTGATAAAATGCAAGTTGAATGTGAATGAATTGTTCTTGGTATCACAGTGATCGGAATCTCTCTGATTCTCATTGTACCACTTCTATTCTCATTAATTCAGTGAATGACGATTACAATTCATATATTCACACTCTCTCACACATTCTCTCACACTCACACTCACACTGCATGACAGTTATATGTGATAGTGACACTCCCTTAGCTTCAGCATCACACAACCACGTCACTCACTCACTAACTGAATCCACCTCACTCATTTGCTGACTTGCACTTTTTTCTCTTGTTTTGACACCTGTCTCCTCGAGTTGGCAATAAGAAACACTGCCAAGTCATACTAGTGCACACATTACACTCCAACAGCCCCTTCTAAAGTGTTCGCTGGTATTACTCCTAGTAGTTCTCATAGGTAGTAAAACCGTTCCTTAGGGAGAGCCTTAGTGAATATGTCTGCCACCTGTTCTTCAGACCTGCAATACTGAATGGAAACTTCTCCATTCTGAATTGCATCTCTTATATAGTGCCATCTTCTGTGAATATGCTTGGTCTTTTGATGGAACACAGGGTTCCTAGCCATGGCAATTGCAGACATGTTATCACACATGAGAGGAGTAGCTTCTATCAGCTCTTCTCCTAGTTCTCCTAGGACGAACCTTAACCAAACAACCTGAGTAGTTGCCTCTGAGGCACTAACATACTCAGATTCTGCTGTTGAGAGGGCCACACTAAACTGCTTTACAGAGGCCCATGAGAATACACCACTTCCTAGTGTGAAAGAATAACCAGAGGTACTCTTCATGTCATCAATAGAGCCTCCCCAATCACTATCACAGTATCCTACTAGGATAGCAGCCTTTCCCTTCCTGTATCCAATCCCAAAGTTCAAGGTTCCTTGAACATATCTTAGGACTCTCCTGGCAGTCCCAAGATGTTTCTTGGTTGGATTGTGCATGAATCTTGACAGCAAACTTGCTGCAAACATCACATCTGGTCTAGTGGCAGTGAGATAGAGTAGACTTCCAACAATCTGCCTGTATAATTCCTCATCTGCAGATCCACTTCCATCTTCCTTTTGTAATTTGTCACTAGTAGGAACTGCTATGCTGATAGGTTTGCAATCTTTAAGGCCAAACTTCTCAAGGAGAGTTGCAGCATACTTCCTTTGGTGAATATAAATTCCCTCACTGGACTGTAGAATTCCCATCCCTAGGAAATGATGTAGTAGTCCCAAGTCTGTCATGTCATACTTTCTCATCATATCCTGTTTGAACTCAGTCATCATCCTTGTGCTGTCACCAGTATAGATTATGTCATCCATATAGATAGACACAATCAAAGTCCCCCCACTTTGTTTTCTCTTTAAGTACAAAGTAGGCTCACTTGTGCTTCTTTCAAAATCACAGCTTAGTAGATAAGAATCTATCTCACCATACCAAGCCCTTGGTGCTTGTTTCAGACCATAGAAAGCCTTGTGCAATTTGTAGACCTTGGATTCATTCCCTAGAACCTCAAAACCTTCAGGTTGGTCAATGTACACCTCCTCCTCTAGAACACCATTCAGGAAAGCAGACTTTACATCTAGTTGAAACAGCTCTCATCTTCTTTGTGCTGCTAAAGCAATCAAAACTCTGACTGTGTCCAGCCTTGCTACTGGAGCAAACGTCTCATTGAAGTCCACACCAGGCTTTTGTGCATACCCTTTTGCAACCAATCTGGCCTTGTGCTTATGTACTGAACCATCAAGATTCAATTTAGTTTTGAACACCCACTTGACACCTATCACAGGTTTAACTGTAGGTCTCTCCACAAGTTCCCATGTTCCATTCTTCTCGATCATCTCTATTTCAGCCTCCATTGCTTTTCTCCAAACAGGTTCTTTAGCTGCCTCTATGAAACCTTCTGGTTCTATCATGCTCATGTGACATCTAGCATAGATGTCACTTAAGCTTCTTAGTTTCACATGTGTATCACTGGTCTCTTCTGTAGAGCTTCCTGCAGCACTACTGGATGAATGATCAGGGTTGTGACTAGGTTGATCATCTTCACTTGGGCTTGAACTAGTCGGGTTAGGAGAGTGAGTTGATGTTGCTGGTTCTGTCTGAGAATCTCCAACATTGAAACTTAGAGGAATGCAACTTGTAACCTCTTCAAGCTTCTCCCAGTTCCAGTGATTTTTCTCATTGAAAATCACACTTCTAGACACCACAACTTTCCTGCTTTCCAAACTGTAAACTCTGTAGCTTTTTTCACAGCTTCCATAGCCTACAAAAATTCCTTTGCTGCTGGAATCATCCAACTTCTGCCTGGTCTGTTTTGGAACATGCATGTAACATAGGGATCCAAAGATTCTCAAATGTGTCACCCCTGGTCTTCTTCCTGAGAACACTTCAAATGGAGTCTTGTTTAACACAGCCTTTGTAGGACATCGATTTAGGAGATATACAGCAGTGTTAACTGCTTCTCCCCAAAACTTATAGGGTAAATGCTTACAATGAAGCATTGACTTAGCCATTTCTACAACAGTCCTGTTCTTCCTTTCAGCCACCCCATTCTGTTGGGGAGAATAGGCCACAGTTAGTTGCCTCTCAATGTAACAACCCGTACCTTCGGGAAGGGTAAAAAGGTAATTTTGTAAAATTTTGTGTAACTGGACGATTTTGCCCTTGTGAATAGTAGATGAAAAGTTGACTTTTTGAATTACTGATTGGTTGAGTGTTAGCCCTTGACTGTGACGTAGTTTAGGACGTCACGAGTCCGTAGACAGGTGGCAGGTTCGATTCGGACAACCAGAGGAAAAGTTATGATGTTCGGAAGGTTGAGGGCATAACCGTAATTTGACTAAATTAGGGGGGGAAGAGTTGACTTTTCCTACGACCGAGTTTTGACGTGTTGACCTTGGACCGTTGGGTAGATCTCGTCGTCCTGAATTCAACGACAGGCGGCACGTGTTTATCGGAGTTAGGACGAGCAAGTTACGGGTCTAAAACGGTAAGGGTAAAATGGTAATTTTGAAGTTAAGAAGGGTATTTTGGTCTTTTGGCTGGGGGGCATGGTGCAATCAGATTGGGACACTTGTCCAAGGCAGAAAGGAGATTTTGTGTGAGAAGGGAGAAGATTGTGACATGTGGCAGGGCTCTAGTGGGTTCTAGGCCGTGCATGAGTGTGTTTAAAATTGTGTCGTGTGTGTGTGTGGAGTTTAGCCGAAGGGGGGAAAAAAAAAACAGAGGTGAGCTGAGGGAGGAATTGATCGAACCGGGTGAGTGTTGTGAGGCTCTGTGAAGTTCAAAGGAGAGCTAGGAGAGGGAGTGATTGTATCTGTGAGGATTTGGGCGTGACGATGAGTATGTGAGGTGTGTGAGAAGTGAGGAAAAACCAGAGAACAGGGCAGGGGTTTTGTGCACGGTTGTGCACCCCGATCGACCAATCTCCACAACTGGACGGGTGGAAGTGTTCAGAGACCTGGGCGGAGCTTTGTGAACCGAGAGGAGCACGGCGGCGTGCACGGCGGAGACCAGAAACAGGTAATTGCCCACGGTCCTCTGTTTTTCCCAGTTTGGTTTAATTCAATAGTTGTGGGTTTTGGGTACGAGTCGAGGCTTTTGATGGGTGTTATGAGACTCAGGAGGTCCTTAGGAGTCGAATAAGTTGTTGTTGCGATGGGGGGAAGGTTGGATTAGCTGGGAACCGAAACAGGGGTTTCGGGTAAATGTTTTCAAATTCGAAGTCGACGAGCTAAGGACTTCGATGTTGGGTTTTCTGGTGGGGAATGGATTAAGAAGGTTAGGACGAAACTAAGGGATTCAACGGGATTAAAAATGGATGAAAATGGGATGAAAACCGTGAACGCCGGTTCACGGCTGGACCGGACCGGTTCAAACCAGGTGAACCGGGTTCACCTGAGGTTGCTGGTGACACTGTTCACGCGCGTGGATTTCACGCGCAGAACCTTCTGGACGCGCGTGGGGGCGCGTGAGGGGTAATTTGGGAAATTAGTCAACATGACTTTTAAAGTATTTGATGTAACGAACATTTTGGCGTTGGTTTCGAGTCGATCGGACATCGTCTCGATATGTTTCGGGCTGTCCGAAGTTTTTAGGGCTGGGTTAAAAATAGTTAAAAATACGGAAAAATTATGAGGTTTTAGTATGAGTATCGTAAATCAGTTAGTGACCTTATATTGGGACTTGGACAGGTTCGGGGGAAACTGAGGATAGTGAATGGCCGGGGACGGTAAAAGTGCGCGTGTATCGAGGTGACGCTGAAATGGTCTGTGAGTGGACTTTGCTTTCTAACTCTTAATGCATGCATATATGTTTTCCTATACTTGCTTCTATGATTTGATTTACGATTGTGATGGTTTACGGTTTGCGCACGTTTTTCGAGGAAATTACGGTATTTTACGTTTTACGAGATTTGACGGATCATGTGATTTGAACCTGGTTTTAATGATTGATTTCAGGATTTGAAATACGATTTGATTTCAATGAAAGTAAAAGGATTTTGAAAAGTGACTTCGGGCTTAGAGGCCTAGTTTAGAAAAGTGGTTTTAAGAACGTGATTTCGGGTTTCGGAATCGAAATCCCGGGTGACGATTCGGGATTCGATTCGGGACTTGAAGTAGATTTCGGGTTTGGGTTCGGAATGGTTATTCCGGATGCTAGCTTACGGAATGATGGTTGCGGACTCGGACCGGGAAATGAGAAGGAAATGAGTTCTGGGTCTGGATTCGGAATGACGGTTATGGATGCGGAAGGGCATCAGACCAGTGGTTTCGGATTCGGGTTTGGATATGGAAATGGAAAATGATTTTAAATGGTTTTGGGATTGGATTTGCTGGATCTGGATATTGGGTTTAAAGACCCGGATATATGTGACGGGGGACCGGCCGGATTGGGTTTAAAGACCCGGATTGAGTTTAAAGACTCGGGAGTTTAAAGACTCGGATATATTGATTTTTCCCCCGTAGGCCTTGAGTTTAAAGACTCGGGAGTTTAAAGACTCGGATATTATTAAGGCCTGGATTGAGTTTAAAGACTCGGGAGTTTAAAGACTCGGATAGATCCAGCAGGTTCGATGGATGAGAATGTGGTTTTAAATGTGGTTTGGGTTTTCACTGAGACTTGATGATGATGTTTTGGGTAGTAGCCCGGATGAAATGGTTTTCATTGGTTATACTGGTTTCCGGTGATATTGGGGCTGAGGCCCGGGTTTTGGAAAAAGGAAAAATGTGCTTTGATTTTCGTACATGGTTTTATGATATAAATTGATATGCATGCCTTGGTTTTTAACACGGAGGGTATAACTGTTTGTGTTTTCTGATAACTGTTTTGAATTTAAACTTTATTTTTGTCCACTCACAGTCTTTTCGTGTTTTCGATACCCTCCAGGTTGCTGCAGTGCGGGCTGTTGGTCGAGAGAGAGATGGAGACATCACACATACGATCCACAGTAGACTCTGCGCACTCTGAGAAGTTTGAGGTTGTTGAGGTGGTTGGTTTGGAACTCCCTTGTCCGACTTACGTGTCACACGGAGGTTAGGCGGTTGTTTAGCCCTCGTGTCATGCGTACGTTAGACGGGAGCGGGGTTTAGCCCTTAATTCCGGGGGATTAGGGGTGAGCCCTGACACTCAATCCCTGCTTCATCAAGAACCTTCTGAAACTCATTAGACATATACTCTTCTCCCCTGTCACTTCTCAGCTTCTTAATCTTGAACCCACTCTGCAATTCTATCATAGCCTTGAATTTCTTAAACACATTCAAAACTCCTGACTTGTGTCTTAATAAATACACCCAGCACATCCTTGAATGATCATCAATGAATGTTAGAAAATACAGATTGCCCCCAATAGTTTCTGTTTGCATAGGTCCACACACATCTGTGTTTATGAGTTCTAATGGTGAGGATGCCCTCCAAGCTCCTTGAGTATCAAAAGAACTAACATGATGTGTTTCCTGCTATGCATCCTTCACACACCCCTTTTTCTCCATATAAACTAGGCAATCCAATCACCATATCTTTCTGCTTAAGTTGTCTCGGACTAGCAAGGTTTAAATGACCAAACCTCAGATGCCACAACTTAGTACCTTCTTCAGTGCTTGCCTTCAGACCCTCAACAGTTTCAGGTTCCTTAGTTCTGAATTTCACATAATTGAGAGAAAGCTTGAAACACCTGCTCCCTATCATAGGAACCCTTGCCACTCTTTGCCTCAAGGTCTCATCTTCAAAGATTTCTGCAAATTTGTTTCCAAACACCAAACTGTACCCATATTCTACCATCTGTCCCACACTCAATAGATTTTCATCTAATCCAGGTACAAGCATAACTTCCTTGATGTATTTATCTCCCTGATCAGTGTGAACAAGTAGGGAACCTTTTCCTGCCACCTGAACAAGATCTCCCGTACCCATTTTCACTTTCACATTTAGATTTCTGTCAATATTGGTCAGCAAAGACTCATGGCCAGTCATATGATTGCTACATCCACTGTCCAGGTACCAAAGAGCTTCATCATGTTCTATTGATGCTGAGTGACAAGCATAGAACATACTTCCTTCAGCCTGTTCAGCTTTCTGAGCAAAAACTGCAGCAGGTTGTTTTCCTGGGCAGTTCCTTTCCATGTGACCAAATCTAGAGCACTTGAAACACTTCACTTTGCCACCCTTCAACCAGCACTCACCCCAGTGATGCTTGTTACAATCTTTGCAGAAAACCTTCTTAACTTCTCCTCTCTGAGTTTCTGTCGGTTTCTTCTGCCTCATAGTTTCCTTAGCTTTATCAGAAGTCCAGGGTCTAGATCCTGGCCTTCCTTGGAACTTCTTTGCTTTCCAGGAACCAGTCCTGGATTGTCCCTGAGATTTACCAGAAACATTCATACTCGTGAAGGCTCTCTCAACCTCAGCCTCATTGTGCATTTCCAACCTTTGATCAAAGGCTCTGATGGAAGCAGAAATGCTCTCAACACTAACCAGGTCCAAATCCCTAGTTTCTTCTAGAATTGAAACTATGGAATCATATGTTTTAGTTAGGCTGATTAATATCTTTTGAGTGAGTCTTTTCTCAGATTTCTCTTCTCCATAGGTTTTCATTTGATTAACAATGACCAACAGTCTAGAAAGATAAGCAGAGAAACTTTCATCCTGTCTCATACGGGTATATTCAAAATCCCTTCGAAGAGCTTGAAGTTTTACAGCTCTTACCTTAGGGTCTCCTCTGAATTCCTTTTTAAGAGCATCCCATGCTTGCTTAGCAATCTCAATATTTGAGATTCTTGGGAAGATCTCCTCTGATACAGAATTCTGAATCAGATTTAGAGCCTTAGCATTCTTGATTAGATCAGCATGACTTACATCTTGCTCAATTTCCTCATCCTCACAGTCATACTCAGGTTCTGGCAATCCCTGAGTGACAATACGCCATAGATCACAAGCTTTCAATGCCGTTCTCATTTTGATGCTCCAAAAGTCATAATTCTCTTCTTTGAATACAGGTAACTTGGGATCTCCAGCTCCTGCCATTGATTTCCTGATCTCGAAGGAAGGAACCGGAATCGCACAATAGTTTCTTCATAGGCTCAGTCGATTTCAACTCACGGAAGTACCAACACAATCAGACGCCCCAAATAAGCAGATCAACCTGCTCTGATACCATATTGGATTTCAGAAAGCAGAGGAGTCGATCAAGTTCATCGGGTGCACTGTTCCATTGCTTTCCAGGTTTGCTTCTCAACTCATTCTCTAACTGAATTGAACACGAGATTAGCTCGTATGGATTTAGGATAGATCACTCTCTCCCTTACTCTCAATTCTGGTTTTAATCAATCAAGCAATTCTATAGAGATTTACAGAATTGCAGAATGCACTCTATGTGTTTGATAAAATGCAAGTTGAATGTGAATGAATTGTTCTTGGTATCACAGTGATCGAAATCTCTCTGATTCTCACTGTACCACTTCTCATTAATTTAGTGAATGACGATTACAATTCATATATTCACACTCTCTCACACATTCTCTCACACTCACACACACACTGCATGACAGTTACATGTGATAATGACACTCCCTTAGCTTTAGCATCACACAACCACGTCACTCACTCACTAACTGAATCCACCTCACTCATTTGCTGACTTGCACTCTTTTCTCTTGTTTTGACACCTGTCTCCTCGAGTTGGCAATAAGAAACACTGCCAAGTCATACCAGTGCACACATTACACTCCAACAAAAATGTCCCATATCGGAAAAGCACAACTACAATTTGTGCCTTATATGATCTTGGACTACTCCCCTCATTGCCAATTGGTTTTAGGGTGGAACCTCAACTCCTTACATGGTATCAGAGCGGGTTTTCCACGTAAAGGCTTAACCGACATATGTGTCATACGTACCCATTCAAATTGTCACGTGATAGACTGGAAAATCAGTCACACGTGAGGGAGCGTGTTGAGATGTGAAGAAAATGTCCCCTCATTTTCAATTGAGCTACTTCCCTCATTTTCAATTGATTTTGGAGTGGAACTTCAACTTCTTACATTTACCCCGCGAATGTAGTGAGGCTCACCAGGAAAACCATGCGACGGCACCGATTTGCCCGACTAGTGGTCAACCTCCGCCGGACAAACGCTATTTCCTTGTAGTGTCAACTAAAGGATCAAATATCCTATTCTTAACTAACTCAACCGAAGCCAATTGATCCTGGAATATTTGAGCTGACACATCATTGTACTCGATGAGTAGACAAGCTTATATATAGTGATCCTTCCCAAAATCTTTGTTTAGACTATAGAGGTAATAATGCTATCTCATAGGATTCACAACACTATTCTTCTATCTTGAGATTCTCAATAATCAAAATTTTCCTTTAAAAAATTTGAGTGGCACATACCTCGGCCGTGGAAGCTTATTGTTTCGTTGATGAATCGCCTACATTCCTCTTCCTTGAGGACATCTGCAGCTACAATCATGACATGTTTTGCCCCAATACGCCTCGCATTCTCGCCGATTGCTCGCAGTCTGTTGTCTCTTCGTGCCACTAATACAAGATTTGCTCTCCTCTTTGCATATTCATATGCAATTTGCTGCCATCACAAACCTCATGCTACATTATATAGTCACTACTATTCTATTATTAATTAAATAAAAAAATTGCTGCTACTAATCTACATCTCTGTGATCTTATGTGTAGATTTAAAACTTTTTAACTTCAAATAGATAAAATGAGTTGCTGCTACGTGGACACATTTATTTACAAAATTGCAAGAGCCACCTCATTTAATACACTTATGTTATATAACACTACGTTCTATGTGACTGTGACATAATACAGTGTAATAATCACCGGAGTGTGCAACTCTCTTTTCTTTTCTTGAGATGTTCCAAGTAGTTTTTACTTGAGGAACGTTTTAATTAGTAGGCTACATTTACTCAATTTAGTTAATTAACCTACATCCTTGTAAACCTTTTTCTGGATTTCATTATATATATATATATATATGATATATAGAAGAATAAAAAAATGAAAGTACCTAATTTTTTTTTTAAAAAAAAGGAAAGGGAAAAGTATGGGCTAAGCTTGGCCAATTATTTCTTGGCCTTCACTAATTAGTGCCCAATTAAATCCTTTGGGCACCCAAAAGGTATCCATGTAAGGACCCCATTGCAAAATTATTTCATTTTTTTTTTTTTAACTCTAGCAGAAACAACAACAAGAGAAACTATACTAAATTCACGAATAAACTAGCAGCTGCCTAGCAGTCATCAAATTCCAATTATGCATACTTGACGAGCTGATACGTGAGTTTTTTGTCATATAGATCACAATATATAATATGAGACATAATGAATGAATTACCTCCCCTATGCCAGAAGAAGCTCCGGTAATGATAACAACTTTATCTTCCATAATCTCAGTGTTGAAGATGTTGTAAAGCCACTCACAACCGTTGATGAAGGTCAACGTTGGCCAAGCAAACGCCAGCATCACTAAACTCGCCGGTGGCACCACCCAATTCAGCACCGAGTTCAACAAATCCATTCCAGCTAATTATACCGCTCAACTGTTTTTTATTTGGTTTTTTTCTTTTTCTTTTTCTTTTTTTCAAACAGGTGATCGATGTGATTGTCCAAGCTAGCTAGCTAGTGTGATATCTGAAAAGGAAAAGATAAAGATGATCGATATATGAGAGAGCAGAGAGCAGAGGAATTAAGAAGGGAAATCTGATGATGAGTTTGAAATTATTATAGATATGCAATGAGGGGTGTGAGCACACGTGTCCTTGGCAACCAGCTCTTGAGGTGACGCATGGATGGGTTTTTGGACCTTCATGCATGTCACTCTCTGTTGCAATTTCGTGAAATGTAGCTTCATCCTCACAACACCTGTTCACTTACTTTCCTTTCCCTCTTGCACGTATATGGGCCAAGTTTCCATGAAACGTTTCATGGAGTGGTATGAAAATCGGAGGGTGGATATTGCTTCAAAAGATTCAACAGCTGAGATAAATAGAAGAAAAAAGAGGGAAGAAGTTCGGATGCTTTGTCGGAGGGCTCGCCTGGACCATAGGCAACGATGCGCTCGAGATCTCCTTTTCCCCTCACGGCAAGATCATCAACAACTGTGACACTAGAAGGTCTAGGGCTTCGGCTTCGTCACCTTCAGCAACGAGAAGGTTATGAGGGACGCCATCGAAGGCATGAACGACGAGAACCTCGAAGACTACAACATCTTCCTGAACGAGCGTCAGTTGCGGAAGCGGTGGTGATGGCAGTAATGGAGGAGATTACAGCAGCGGAGGTGGCGGTGCGGCTACAATGGTGGCGATGGTGGTTACTGGTTAATCCAGTTATATGTTTGATTTTTTTTTCTTTTAGAATTTTGTAATTAGTAGATTTTTTATAATTAATTTATTTCATTTTTAATCTAGGGTTTATATCTTTTGTATATTATATAAATACCTCAATTTATGAGAAAAATATAGGTAAATAATTGAGTCTTCAAATTTAACTTGGTATGAGAGCTTGGTTTGGCAATAAACCTTATTCTTCGTAAACACCAACTGTCAAGTTCTTGTGTCGTCTTTCACTCTGTGTAATATGGGTGCTGATCGTCGTTCTCAATTTCGGTGTGATCATTGTGGAGAAACAGGACACAAAAACTCGATGTTTTGACCTTATTAGTTATCCGGATTGGTGGACCAAACCAGTCCCAAAGGCATGCAACTCCATTACATAGTTATTGATTCAGGAGCCACTGATCACATGACGTTTACCCTGGTCAACTAAGTTCTTTAAAACCCTCTAAACAACCCATCGTGTCTACAGCCAACGGGACACCATCACCTGTTATAGGAGAAGGCACAGTTACTTTAAATAAGACCCTTGACCTACACTCCGTTTTAGTTGTTCCTTTTCTTAGTTGTAACCTGTTATTTGTTGCCCAAATTACCCATGTTTTACGTTGTGTTGTGATTTTTTGGCCTCATTATTATGTTTTTAAGGACATACGGATGATGAAGAAAATTGGATGTGTTACCAGGCGTGAGAAACTCTACTTGGATATGTGATTAGAGAGTTCAAAGAAGTTAACGCAAGAGTTTGGGGTTGTTGGGTCAGTTACTAGGTCCAAGAGTTCAACTATTTGGTTGTGGAATTGACGTTTAGGTCATGCCTCCTTTCGGTATTTTCAGAAGTTGTTTCCTAAGTTGTTTTCTACTAGTGATATGTCTGAGTTTACATGTGACATTTGTGAAATGTCTAAACGCAATCATATTTCGTTCCCTATCAGCTTCAATAAAAGTTTTGTTCTGTTTATGATTATTCATTTCGATGTGTGGGGACCCTCTAAAGTTTCTTCATTAAGTGTTGCACGATGGTTTGTGACCTTTATTGATGATTGGACTCGAATGACGTGACTGTGTCTTATGAAAACTAAAAGTGAAGTGACTATCCTATTTCAGAAATTTCATAAAATGGTGCTTACACAATTTCAATCCCCCATTCGTGTCCTTCGTACAGATAATGGTGGTGAGTTTGTTAATTCTGAGCTTAGAGGGTACTTGTCACAGCATGGTATACGTCATCAGACAACGTGCCCTTATACACCAGAACATAACGGAGTTGCTGAATGTAAGAATCGTCACCTTCTGGAGGTGGTTCGTGTCTCTTTTCTTGAGGCTTAACTCCCTTTGGCTTATTGGGGAGAAGATGTTTCCGCTGCCGTTTATCTGATCAATAGGGTCCCTTCTTGAGTCCTCCAGTTTCAAACATCTTTCCAAACGTTATCTAGTGCTCTCACTGCACCATCAGTTCCTAAACTTGAACCACGAGTGTTTGGCTATGTGGCGTTTGTTCATTTTCCCAAACAGATGAGTAAAACAATTAGAGCCATGTGCAGAGAAATGTATCTTTGTTGGGTATGCTCAGAACTAGAAAGGATATCGGTGTGATCATCCGTCCTCTCAGAAGCTCTATGTTACATTGAATGTGACCTTTCATGAGGATGTTATGTTCTTTTCTACTTCAGAATCTCCACTTCAAGGGGAGAGTTTATATGAAGTACAGACTCTTACATATGCCCCATTAGTTGTGAATCCATTGGATCTAAGTGGTAGATTATTAGAGTCTAGTGGTGATGATTCACAAGCTGGCTCACCAAGTCAAGTACATGAACCTCTTCCAGTACATGAAACAGAACCTGTTGTATTACCTCTTCCAGTGCATGAATCAGAACCTGTTGTGTTACCACCAACAACCATCGTGTCTTCTATTCCAACACCTATGTCACCCACATCACAAAAGCAATTGTCTTCTTCGGCTACATCTGAACCTCATGTACCTTCTACAACTACACGTAGGTAACTCCCAAATCGAGTCAATAGGGGTGTCCCTAAAACTCAATATGAGCCTGATCCCAATTCTCGATTAAAGTACCCCATAAGTAACTATGTGTCAACCCACAGGTTGTCAAAGTCGTGTATCTTTTGTAAATAAATTATCTACTATATCTGTTCCTAGTAGTGTGCAGGATCCCAGGTGGAAGGAGGCTATGAATGAAGAGATGAATGCACTACAAAAGAATAGAACATGGGAGGTTATAGATCTACTCGAGGGAAATAAACATGTTGGGTGTCGTTGGATATACATGATAAAGTACAAGTTTGATGGCTCGATTGAGCGATTTAAAACAAGGCTGGTTGCTAAGGGGTACATGCAAACATATGGAGTTGATTACCATGAGACGTTTGCTCCTGTCACCAAGATTAACACGGTACATATTTTGTTAATGCTAACAGCTAGTTTGGATTGGCCACTACAACAGTTTGACATGAAGAATGCATTCCTACCTGGTGAGTTGGATGAAGAGGTGCATATGGATCTTCCTCCTAGTTGCAAGGGAGATACTGCCAATACAACAAAGGTGTGTAAACTAAGAAAGTCCTTATACGAGTTGAAGCAATCGCCTAGTGCATGGTTTGGTAGATTCACCAAGTTGATGAAGAGTTTTGGGTATAAGCAAAGTAATGCTAATCACACATTATTCTTGAAACATAATCACAAGCTCATTACATATCTAATTGTGTATGTTGATGATATGGTTGTAACTGGAAATGACGCGTCTGAAAAAGAAGCACTTCATAAATATTTGGCTCAAGAGTTTGAAATGAAAGATCTCGGTTCTCTAAAGTATTTTCTAGGTATTGAAGTTGTACAGTCTAAGAAAAGTATAGTCTTGTCTCAACAGAAGTATGCATTAGATTTGTTGAGTGAGACTAGCATGCTAGCATGTCAACCGATTGATACTTCTATGGATAAAAATGTGAAGTTGGGAGTGCAACATGATCAAGTACCAACCAATAAGAAACGTTATCAGAGGTTAGTAGGGAGATTAACGTACTTAGCTCATACAAGACCAGACTTGGCTTATCCCTTGAGTGTTATTAGTCAGTTTATGCATGCTCCAAGTGAAGATCATATGAATGCAGTTATTCGAATTCTGCAGTACTTAAATTCTTCACCAGGTAAAGGAATATTGCTATTAAGAATAGTGACATGAGCATTGTAGGATATATTGATACTGATTGGGCTGGAGATATTGGTGGCAGGCGTTCGACATATGGCTATTTTACTTTTGTGCGTGGTACACATTGTAATGACCCGTACCTAATTTTGAAGATTAATTAGGGATTAATGACGGATTAGCAAGGCTAATCGGGAATTAGTCAAGGATTAACGGACGTTCAGGACGAAATTACGATTTTACCCTTGGACGCGGGCAAAAGTTGACTTTTGACCCGAGAGGTCTGATGGCTTAGAGCCGAGGACCGTTACGTAGTTCGCGTCGATACGAGTCCGTAGACAGGCGGCACGTCGAATTCGGACATTCGACGGAATAGTTACGATTCATGGAAGTTCGAATGAACTATTGCACGTTTTACGAGGCGAGGGGATTTTGGCAGCAAGTGAGGCCTATCTTTTTAGGACAAGCCCAATGGATGAGTGACAAGTGTCACCCATCCATTGCCAGCCCAAACACGTTCATGCATATCCCCTTCCATTTGTGTTCGATCATTTCCCCATCCACTAAACACGATCAACCCGTCCAACCCAATCCAAACCATTCCCCCTCTGATCATGTTTGAGAGACCAAGAGAGTGAAAGGAGGGCAGGATGATGGTGGTGGCTGCCCAGGAGCAGTGCCGCCATGGACAGCGGAGGCAACCCGTGCAAGGTACTCGGTTTTGCCCTTTTTCTATCATTTTTTATTTTATATGTTGGGGACGGTTTTGGTTGATTAGAATAGGTTTACTAGGTTGTTTAGAAGGTTTTAGGAAGGTTTTGGTGGTGGTTAGTGGTTGAAGAGCCCTGGGGAGAAACTGGAAAAACTTGAACCGTGAGAAGAAAATTGGACCGGTGAGATTTTGTAAGATTTTGCCGATTCTAATTGCATAGGTAGGTTTCTAGGATCGAATTAGGAAGTTTGGGATTAATTAGGAAGAAAAAAGACGAAAATTGGACGGTTTAGAGGCCTGAACCGATCACGCCAGTTCGGTTGGACCGGATTACGGGGCCTGAACCGGACCAGCTGGTTAGACCGGATCAGCGGGAGGTTGAAGGAGACACTGTCCAGGTGTGTGGCTCTCACGCGCAGCCACTTCAGGAAGGGCGCGTGGGGGAGAATTTGGGGAAACTTCCAACATGTAATTTCATCTATTCGATGTAACGAAGTTTTTGGGATTGGTTTCGAGTCGATTGGACGTCATCTCGATATAGTTCGGGTTGTCCGAAGATTTAGATTCGAGTTTAAAAATAGTTGAAAATCCCAGAAAGTTAGGGGGTTTTAGTGAAGGGTTAATTAAGTAGTTAGTAACCCTCTAAAGTGATTTGGACAGGTTTGGGAACCCCAGAGACGATGATTGACCCAGAAAGGCGTGCGACGCGCGTATCGAGTCGACAGCTCGGACAGTCTGTGAGTGGACTTTCTTTATGAATCGATGCATGCATAAATGTTTTATAAGTATTTTAATACATGTTTTGTGATGCCTTGAGTGCATTTTTTGTGTGTGTTTACGTATTGACACGTATTTCGAGGTTTTCGGTTTATACGTGCTTATACGCGTTTATGATTTCAGTTTTAAATGAAATGGTTTTGAAAAGTAAAACGACCCATTTGGTCTTGATTTTATTCGGGCATGAGGCCCATTGGGTTTTGGCTTTGATTCGGGCATGTGGCCCTTTTGATGACCTACGGGTCTGAGTCGTGGTTGCGACGGGTGCTGTGTGCACGGTGATGGACGACATGACGCTCGCCTCTAAACTGGGGATGTGTTCCCTCCGGAGAGGTCATGATGCACGTCTCGTGGTTGAGCAGCCACTGGAGGCTCGACTTCGAAGTGCTGACTGTGTAAGAGAGCGATCGGCCACGTGTATACCATGTTATAGAGATGGTCGCGACAGTGATATGTTCACGAAGACATACTAGGATTGAGAGCAGTCCTAGACTGATGGTTGCACGCATCGCTATGATCGGAATCTTGACTGACCCTGAGGTATCGGGCTCGATGCCCCGTTGATTTACGAGTTCAGTCTTGAGTCTCAGTTAATTGTGAAATCGGACTAGAGGCCCCGTTGAGTCATAAGTTCGGGCTGGAGGCCCAGTTGCTTTATGTTATCGGGCGTGAGTCCCGAGTGTGGTTTTAATACTAGTATGTATATACCCTCCTTTTTGAGGTGATTGGTCTCCTCCAGACGTCGACCTGGAGAGTCACGATCCACTGTCCGGAATGAGTAATCCCTATAGGGAGCCCATTCCAACAGTGGAAGATATGATAGAATCCCGGACCTGATCCAGAGAGATGCCTAGACTGGTTTCGGAGCTTCCCAGATGGAGGATTCCTGGGGGTAGACTCGGAGTGAGATCCCGAGTAGTATGCATACTTATATATAGAGAAATCGTGACATATATCGGGTATGAGTTCCCTAGGGGCTGTGTGGCCCGAGTTGACATCAGAGGATGTCTAGGATGGGTTATATATGTATATATGTATATATGTATGAGATTTCACGGAGGTGGTTTTGGGCTGAGGCCCACGTGTGTTGGAATTTGGGCTGAGACCCTATGTTTCATGATTTGAGAAGGAGACTCGTTTTGGGCTCCTTATTTTGGATTTTGGGCCAAGGCCCCGTATTCTATGTTTGAGAAATGGTTTTCGAATGCATGCATACTTTTTAGTGAAGGGCATAAAGGTCTTTTTATGAAAATGTTTTATAAAATGTTTGTTTCACTCACAGCTTTCGTGTTTTGAATGCCCTTCAAGTTGATCGCGGATACGGGCTGTAGCAGAGACGAGACATCAAACTCCTCCTCCAGATCCTGGTGCTCTCTGATCGTCTCGGTTGGGCAAAGTACAGAATTATCCCTGGTCTGACACTTCTTGTCAGACGGGAGCAGACACGTCCCACGTTAATCCCGGGAGATTTGGGGCGGGTCCTATCAGACAGACACTTCATAAAAGAGAAGTTAGAGGAGAAAACCATTGAAGTTC
The DNA here is from genome assembly GCA_032719365.1 of Prinsepia uniflora. Taxonomy (NCBI): domain Eukaryota; kingdom Viridiplantae; phylum Streptophyta; class Magnoliopsida; order Rosales; family Rosaceae; genus Prinsepia; species Prinsepia uniflora. Next base: position 11,044,874 of record CM064865.1, on the reverse strand, counting down.
CTAAAATTAAATCAGAAGAACAATTAGCAGATGTGTTAACTAAAACATTATCCATGCCGATATTTTACAGTTGCATTGACAAGTTAGGCATGAACGATATCTATGCACCAACTTGAGGGGGAGTGTTGAATCCAGTTGTATGTTTGATTCCTTTTCCTTTTAGGACTTTGTAATTAGTAGGTTTCTTATAATTAATTTTTTTTTTTTTTAGTTTAGGATTTACATTTTTTGTACATTATATAAATACCTCAGTTTATGAGAAGAATATAGGTAAGTAATTGAACCTTCCAATTCAATTGTTACGTACTAGCTTTCCTTATCTTCCTTTTTATTTCTTCTAATGTGGGAGGTGATTTATCAATTTGATTATGGTTTAGGCTTCTAGCTATGCCATTGAATTGTGAGTTCTTCTATTATTCCTTATATTTCTTTTTTGTGATAGGATTTAGTATTTTTGGGGATAATAATGTGATGAAATTTTAGGACTCGGGTTACTAAGAGCTTATTTATGTTTTTTGCCTGTTATACTTTTTTAGAAGCTTGTTCTTATGTTGCTTATTCGGAAGCAAATGGCCTTTTATATTTTTTGGTTAGTAATAGGTTACTAATTAACTGTTTAATCAAATAGTAATATTACTTGTGTTTATATATAGGAGTTTAGAATTGTTTTTCAATCTAATTTTCCCCAAACTGATTGATTTTTGCTTACGGTTTTCTAAATCCTCCAAGCGATGCCTTCAATTTACTAATGTCTCAAATAAATGAATGAAAAAGTTTAATTTTCTCAATTAGAAATTTTTTGGGGTAAACCTTTGTTTTTCCAATTCATTTAAAATTGGATCAACTTAGCTAAGGGTTAGATTCATCAACTGATTTTAATACATTTGTCGTTGTTTTCGTTCAAGGTTTGAAGAATGTGTTGTTAGCGGTGAGGTGAGTTGCGCCATCGAATAGGTTGAGGAGAAGTTGGAAGGTATGCTTTTATTACTTAAAAGAATGGAAGATGCAAATGTTGATTGCTAGGTCCTGGAATGTCCCTGGTATTTAGGTAGGGTGGTGCATTTTTTATTTATTTTTACTTACTGCTTGGCTTGGTTTTGCTCTCATTTCTGGGTTTATCTCTGTCTGTTGGACTCTATTTGGTGTATGTTTTGGTTCTTTCCACCTGCCTGCTTGGTGCCCTGATTCTGAGTTTGCTGTTGGGCTTTTCTTATTAATGCATTTGATTTATCAAAATGTTGAGGTCCTTGTGTGGTTTAGGGTGTTTGTTTGCTGCTTTCCTTGTGTAGTTGCTGAGCAGGTCATTGCTTAGCGGGCTGCATCCTACGGTTGATTTCAACTAGAATCCCTCATATTGGCAGTTTGTTTATGGTTTGGTGACCCGCGAATGTTGACAACGGTTATCTTTCGATTTACCAGAAATTTATATTGAGAAGATACTGTGGGTTAAGGCTTGTGAAGATTACAGGCAAGAAAGACTCTTCGTGTTCATTTAATTTAATTCATTTTTTTATATTAATTTTCAGAAGCATGCATGTTTTAATTTCAAGGATATCTCAGTGTTCAATTTTTGTGGTCTTTTTTCTTATTTGTTTGATATAAAACTGTAAAAAAAAAAATTGTTGAAATAAGCTGGTGCGATGCAATATTAAGAACGGTGGTATCTTTTGTCAATTTTTGTTTCAGATCATCACCTAACAATTGTTTAGGTACTTGGTCATTTGGTTGTTTGATTTGAGGATTAGGGCTCCTATCATCCATCCAAAACTAGCTTAGTTACTTCATATACCATGCTTTTGAATAATATTTTGTTTCTATATTTTTATTTTCATTGGTTATTATTAATTTGAATTTAAGGTTTGCATTTGTGGTGGCTTTTTATGATTTCCTTCTTTATAATTTTCTGTTTGTGGAACCCAAAATCATCCGAAAATTATGGAGCCGCCACGTGTCCCGTAATTTCCAAAAATGGCCAAATTACCCTTGGCAAATAACGCTGAGCATTTGAAAAACACCCGCACATTAAATAATCTATTTACCAGTTAAATACGTTATTTGATCGGGTTAAAACCTCCGTAATATTGATATTCTCCCCGAGAGTTAATTATCGTTATTCTTAATAATGGATAATTAATATTAAAATATAATAAATATCATTACTATCATGATGAGCCATCATTATGATTATTAAATAATATATTTAATAATAATATATTATTTACTAATTAAATATTCAAACCGACCAATCAGAACTCTCCAAGGCTCCCAAGATTTTCCTATAAATAGCAAGGCACATTTCATTTCCAAGGTACGTTGATTCTTCGTTTCGAAGTATATCTCTTTCCTCTCTCAAAGCTAACTTAGGCATCGGAGTGTTCTTGCTCGAACAACCCCCCGGGTAAATCGATCGAGGTAACGATAGCTAATTGTTTGCTGTTTGCAGGAATTGTGAGGACTTTTCGCGACGAGTTCAATCTTTGATTCAACAATTGGTGCTTTCATTGAGAGCTATTGAGGAATACTCAGAAGAAGCTCTTTTAAACGTTCATCGTTCATCTTTCTTCGTTCGTCGTTCATCGACATTGTTCGAAGATTTTGAACGTTGTTCATCGTTCATCAAGAAATCGTTCATCGTTCATCTTTCTTCGTTCGTCGTTCATCGACATTGTTCGAAGATTTTGAACGTTGTTCAAATCGTCCATCAACAAGCTTTCCAATTCAAAATTCTTCGATCCAGCATGGCTAAGGTTCGTCGATCTGTTCAGTCAGCCGGAGAAGGTGTTTCTACCTCAACAGCTCAGGCGAGGAATGAGGCTCACATTGAGACTCCGGAGAAGCGCCCAGCTCAACCCAGGCGTGTGACCATAGAAGCGCCCATTGAGACACTCGGAGGGAGACCAACCTTCAGCTTCGGAACATTCCCCTCTCCAGCCAGCCAAATACCCCCGCCGGGGGAAGAAACTTCGGCTCTACAACGGGAAGGCGGGAGATTGATGGGAAGTACATCACGACATGAACAGCCTGCAGCAAACATGGTCCTAAGGGACTTCCTGGATGGGAATCACGACATCTCAGGGAGAGGTCACCCCCAACCCCCCCAGGACATCTTGGCGCAACAAGTTGAAAGGCTGAGCAACCAAGTTCAACTTCAGTCAGAGCTCTTGCAGCAACTCCTCGCAGGGAGACCAATCCAAGAGCAGGACAGACAGGAGAATGCCCAAAGACGCCCTGGGAAAGAACAGGTCCGCTGCCAAACAATGTCACGAGATACTTCGCTAAGCGACTCTGGAGAAGAAAGTCACGCTCATCGAGCGAAAAGCCCACAACGCCTAAAGCCGTTAGTACGTGAACGGCTAGGAGGTAGGATTAGGGCAACCTCACGGGCAGAGCTCTCACAGTGCTCACATGGATGTAGGGGGCAACCGCAGGCTCTATACCAAGACCTAAGACGATCTGTCCACGACAGTGAAGGAGAAGATGAGGCCTACTCCCCTACACGATCCCAGTGATCGAGGGAAGAGGCCCATGGAGGTTCTCGACGACTGTCACAACGGAACTCATCGCCTCAGCACGGCGCATTACAGGCTAATTGTAACGACCCGTCCCGAATTCCGGGATTAGTTTAGTGACTAATCTTGATTAGCGAGGTTGAACGGTGGTTAGTAGGGCGGAATCGGACAAAATGTGCAAAATGACCGTTTTGCCCCTGGTCGTGGGCAAAATGTTGACTTTTTGTTCGGGCGGTCAAATGGACTTTGACCGATGACCGTGACGTAGTTCGGGACGTCACGAGTTCAGAGACAGGCGGCACGTTCGATTCCGACATTCGTAGAGAAAGTTATGGTGTTCGGAAGTTGAGGGGTATTTTGGTAATTTGGCTTATTAGGGGCCAAATGTTGACTTTTTGATCGGGAGGTCCGATGGGCGAGGGCCAAGGACCGTTACGTAGGTATCGTCGATACGAATCCAACGACAGGCGGCATGCCGAAATCGGAAGATCCGACGACGACGTTATGGTCAAGGAAACGAACTAACGAACCGAGGCCGGGATTAAAATAATAATATAATAATGAATAGTGACCGTTGACTGTGCACATCCGGGTGAGTGACAAGTGTCACCCATCCCTTGTTTCCAGCTCCATGTTTCCCTCCCAACACCATCATTACAACATCATCATTCCTTATCCACCATTATCCTTCCTTTTCCTTTGTTTTTCTTTCAAACCGTGCATGATTTAGGGAGAGTATGAACTGGGAGAATTGGCTCCCTTCTTCTGCTGTTCTTGTGAGAAAATGGGAGACTATGATGATTGAATTAACGGGGAAACACGAGGGGTTGTGAGGGTGTCGAATTTTGGATTTTGGATTTCGGGAAAATTGGGGGGAAAATTCGAATACTGGGAATTGGGCTGTGATGATCGAATTGGAGGTTACAAACATCTTCCTGAGGTTGTGACGAGTCGATCCACATCAAAAACGAGAAGGATTGGTGCCGTTTTGGCTCTGATCGAGCTTGGTGACAGAGGAAGAAATCGAGGCTGAGTCGTGGAGTTTGGGGCTGTGATTGACTCAATTGTTGTGGGGAAATGATTTCTCATGATCCCACGATGCTTCTGGGATCATCAATTGAAGGAAACCGGCTGAGATCGATGAAACTCCATGGTTACACAGTGGACGGTGTTCATACTTGAGTCGTGATCATTTACTGATCAAACGACGAAATTGATGTGGGGGAATTGTTCCTCATGGTCCACTGATGCTTCTGGTTGAACCAATTTAGGGAAATCAATCGAGATTGAAGGAATCCCATGATTGAACAGTGACCGGGTGTTCTTCGTGGATCATCATCGAATCGTGGGAATCTGGGTAAGGATTTGTGTAATTAAGTTTACAGACTTATAATTGGACTTAAAACGAAGCTAATGGATTGATCAATTGAAGGAATTAGGATCGAATTGACAGGATTGGAACCGGGTTGTGTCGCGGGTGAATTGGACCCGTTTACCAGACAAACGGGTTGGGCTGGTGACACTGTAGCAGGCGCGTGAGTTTCACGCGCAGCCACTCACGGCGGCGCGTGGCGGCGCGTGGACACGAATCTCGAGGTGAGGTCAACATGACTTCTGTCCCATTTAATGTAACGGACATTTTGGAATTGGTTTCGTGTCGATCGGACACCGTCTCGATATTGTTCGGGATGTCCGAAGGTTTTAAATTAAGTTTAAAAATAAGTAAAAATTCGGGAAAATTACGTGACTTTGATAGGATGTTAATGATGAGGTTAGTAACCCTCTAATGTGATTTGGACAGGATTGGGAGTCCCGGTGATAGTGGTGCGGCCCGGCAGGGCCGGTGGCACGCGTATCGAGGCACACGGTTAAAACGGTCTGTGAGTGGACTTTGGTTTTATAAATCCTATGCATGCTTACATGTGTTATATGGTTTATATACATGATTTCTATGATGGTATTTGTGAGTATTGATTTTGGGTATGTTGCACGTATTTCGAGGTGTTTTCCGTATTTCACGTGTATCGGGATTAACGGTTTATTTGTGGTTTTGCATGCTTGTGGTTAAATAAATATTATGATAAAATGGTTTTTATATTGGAAAGATGAACTCGGGCTTGAGGCCCACTTGTTTTGGAAATTTCGGACTTGGAGTCCATTTGAGAATCGGGCCGGGGGCCCAGTTGGTTAATGAAATCGGGCCAGGGGCCCAGTTGGTATGAAATCGGGCTGAGACCCATTTGAGTTATATGATCGGGCCAGGGGCCCAGTTGATTTGTGAATTCGGGCCGTGGGCCCAGTGGGTTTATAAGTCGGGCTGCGGGCCCAGTTGGTTTACAAATCGGGCCGTGGGCCCAGTGGTTTATAAAATCGGGCATGAGGCCCAGTTGGATAATAAATGTGATTTCGGGTCAGGGACCCTATATTTTATGATGGTGATTTTGGGTCAGGGACCCTAAATGGAATTATGTGGTTTTATGTAAATTTCGGGCAGGGCCCAATGGTAATAATGTGATAAAAGGATTTAATAAAACTGTTTTCCATATACCATCTGGATACAAGGATATATGATGGTCTCCTCCAGATGTCTGGGACACTGGGGAAGTCACGGTGCATTGCCTGCGAGGGGTCATTATACGAAGCAGCCGGACCGTATGATGACTCAGGAGCAGGATTGCTATGATTGACGTCAGGGACGTCAGACATCAGGGATGTCAGATATATGGACCCGGAGAGACCCCGGGCAGCACGCGTAGCTTATGAAACCGTGAGACATGACGTCAGGGACGTCTAGCATCAGGGATGCTGGTGATGGTAATGGTAAAATATGAATTAATGAAATGGCTTTCCGGGTGGATTTATGATTGTGTGATTTTAATGAATTAATGTTCATTTATGGTAGTGGGTGGTGACCCACATGGTCGTATATGTATGGTGGTGGTATTCCACGGTTTTGGGCTGAGTTCCCACACTTGGTTTTTGGTTAACGGTTTTTGGGCTAAGGCCCTAAGGGCTCGGTTGAGCAAACGTTTTGGTTACTGGTTTTTGGTGGCATGCATACGTTTTTATTGGAGGGCATAAATGTCTTATAAATGTATTTGGTAAACTTATTGGTTTTTGTCCACTCACAGCTTTTGGTTTTAATGCCCTTCAGGTTGATTACGGATGCGATTGCAGCAGAGACTGGGACATTGCACACCTCCTCCATCGGTCCTTGCGCACTCTGGATGGCCCGTTTGGGCAGTAGCTCTTGGTTATCCCTGGTCTGACACCCCTTGTTGGACGGGAGCAGGGCACATTCCACGGTAATCCCGGGGGGATTGGGATGGGTCCTGTCAACTTGGTATCAGAGCACGGTTGCTCTATTTGTGCGCGCAGGTCGAGGGTGTGATGTCTCTTTGGGCTGCAATTCGTTATCAACCTGATAGATAGTGTTTGGGTTTGGATAGTGGATGGAGTGCGATTGGCCCGATACGCCGTGCGTTAATGCGATTCGACCCAAGTGGGGTTGATTGTGGTGAACTGGTATAGTGGGACCGTCGGTTCGGTCATGTGATATTGGATTGTTGTGCTGCTAGGTGCAGCTAGGTTCGGGGAACCTCATGTGAGTAATGGTCTAAAATGTGAACCCTTGTGGTGGTTTCTAGTGTGAGGGATGTTGGTTCATCGGAGTTGGCCGATGACCTAGTGGTGGAACCCACGTTGATGGGATGGTAGGATTGGATTTGATGTCTATTCGATGTCTAGACCGCGGGGTCGGTCAGGTTGTGAATTTTATATTACGGAGAGCTGTTTGGTTCGGTTGAACCATAGGGTGTGATTGTGGAACCCTAGTATTAAAAAGGTAAACCTTAATTGTGATTAGCGGGTGAGAACTTGTGCTGCGAGGAGTGGCTGAGGTCATGGATGACCATGTGGATGGCTCTGGTGAGTTTAGGCAGAACTATGGGATTCGATGTACGGATACGGTTCTGATGTGTGGATGCGGATCTCGATAGCAATGACAGTTAGTCGGAAGTCATATGGAGATGACTGGCTATCGAGGGTAATTGGTATGGTTCTGATACTTGGGGATCAGGGGACGTTCGGGGAACGTTCATTTTCCTGATAGGGATTGTCAGAATAGTGGTACCCATAGTCGTGAGGTACGGGATCGGCGTTCCGTATGAACGGAGATCCAGGGTTGTCGTATTTGCACACGGTGTGCAAGTATGAATGTTTGCGGGGTTGGTACTTTTGTGCTGATGCTAGTATGGATGCCTGTGTGCTGATACTAGTGTTGTTGATAGAGTGTTGGTGCTGGTACTAGCGCTGGTGCTAGTGTCGGTAATGGTGTTCACGATGAGCCACAAATTGGGGTGTGACTCCGTCATGATGAACATATGTTCGGTCTTTGAGATTCGATAGTGGTTGAGGGATGGACTGGATGGGATCCAGTTAAGATTGTGCTGTGTTGGGATAAGTTCCAATAGTGGTGAGATAACCAGTAAGGAGTGGATTAAAAAGGGTGTAATTGAGACTTGAGTAATCTTGGGATGACGTCCCCTATGTCATGTTAATTGGTGGATTTGGGGGAGTTTTTGGCAACTCCAAAGTTAGTGTGATTTATGTTTTTAAATATCCCTAAAATGTACATGGAAATGATTAAAACTGGAAAAGACGAGGAAAACCATTAGTGGTATAAAGGTAGGAATTTGTAATTGAGAACTTGGGAAACCGAGTGTCGAACCGGTAAAGGTCGGGATGTGCGAACGGAACAATAACGGATTGATTGTGGACACGGGGTTGTCCAAGTGAATTGAGGAGGTAGGAAGTCTAGTGGTTGGACTTGACGTCTTGTTGGGAGCATGTCTGTTTCCAACATGGTTGGAACCTTAGTGTCGAGGAGAGTTGTGATTGGGGAACGAGAATGGTGCTCGTTTTTGGTGATTGGTATTCCGAAGTCATTGGGGTTGACTTCTTGCTTTCTGCCCTGGCAGACGTTGACTGTAGTTACCAGTACGTTGAGCGTGTATTGGTTGGTGAGCCCGTGTGTGTTGTGAGGTCCTTAGGAGGAACTACGTGTTCGAAATTAGGTAAACGAGATGTTTCATTTTCTGGTTGGTGGCAGACGATGTTGGGGTACATGGCGTGGTGAGTGCAGTGAGTTTTGTTGCATCCACGTAGGATGAGTATTGGTGTCATTATTTTGGATCATCCTTGGTTTTCCTAGGTGGAATCACAAGGATCGATACGAACTTGGGTATGTGAGTCGTAATGACGGAATTGAACTTCTTTTCGAAGTGGGGCCCGTACGGTATTCTACTCAGGTGAATACGTTTTCGATGTAGTCGAATTTTGTCAACCTTAGACGTGTGGAGGTCGGATTGGCTTCCCTATGAAGTCAAGTGGAGGTATCAAACGGGTAATTGGTTTTGGTGTGTCTTGGTACATGTGATGAGATTTCGGGATTTGGAATCGAATTTCTGGGTGACGATTCAGGATTCGATTTTGAAACTTGAAAGTATATTTCCGGATTTGGGTACGGAATGGTTGTTCCAAATGCTAGCTTACGGAATAATGATTTCGGATTCGGATTTGGAAATGAGTTAAACTGTGATGTCTGGGTTTGGATCCAGGATTTCTTACGAAATTGCGGATTTGGATTCGGAATTGGAACTAGATGTTGGGTGGAGTTTCGTTTTGTCTCATGCTGGATTGGGCAAACGTACTCCATTATTGGAACGCGTTCGGCTATGACCTCGGTGGTTGTAGTCTGGTCATTAGATAGATGTGTGTACTTCGTACATGGTTCGAGGTACAATACTTGTAGACTTGTGATGTCTAGTTACGGTATACGGGATATACCCGAGGTGTGTTGGTGAACGTGTTGGTAGTCGGATTGGTTCCGATACCATGGGATTGGTTGTGGACCGGACATTACTATGCAATGGGTCATGGTAATTCCGATGTGTTTAATTACACACAGGTCGTTTGAAAGGTCGGTAATCGTTTACTAAGTTAAGTATGTTGGTGGCATGTGTAGCAACGAGTGAGTCTAGTGTCAGTTTTCGACTGACAACAACTGTGTGGTGACAGTTTGTCAGGATGTGTCAACATAGATTGTTGAGTGGGGTCAGCTGACTCCTAGTGGGAGTGGGAAAGGAACCGTCGAGTTGTTGCGTCAGCGAGAGGGTGGATTTGACAAGTGGGGTCAAATTCGAAACAAGTAGTTTCAGTCATTCGACGGGGTCGAATGTAGTCGTTGCGTTTTGAGTATTAGTGGTACGTAGAGTGCAGACAAGTTTTGCCTGGTTAGTTGGTGTACGGGTGTACACGTGTTGTGTGGTCGATTCCACTTTCCACGGGGTGTTTGTGGAATCAGGGTAATCGAGTTTCGAGAGCGAAACTTTTTAAGGAGGGGAGTACGTTGAGTTTAGATCGGTTGGAATTTCGAGGACGAAATTTATTAAGGAGGGAAGATTGTAACGACCCGTCCCGAATTCCGGGATTAGTTTAGTGACTAATCTTGATTAGCGAGGTTGAACGGTGGTTAGTAGGGCGGAATCGGACAAAATGTGCAAAATGACCGTTTTGCCCCTGGTCGTGGGCAAAATGTTGACTTTTTGTTCGGGCGGTCAAATGGACTTTGACCGATGACCGTGACGTAGTTCGGGACGTCACGAGTTCAGAGACAGGCGGCACGTTCGATTCCGACATTCGTAGAGAAAGTTATGGTGTTCGGAAGTTGAGGGGTATTTTGGTAATTTGGCTTATTAGGGGCCAAATGTTGACTTTTTGATCGGGAGGTCCGATGGGCGAGGGCCAAGGACCGTTACGTAGGTATCGTCGATACGAATCCAACGACAGGCGGCATGCCGAAATCGGAAGATCCGACGACGACGTTATGGTCAAGGAAACGAACTAACGAACCGAGGCCGGGATTAAAATAATAATATAATAATGAATAGTGACCGTTGACTGTGCACATCCGGGTGAGTGACAAGTGTCACCCATCCCTTGTTTCCAGCTCCATGTTTCCCTCCCAACACCATCATTACAACATCATCATTCCTTATCCACCATTATCCTTCCTTTTCCTTTGTTTTTCTTTCAAACCGTGCATGATTTAGGGAGAGTATGAACTGGGAGAATTGGCTCCCTTCTTCTGCTGTTCTTGTGAGAAAATGGGAGACTATGATGATTGAATTAACGGGGAAACACGAGGGGTTGTGAGGGTGTCGAATTTTGGATTTTGGATTTCGGGAAAATTGGGGGGAAAATTCGAATACTGGGAATTGGGCTGTGATGATCGAATTGGAGGTTACAAACATCTTCCTGAGGTTGTGACGAGTCGATCCACATCAAAAACGAGAAGGATTGGTGCCGTTTTGGCTCTGATCGAGCTTGGTGACAGAGGAAGAAATCGAGGCTGAGTCGTGGAGTTTGGGGCTGTGATTGACTCAATTGTTGTGGGGAAATGATTTCTCATGATCCCACGATGCTTCTGGGATCATCAATTGAAGGAAACCGGCTGAGATCGATGAAACTCCATGGTTACACAGTGGACGGTGTTCATACTTGAGTCGTGATCATTTACTGATCAAACGACGAAATTGATGTGGGGGAATTGTTCCTCATGGTCCACTGATGCTTCTGGTTGAACCAATTTAGGGAAATCAATCGAGATTGAAGGAATCCCATGATTGAACAGTGACCGGGTGTTCTTCGTGGATCATCATCGAATCGTGGGAATCTGGGTAAGGATTTGTGTAATTAAGTTTACAGACTTATAATTGGACTTAAAACGAAGCTAATGGATTGATCAATTGAAGGAATTAGGATCGAATTGACAGGATTGGAACCGGGTTGTGTCGCGGGTGAATTGGACCCGTTTACCAGACAAACGGGTTGGGCTGGTGACACTGTAGCAGGCGCGTGAGTTTCACGCGCAGCCACTCACGGCGGCGCGTGGCGGCGCGTGGACACGAATCTCGAGGTGAGGTCAACATGACTTCTGTCCCATTTAATGTAACGGACATTTTGGAATTGGTTTCGTGTCGATCGGACACCAGACATATGGACCCGGAGAGACCCCGGGCAGCACGCGTAGCTTATGAAACCGTGAGACATGACGTCAGGGACGTCTAGCATCAGGGATGCTGGTGATGGTAATGGTAAAATATGAATTAATGAAATGGCTTTCCGGGTGGATTTATGATTGTGTGATTTTAATGAATTAATGTTCATTTATGGTAGTGGGTGGTGACCCACATGGTCGTATATGTATGGTGGTGGTATTCCACGGTTTTGGGCTGAGTTCCCACACTTGGTTTTTGGTTAACGGTTTTTGGGCTAAGGCCCTAAGGGCTCGGTTGAGCAAACGTTTTGGTTACTGGTTTTTGGTGGCATGCATACGTTTTTATTGGAGGGCATAAATGTCTTATAAATGTATTTGGTAAACTTATTGGTTTTTGTCCACTCACAGCTTTTGGTTTTAATGCCCTTCAGGTTGATTACGGATGCGATTGCAGCAGAGACTGGGACATTGCACACCTCCTCCATCGGTCCTTGCGCACTCTGGATGGCCCGTTTGGGCAGTAGCTCTTGGTTATCCCTGGTCTGACACCCCTTGTTGGACGGGAGCAGGGCACATTCCACGGTAATCCCGGGGGGATTGGGATGGGTCCTGTCACTAATGATGTTCAAAAGATACTAGACAGGCACCTTCGTGCTCAGCGAGGTGGCGATCTAGAGGACGATCTACGCCGCCAAATACAGCTCTCTACACCCTTTGTAAGGGATATCAAGGAGGAGCCATTACCCCAGAGGTTCGCAACGCCGAACTTTACCCCATTCAAAGGAACCTCCGATCCGGTAAAACACATAGATTATTACCGAGGAGTCATGATCCCCCACAGGTCTAACGATGCACTTACGTGCAAAGTTTTTCCGGCTTCTCTTCAAGGCCAAGCCATGACTTGGTTTAATCATCTCCCCCCGAGGTCGATTGAGTCCTTTGAAGAGTTGGCACAGGCATTTGTGAGGGAATACGCACAACTTCGGACAATCGAGGTAAAAGATGACAATATTTTCTCTGTCCGAAAGAGAACAAAAGATACTCTGCGACAATACATATGGAGATTTTACGAAGAGAAGTCTCGCATTGTCGGCTGTAGTGACCTTGTAGCAGCGATGGCATTCAAACAAGGACTCCCTCGGGACAGCCAACTTTACGGGGACATCGTCATGAGCAATGCACGAAGTCTCACCAAAATACTTTCGCTAGCAGAGCGACATGCAAGTTGGGAGGATGAGAAGAACGCCACTCAAACTCAAGACCATGCTGGAGCTGGTGAGAAGACCCTCAAAAAGGAGGAGTCCCATGGAAAGTTTACGGCTGGAAAGTCCAACAAGCGTAAGGCAGGACAACCTTCCCAAACTCCGGCAGTAGGGAAACCTAATTTGCAACTATCTTTGCCAGTCCATCAGATCCACAATGAAATTAAGGGCAAACCATGGTTCAAGAGGCCGGAGCCAGTCAAAGGAGATCAGGAGAAGGCTGATAAAACAAAGTGGTGTGCCTTCCACGAGTGCTATGGGCACAACATCGGAAAATGCATATCTTTTGAGAGGTATCTCCGAAATCTCATCAAAGAAGGGCATTGCACTGAGTACGTCAAGGGGAAGGCCGTAGATCGGCCTACTGACAAGGGACCAAAGGAACCTGCAGCCAAGATGATTCACATCAACACCATCATGGCTGAATCAGAATTGCTAGGAACCACCTCCAAGCAGAAAAAGAGAAAAATACGAGATGCACTTGCCATCTCCCAAGTCTCCCAAGTTACCACCCCCGGGGTGGCCAACGACATTGTCGTTGGTTTCTCTTTGAAGGACAAGGAGGGACTTGATTGGCCACATGATGATGCATTAGTCGTATCAATTCAGATCGCTCATGCTCAGGTTGATCGGATTCACGTGGATGAAGGGAGTGCGGCAAATATCCTCAGCCTGGAGGCAGTGCGCGGGATGGGATTAGAAAGCCTAGCAGTAAAAGGGGCTGTCCCTCTCCGAGGCTTCAATGGGTCAACCAGTATGACCGTAGGTACTCTCCAGCTGGATGTACATTCGAACCCCGTTGTCACGACCCAGACCTTTTACATCATGGACGAGTACTCTCCATACAATGGAATCCTCGGAAGGCCATGGCTTCACAAAATCCTCGCAACCACATCAAGCCTTTACCAAAAGATTAGATTCCCTATTCCCAGTGGTGGAATCGGAGAAATCAAGGGCGATCAGACGATGGCTCGACGGTGCCTCACCGAAGGGCTAAGGGAGGTCAAGGTGGCAGAATTCATTCCCCAAGTAGGATCATCCACTGGGGGCAAGATTTCTTCTTCATCTCCCAAATAGCAACTAATCGCGGGTCAAGATTCTGACGTTCATAAGGAACCATCAGCTCCGGAAGGGTGGCAGCCGGAGGATGACGTCATCCTCGTTCAACTTGACCCTTGACATCCTGAGCAAGAGGCCCGTATTGGCGCCCGGTTGAGTGACACAGAAAAGGAAGAACTCATAGCCTTCCTGTGAGAGGAGAAAGAAGTTTTTGCTTGGTCTCCGTCCGACATGCCAAGGATTGACCCTACCATCGTTAGCCACAAGCTACACGTCAATCCCCACCACAAGCCGGTCAAGCAGAAAAGACGCAACTTTTCCCCAGAGAAAATTGCTATAATCCAATAGGAGATTGACAAGTTACTCATTGCTGGATCCATTGAAGAAGTTCCGCATTCTGAATGGCTAGCAAATGTCGTGCTTGTCAAGAAAAAAGAGGCTGGACAGTGGAGAGTTTGTGTTGATTACACCGACCTCAATCTTGCGTGCCCAAAGGATCACTATCCTCTGCCTAGAATCGATCTCTTAGTGGACTCAACTGCAGGGAATGAGCTGCTAAGCTTCCTGGATGCATACTCGGGCTATAATCAGATTTTCATGCACGAAAAAGATAAGGGCAAGACGGCCTTCGTCTTCGAACGAGGTGTGTACTGCTACAAGGTCATGCCATTTGGTCTCAAGAATGCAGGAGCAACGTACCAGAGGCTCGTCAATCGGATGTTCAAGGATCTCATCGGCAAAACCATGGAGGTCTATGTGGATGATATCATGGTCAAAGGAGAAAAACGAGGGGATCATATCGCCAACTTGCGAGAGACCTTCAACTTGCTAAAGAAGTACAAAATGAAGCTCAACCCTCTGAAATGTACTTTCGGAGTATCAGCGGGGAAGTTGTTGGGATACCTTGTGACTCAACGTGGGATCGAAGCAAACCCAAAGCAAACCAAGGCAATACTCGAGATGAAATCCCCATCAAGTCTGAAGGAGATTCAAAGTCTCACTGGACGAGCAGCAGCATTGAATAGGTTCCTGTCCAAATCAACTGACCGGTGTCGACCTTTCTTCCAGGCAGTAAAGAAGGCATCCAAGGATTAGTGGGATGAAGGTTGTGAGAAAGCATTTCAAGATCTCAAGGCCTACTTGACATCTCCACCATTGCTATCAAAACCCAAAGATAACGAGGACCTGTTCCTGTATCTGGGGGTTTCAGATATTGCTGTAAGCTCTGCATTTATCCAGGAAGAAAATGGGATTCAGCTTCCTGTATTCTACACATCCAAAGCCCTCCTTGATGCTGAGACACGATACCTGAAATTTGAAAGGCTGATTCTGGCATTACTAGTTACCACAAAGAAGCTGAGGCCATACTTTCAAGCTCATCGGGTGATCGTCATGACCGAATATCCACTCCGTTCGTTACTCCATGCACCCGATGCATCGACACGGGTAATGAAATGGGCCATCAAGTTGAGTCAACATGATTTGCTCTATCGTCCACGAACAGCTGTCAAAGGCTAGACCTTAGCGGATTTTGTTGTGGAGTTCACACCAGCGTCACTGGAAGGAGGCAATAAGCTTGGCAAAACCCCCGGGGCCGCCGGCACTTCTCTGCCACGGGATCAAAAAGCCAGTTATTCTTCCCTACAGCCCTCAACTTCCAATCTTCTATGGAAACTCTTTGTTGACTGCTCCTCAAACCAGAAGGGGGCAGGAGCGGGGATTGTCCTTATCACTCCAGATGGCTCAATAATCGAACAGGCGGTACAGTTCGGATTCAAAGCCTCTAACAATGAAGTGGAGTATGAGGCTTTGATTTGCGGGCTCACGCTTTCCAAGGAGTTGGGAATCAAACGCTTCGCTATTCATTCGGACTCACAATTGATTACTAACCAATCAACCGGTGAATATGCTGTGCGTGATGCAAGAATGCTCAGATATAATAACAAGGTCCAGGAAATGCTTACCCTTTTCCCGATTTTTACTTTTCATCAACTTCCGCGAGCGGAAAATACGCAAGCAGATGCGTTGGCCAATCTAGCATCATCACTTGACTTTCGTTTCAAGCGCTCGATCCCAATTAAGTATCTCGAACGGAGAAGTATTGATATGAGGGAGATCGAAGTGAGACAAATTGGTTCGTCTCCAAGCTGGCAAGATCCTTTCCTCAACTATCTGGAACATGGAATATTGCCTGATGAACGATTAGAGGCCCGCAAAATCTAGATGAAAGCTGTGCGATACTATGTCGACAGGGGCCAACTCTTTCGAAAGAGCTTCACAGGACCAAACTTGTTATGCTTGAGGCACCCAGAAACATTGAAAGTCTTGGCAGAAGTTCATGAAGGGCATTGTGGAAATCATTCCGGTGGAAGATCGCTCGCTCAAAAGACGCTTAGTGCAGGGTTTTACTGGCCTACTCTACGCCAGGAAGCTCTGCAATATGCCCAGAAATGCGACAAATGTCAAAGGTTCAAGCCTAACCAATTGGCACCACCGGAAGAGTTGCATGCACAGTTAAGCCCTTGGCCATTCATGCAATGGGGACTTGACATCGTTGGACCACTCTCAAGCACTCCAATCCCAAGCAAGAGGTATTTGATTGTCGCCACTGACTACTTCACTAAGTGGGTGGAAGCAAAAGCTTTGGCCACCAAAACCCAGACTGATGTCCAAAAATTCATCTGGAGCCAGATTATCTGCCGATTTGGGCTCCCCAAGGTCATTCTGACTGACAATGGGACTCAGTTGACTGGCGCCATAATCAACGAGTTCTTTGAGCTTTGGAAGATCAAGCATTTCACTTCAACCGCATATTACCCCCAGGGTAATGGCCAAGCTGAAGCTTCCAACAAAATGATCCTTGACTGTATCAAGAAGCGACTCGATGATAGAAAAGGCTTGTGGGAGGAGGAGTTGGATGGCACGCTCTGGGCATACCGTACCACTCCGCGTCGAGCAACAGGAGAGTCTCCATTCACCCTTGCATACGGTACTGACGCAGTCATTCCTCCACACGTTGTTGTCCCGGCACCCTTCACCGAGCTCGATGATCCAGTAGTCAACTCCATCGCTCTGAGAACTTCACTTGATCTCAGTGAAGAATTAAGAGAGCAAGTAATGAAGCGTATCTCCAGCTACCAGCAGCAAGTGAGAAGCTCCTATAACAAGAAGGCTCGACTCCGGCACTTTCACCCAGGTGACCTTGTTCTCAAGAAAAAGTTTGCAACATCTAATCGTCCAGGGTCTCAAAAACTCAAATCCCCATGGGAAGGACCTTACCGAATCTACCAAGTAGGGGGAAAAGGAAGCTATACCTTGGAGACCATGGACGGGAAGTTAGTGAGTGGTTCCATGAATGCTCATCACCTCCGAAAATATTATGTGTAATGCAAACTAGAGCTCAATAATAAACTAGTCATTGTTTGGTGCCAAATAAAGACTTTATTCCCCCGGGAAGAACTCAAGCCTTCCTCCAGGAAGCATCCTAAGCCTTCTACTAGGGAGCACACAAAGCCTTCCGTCAGGAAGCACCTCAAAGCCTTCCTCTTAAGGAAGCACCCTAAGCCTTCCTCTTGGAAGCTCCCCAAGTCTTCTTCATTGAAGCACTTCAAGCCTTCTCTTAAAGAATCACAAGCCCTTCCCTGAAGGCATCATCATCTAAAAACGTCACAAGTTGTTTCGAACTCACTGTTACGCACACATGGTTGCAGTAGAGGCATATAAACAAGCTCACACCAATGCATTAACAGGCATTTAAAAGTGTTCGCTTCGACACATAACATAAAAGACAATTAACACTTGCGCTTCAACAAATTAATTTAAGTGATCCTTCTTATTTATTCATTTGTAGGGTGCTTGGCAAATCACATGTCGATTGCTCACACCAGTTGTTCAATACAAAAAAAGAAGCAATAACCAAACATGTGCATAAAAAAGGAACTATGGAGGCAAATCTTCAAATCCCATCGTGTTTCTAAACTCTTCCCACTCTTCTGCTGAAAGTAAGGAAGCATCATGAAACAATGAATCAGCAGTCTCAGGGGCAGCTTCATTCCTGATCCCGGTCTCGGGCTCTGGGAAAGGTACCAGAACAGGCTCAACCTCTTGCTCCAACTCTGGTTCCCGCTCTTTGGTGGTGACCCCGCTGTAACTTGCCATGTCCAACTTTTGTGCCTCATCGGGTCTTTGGCACAAAGTTGTGGGGGCATGCGGCGATAGTAAATAATCGTGTCCCGGGAGCCTTGCCGCTTTTAGACTCTGGATCTCCAACTCCAAAAGTCTGCTTGTTTCTTCTGAGTCCTGCAACTTTCTACGCAGCAAAGAGAGCTCGTCTCGAGCGGAGTCTCGCTCCTTTTCTATCTGAATCCTCTCTGCACGGCTCACCTCCAGCTCGCCCACTTTGACTTCCAATGAGTGGATCCTTCCGACCAAAACTTCGTTGTTCCGACTAGAGTGGTCTCAGGCTTCTCGAAGGCGTTTACATTCGCTCTTCATTCGCTCGTTTTCACCTTCCAAACCAACATTTCCACGAAGCATGCCAACCAACTTATGGGCCCAAGCTTTCACAATCCTAAGGTCTCGGACTACCTTGTCGAAAGCCCCTCGCGAAACAGTTTTCTGACTGTCCTCTGTTGGGATGGGGGCACCTATCACATCAGCAATCTTGGATGATGCCCGTGTCTCCCCCACTATCCGATCTAGGCCTTCATCTCTCAACACTTGATGAACCGGGTAGTGGGAGGTGGGAATCACCTTCAGCTTCTTAAGTTGCTTGGGTACACCCTCACAAGGACCTTCTGAAGCTTTACGTTTGCTAGATGACTCCGTAGGACTAGAACGGTCAGGCTTGAAATGAAGCTGCTCAGCATGCCTTTTCTCCAAAGAACCAATGGGTCCTTGCTTATCATTCCTCTTCTGGATAACGGGTTTCTTCAACCGCAGTGGAGCACTCAACCACTCCTTGATTAGGATATCCGAGGGCCTCCCACCATTCAAATCTCTAAGTGGAGAAAGTAGCCAGCTCATGTCTTGGAACTCTAGGGGAATTTTCAAGGCCATATCAATCTTTTTGAGATCAGGATGACTTTCAAACCCGCTATACAACTCATCAAATGAGCGGAAATGCGAGGCAATCCTCAGGTCCGAGGAGGCGTGTTTGTCCCATGCACCGTCGACTTCAATACAGTTGACTCTGTACGCGCTGTCATTGAACTCCGCCCTAAAAAATAGCTCCACCTTGGGTACGACTCGAGAAAGACGACCGCCGGTAACTCCGTTGTATGACACGGAATAGCAATGCCAGAATTCATCTTCCGAGAGTCCCAGGCTAAAAAAAATTGTTCAACTTCTCAAAGCACATAATGTGTCGATAAGCATCGACGTCCAGTTGAGCAGGGCTGCATCCCATCCGGCCAATAATCTTAGAGAAGAACTTCGAGAACGGGAACTTGAAACCCTACCCAATAGTCAAAGGATGGAATTTAGTCCACCGACTGCCGATAGGGTTTTTTCCCCTTCCATGCTTAAGAGCCTTCATGGAAGAGCATCTGTCTCCAAGCTCCACAAAGACATCCTCAGGAAAAGCAATTTAATTGCGAGCTTTCCACTCCTTGAAGTCTTCAGGCTTCTCAAACTCCATATCTTTCCCTCAGAATGGACTAAGGCTACGAGAACCGCCACGCTCCCACAAAACAGGCTTGCTGGGTCTCTCTGCACCTTGACGCATAGCGAGCATAATTGTGGTACTAGCAAAAGTCACAGCGAATGTGATCCAGCCTACCAATGCTCACTAGTCACGTTCGCAAGTGCACTCAATCACCACCAAATCCCCGTCGACTGTTCAGCCAAACTCCGTTCACCACGTAGCGCTGGTTGTACCCCCTTTCCGACTAAGTTTCTAAAACACTTTCGATGGACTCTTAACACGTAGCAAGCATATTTGTGGTACTAGCAAGGGTCACATTGAATGTGAGCCAGCCTACCGATGCAAGCACGCACCATCCATACTGCTCGTTTTCCAAACTGCACGCGATTCCGTAATTTCTGACGCCTTTTAGGAATTTCGAATCCTGCCCAAAAAACATCATAAAGGGTCACCAATGACTCTAAAAACATCATATCAATTTTCCACAATTTTTCGGGAATTTAACAAAAATTTAAAAGCATAACCTAAACCATCGGTCCCAACACCAAAAATGTTCATTACATCAAGTATAATAAAACACCTGTTGAAAACCTCCCCAGAAACGCACCCACGCGCCCTCACGCGCGTAGCACAGTAACTGCTACAGTGCGTCTCCTCTACCCGAATGACTAGTAAACGGGTTGGAAACCCGCGTTGAGACCCGATTTGTTCTCCATCAATTGGGCATTATTTTCTTCCGTTATTTCAACTGATTTCATCTAAACCAATTTAATTTAGGTTCTGTAACGTTTAAAACTTCAATTATAACCAAAATCCGATAATTCCCGGATGAACTTTCAAACGGGTTTCGTGATCGGGTTCGTCCAGTTCATCCCTGTTTTTCAAATTAAATCACACAGAGAGTATCGTGAGAATGAAACAAAAGTTTTTGCATAATCAATTTCATAAAATTGTACCTCCAGCTGTTCGAACTCAAGCTCGATTTCGAGCAAAAATCAGGTCTTCTGTTCTTGCTCAGGGAAGCCCCAATTCTCTTCGTTTTTGTTGTGAATCGATTCGAAATGACCTCAGAAGACTCAATCGAGTCTCAATTTTGATCCTTAGAGCTCGCGAATCCGTATTCGAATTCTCACCACAATTTCTCAAAATTTTCGAAATCGGAAAAATCGGTGCACCCTCTGTCCCTCGTGTTTAATTTGATCTGATTCAGCCTCTCAATTGTTAATTCTCACAACTAATTTGATCTGTTATTTAAACAATAACACAAATGGACAAATTGAGTGTTTTTTCCCTAAATTAAGGGTTTAATGTCTTTAACCCTAGATTTAATCCCTAAATCAGGTGTAAAAGTAAGAGGGAAAGTGACATGTTTGGCTGATAGCTTGAGTCAGCATTCACTTTTCGTTTGAAAGACCGTTTCGCCCTTCGCTAGGAAAATTACCATTTTACCCCTGGACTACGTAGAGCCGTAAAACTTTCACATCCGAGCCTCGTTTTGGACATGCCGCCTGTCTACGGACCCGTGACATCCCAAACTATGTCACAGTCATCGGTCAAAGTCCGTTTGACTGTCCGAGTCAAAAGTCGACGTTTTGCCCTTACTTTGCAAAAATTACGAAAATGCCCCTCGCCTTCGTAGACCCATAACTTTTCCATCCAATCTTCGATTTCGGCATGCCGCCTGTCTATGGATTCGTATCAACTCGACCTACGTAACGGTCTCTGGCCCTCGTCCTTTGGACCCCCGGGCTCAAAAGTCAACATTTTGCCCATGCTTGGGGGCAAAATGGTCATTTTTGCACATTATGTCCGATTCACACCACTAAACCCAGATTAGTCATTCTAAAAATAAAGATGGACTTTTAACCCTTATAATCAGGGACATAATCGTCAAAAAAAACATTGACTCTTTTCTTGTACCCAACAGTAACCGGAAACCCGGTAATATAAGATTCCAAACAATATACATCCCTCCGGATTCCCTGAATACCGAATCGATGTGGGGGCATTTGTGGAACCCAAAATCATCCGAAAATTATGGAGCCGCTACGTGTCCCGTAATTTCCAAAAATGACCAAATTACCCTTGGCAAATAACGCTGATCATTTGAAAAACACGCGCACATTAAATAATCTATTTACCAGTTAAATACGTTATTTGATCGGGTTAAAGACTCCGTAATATTGATATTCTCCCCGAGAGTTAATTATCGTTATTCTTAATAATGGATAATTAATATTAAAATACAATAAATATCATTACTATCATGATGAGCCATCATTATGATTATTAAATAATATATTTAATAATAATATATTATTTACTAATTAAATATTCAAACCGACCAATCAGAACTCTCCAAGACTCCCAAGATTTTCCTATAAATAGCAAGGCACATTTCATTTCCAAGGTACGTTGATTCTTCGTTTCGAAGTATATCTCTTTCCTCTCTCAAAGCTAACTTAGGCATCAGAGTGTTCTTAGTCGAACAACCCCCCGGGTAAATCGATCGAGGCAACGATAGCTAATTGTTTGCTGTTTGCAGGAATTGTGAGGACTTTTCGCGACGAGTTCAATCTTTGATTCAACACTGTTTCCATACAAATGTA
Organism: Prinsepia uniflora; assembly: GCA_032719365.1. Classification (NCBI taxonomy): domain Eukaryota; kingdom Viridiplantae; phylum Streptophyta; class Magnoliopsida; order Rosales; family Rosaceae; genus Prinsepia; species Prinsepia uniflora. Next base: position 11,022,732 of record CM064865.1, on the reverse strand, counting down.
TAGCTACAAATAGTGGCAAATGTAAGTTATTAAATAGCTTTGTTGATGATTTTAGCATATTCAAACTTCATTTTTCACTATGTATATTCAGAAAAACTGAAAGATGCATATTGATACAAGAGTTGCGGGAGACAAATAGAACAATTTAGACAAGAATATATATATACCTTAAGTATAGTACGTGGTTAATGATTCTCTCGTTTTGAAGGAGGAGGATTCAATTTTTCAAATTTGAGGTTCATGCATATGATTCTGATCATTTTTTTCCATGTTTTACTGTGTTTTCATAAAGGTTCAGCTGGTTCAGCTAATTCATGGTTATTTCTAAGAATTCATCTGGGGTTTTGGGTTTTCCCTTTTTTTTTTTCCGCTTCAGAAAGGGAATCAATGTGTCCTATCTCGGTTTGATGGTCCTTACACCGAACATGTTAGTTTGTCAATAAGGAGATGATATTTTGTTGCTTTTCTTATTTTTGTCTGGCTTGCCTAGCAGTTTGAATTCTTGATTTTATTTGTTTATGATCATCTATTACTGGAACATCTCATTTGATTTCACGTATTTGGTTTCTCAGTTCTTCTTGTGTTTGTTTCAAGTTTTTTTCAGCTGAAAAGTCGGATTGTTTTGGTGGTATGTGATCTTTCCTAGATTCATTGGGCTTGTTTCTACAAATTTGTGTAGTTAAAATCTTTTTGTTGTTTGGGTCCTATTACTAGGTTTCCTTACTCGGCTGGTTGAATTGTTAATCTTTATAGTTCGTACAATTTGGTTGTTTGAAAAGGGACAATTAAATAATTAATAATCATACAAATTTTTTGTAAATTTGTATGAACTGCTCGCGACTTTCTCTTTATTCTAATAAATTTGAAAATGAAATAAATAGTAATTTATAAAAACCAATTTTACCACATATACTTGCTTATTTTCAAAATTTCAGGAATGACATGAAGCAGCTTTGTGATGCTGCCATTTGTCTGAAACTTTATTATAAAATTAATTTCTATGTATTTTTCTTTCAGAAATAGTTAAGAATATCCGAAAAATATTTTAAAAATTACTAAGAACTCCATACGCCATCTCTTTCGATTCTAAGGGTCAAATTTCTGCTACATTTTAAAGAAATAAGAAAGTAAAAAATTAAAAGGAGTTTGATGGAAAATGATTCTTAAACTTACTAAGGATATAGTTAGTAGTATTAGGTCAAATTGAATTTGATAATTCTTTTCTTAATTTCTTATAAATCCAAATGCTAATTTTTATTTTTTATAAGAATGAAGAGAATGTCTTGAAAAATGTGTAGAATTTTACCTATATTCTTATGATTTTTTATGATTTAGTTATAATCTTTTTAAAAAATACAAATTGCAATAAAAAAAAATAGAATCATACGAGGCAGCACTTAGATGGTGCCTCCTCTGATCCTGCCAGGAGCACCATCCAGATTGAATCAAAACTTCGAAGAGGCACCATTTAGGCGCATAAAACCACAACTTTGTGGACGGTCCTAACCTTGAAATTTTATTCGTTTCAATATCGATTGAACCAAAATTTTGAAAAAGGTATTGAAATATACTAAATGTATTTAAACGTTTGATGAATAAGATGATTTTATGATTTTAAATGAAATCAATCAACCGATTTAACCGTTCACATTTATTGTACATATTCATAGATCGCTTACACCAGAAATTAGAAAATTTTGAAATCTCAAGGCTAAGTAACAGTACGACACAATTTGATGGTTACGGAAGGTTTTTTGACGATCGAACAACTTTAACTCTTCAAAATATGGAGATTTTGTACGGGCACAGTTTAGGCATATAAAACCACAAAGTGAACGGTCCCAATCTTGAAATTTTGATCGTTTGAATATCGGTTGAACCAAAGCGTTGAAAAATGTATTGAAATATACTTGAAAGTGTTTTAAGGTTTGATGAATAAGATAATTTTACGATTTTAAAATAATTTTCAAAATCAAACGACCGATCTAACCGTTCATATTCATTGTACATATTCATAGATCGCTTACACCAAAAATCATAAAACTTTGAAATGTCGAGACTAAGTAACGCCATGATACGATTCAACGGTTATAAAAGGTCTTTTGACGATCGGATGATTTTAACTCCTTAAAATCTATAGATTTTTTATGGGAACATTTTAGGGGGATAAAACCACAAAATGGACGGTCCTGAACTTAAAATTTTGATTGTCTGAACACCGGTTAAACCAAAAATTTGAAAAGGGAATTAATATATACTTTAAAGTGTTTTAAGGTTTGATGAATAAGATGATTTTACAATTTTAAAATAATTTTTGAAATCAATCGACTGATCTAACCATTTATATTTATTGTACGTATTCATAGATCACTTATGCCAAAAATTACAAAATTTTGAAATCTAATGGCTAAGTAATGCCACGACGCGATTCAACGGTTACAAAATGTCTTTTGACGATTGAATGAATTTAACTCCTCAAAATCTGGAGATTTTCTATGGGCATAGTTTAGCCACACAAAACCACAAAGTGGATGGTCCCGATCTTGAAATTTCGATTATCTGAACATCGGTTGAACCAAAATTTTGAAAAAGGGATTGAAATATACTTTAAAAGTGTTTTAAGGCTTGATAAGTAAGATGTCAGGACTCACCCTAGTTTCACCCCGAAACCCGAGGTAAATCCTGCTCCCGTCTGACACCCTGACCCAAAACCAGTCAGAAGCAGGAGAAAGCCCTCAATAAATCCCGAAGTTAAAGGTTTACAGAGCATAGTACAAATTACAAGGAAAAGAAAAACCAATAATCTAAATACACGCACGCGGAAAAATTGAAAACACTCCGGGGTCCCTTTCGTGACTTCTATGCCTCAGACACTGCCTCGACGTCAAGACCCCGCACTAGCTCCACAACCTGGAGGGCAATTTAAAACAGAAGGTGTGAGTGGAACAGAATAAAAGAAAGATCTAACACCATTTAATGAGAAAACCGAGTTTTACCCTCCGTTTTGAAAACCACATGCATAACCCAGTTATCAAAACAGTTATAAAGTAACCACCATAAAACATCATAAGAAACAGAAACATTATAACACAATTATAGAAATCATAGCATCTGCATCATAAAATCATATAACCCATAAATATCAAATCATCATTTTCCGATCAAACCTGCTGGACCTATCCGAGTCTTTAAACTCCCGAGTCTTTAAACTCAATCCAGGCCTCAATAATATCCGAGTCTTTAAACTCAACAGGCCTACGGGGGAATAACAATATATCCGAGTCTTTAAACTCCCGAGTCTTTAAACTCAATCCGGGTCTTTAAACCCAATCCGGGCCCGTCCCCCGTCAATCAATATCCGGGTCTTTAAACCCAATAACCAGATCCAGCAAATCCAATCAAAACCATTTGAAAACCATTTCCAACTTCACATCCAAACCCGAATCCGAAATCACTGGTCCGATGCCCTTCCGGCATCCCGAACCGTCATTCCGAACCCAAATCCAGAAATCCACTTTTCAACTTTAAAACCAAATTCCGCTTTACGAAATCCTTTGAAATCCCAAAACCATGGCATCATTATAAGAAATCAAACCTTTCTCGTAAAACATCTCAAATACGTTATTTCTCGAAAACCGTGCAATTATGTAAAACCAACATAGCATAATCAACAATCATGAAACCACATATAAAACCGCAAAATAATTATAGAAAAACAGTTATGCATGCTCGAGTTTAGAGAAGGGGTCCACTCACAGTACCGAGCCCTCAATCGCGTCCCGAACGTCCAGCACGTTCCTCAGCATCCTCGGGAAGTCCCGGTCCTGTCAACAACCACCAAATTACGTTACTAACACGTCCACGAAGGTTCGCCTAAGTTTCCCCAAAATCCCCGGGTCCTAAACGTAACGAACCGGAACCCTAAACATACACCCTCGCGGAACTACTTCGATTCGACGTCCGATTAACTCGAAACCACTTCCAATGGACTCAACACAACTCCTAGACCAAAAACCATGTTGACCACTTTCCCCAGAACCGCCGAACGCGCCCCCACGCGCCGCCCCAAGTGGCTGCGCGTGGCCCTCACGCGCCTGCTACAGTGCATCGGCTACCTTGAGCAGACCCGGTTCGACACAATGTCTGTAAATCGAACCGGCGAGAACGGTTTTCTGCCGTCCCGTCTCCATTTCCTTCCCTTTCTTCCCCATCTTCATCGTCCAGACCTACTCTGTCCATCCCCATCCTCCTTAGACCTCGACACGGCCCCTAAACCGTCGACTGAAGCTCGAAACAAAACCCGATCTCTGCTCTGTTTTCCTTCCCAGCCACCCAGGTCACATCCCGTCATGGTGGCAACACCAGACGGTTCCTAGGACCCTTCTAAACCTAACCCAACTCACCCTAACCGTCGATTCACTCCCAAACTTCACGACTTTACGTTCGAACTTCGACGGCAAAACAGAGCACCAGAGTACCCGCCGTCGTGTTAACCCCCACCGTGCACCACCCGTCACGGCAGCACAACCAATAGAAGCCCAGACCTCCACTGAGTCCTCTAGACTACCCTATGAACTTCGATTCGACCTCTAGACTCACGACTCTCAAGTCAAAACTCAACGGAAAAACAGGGCACGGACACGGAGATTAGAATTTACCTGCAACCGTCCACCGCCGTGCTCGCCGCTGTGTTCCCTGGAGTCCACAACGTCACCTCAGCCTCCTCTCGAGGTCAATCGCACCCGCACACGGCCACAACACCACCACAAGCCCTCAGTCTTCTCTCTTTTCTCTGGTTGTCCCCGTGACTCTCACTCACTCACACACCACCAACACCTCTTCTAACCCTCTCACTGTCTTCCTCTCATGCTCTGATCAATCGCACACACTTACAACTCACCAGCACACACACCATCATCGATCAATCCTCTCAATTTCCCTCACCGCCTCACTCTGTTTCACTTGAACACACACACGAACACACACGGTTGCACCCAATTAATTAGGACCGTGCACACACTGGAACTCACCAGAAACCACTCCACCTTTAGCACGTGTCACCATCCATTCCATTCTCTCACCAAATGGCTCCATCCCAGCCGTCCATCTGCCCTCTCTCTGCACAAATCCCTAGAGCACAAAAGACCAAACTACCCCTCCTTTTAACTCAGAATTACAGTTTTGCCACTACCTTTCTAGACCCGTAACTCCCACATCGTAAGTCCGATGAATACGTGTCGTCTGTCATCGAACTCAGGACGATGAAATCTATCTAACGGTCCTAGGTCAACATACCAAAACCCGTTCGTCCAAAAAGTCAACTTTTCCCCCTATTATAACCAAATTACGGTTATGCCCTTAACCTTCCGAACATCATAACTTCCTCCTCGGATGTCGGAATCGGGCGTGACACCTGCCTATGGATTCGTGACGTCCTAAACTACGTCCTGATCACTGGTCAATACTCACTTGACCACCCGAATTAAAAGTCAACTTTTTGCCCGAACCAAGGGCAAAATTGTCATTCTACGCTTACGGACCAATCGGGACCATCTAACCACCAATTAACCTTACTAATCCCACCTTAATCACACTACTAATCCCGACTCTCGGGACGGGTCGTTACATAAGATGATTCTACGATTTTAAATAATTTTTGAAATTCATCGACCGATCTAACCGTCCTTGTTTATTGTACATATTCATAGATCGCTAATGCCAAAAATTAGAAAATTTTCAAATCTCGGAGCTAAGTAACGTCACGACATGATTCAACAGTTACAAAATGTTTTTTGATGATCGGATGACTTTAACTCATGAAAATTAGGAGATTTTTTTACAGGCATGTGTAACGACCTAGAACTTTGAAGATGAAAAATGATGATTTTTCCCCTACAAGGTCAAAATGTAGACTTTTTTACTTGGATACTTGTTGGACGTTCCGTAAAGACGATTACGAAGGTCTCAGACTCTTGAGACCAAATGACAGGACCGTCCCCTGAGGAACTTTGATAACCGTACCCGGTCCTGCTCCCGTCTGACAAGTCAACTGAAGTTCCCAAATTACCCTCACCACTTGCCAAACAAGGAATAACTGCACATGTGCCCACTCATGCATCCACCTCTCGATCGGCCTCGATCATCGCGCTACGACCTGGAGGGTCAATAAAAATATAAAAGGTGTGAGTGGATAAAAATAAATCAGTTTATAAAACATGTTACAGAAAAGACATTTCTATCCTCCACGTAAAACCAATGCATGCATTCGAAAATCATTTCATAATCCATTTCATTTCCAATATAAGAAAACCGTGTATGAAAACCAAATTCAATTCCTTTTCTCAAACCTCCGGCCTTAGCCCGAAACAATAAATACGGGGCCTCAGCCCAAAATCATGGATCAAAATCCAAGTACGAGAACATAGCCCAAAATTCCATAAAGCCATATAAACCGGGCCACTGCCCAACACATCCGAAAACATCGGAAATCAACAGTAAATCACAAGTCAATCAGTTTGCTGGATCTCAATCACCGAGTCTTTAAACTCATATATATCAGGCCTTCCCGGGATATCAACGAGTCTTTAAAATCAAACATAATCAATAGGCCTCGGAAGATATCACAATAACCGAGTCTTTAAACTCAAAACATATCAATCAAGGGCCCTCCCCCGTCACATCAATCAACCGGGTCTTTAAACCCAAAACCAGATCCAACAATAGTATCGGATCTTTAAACCCAAAACCATGTGTAATTCATAGCAAATCCAGAATCCATCGTAATCCAATTTCCAAAACCAAATCCGAAATCACATTTTATCGAAATGGCTCTCGTGCCCGAATTCACATGCAAACCCAATGTCACATCATCAAATCATTAACAAAACATGATATGCGTAAACCATATAAAATCATCCATCAAACCATCATCAAAGTATAACATAAACTGTATTCTCGAAATACGTGCAATTACGTATTGCATATCGAAATACGTGTAAATACGAAAATCGTAATTACCATAAACCATAATCATAATCCTAGAAATCAACAATAGAAAGCATAGAAAATACTTATGCATGCATTGAAATTTAGAAAGCAAAGTCCACTCACACACCGTTCAAACGACCCGCTTCCGAGCTGCACTTTTTTCAGTAAATTTCGAAAATCACAATTCCTGTCCAAAATCATTATCTAGGGTCACTAACACTTCAATATATCTCATATAATTTTCCCCAATTTTTTCGGGATTTAAATACGTATTTTAAACGTATACGAAAACTTCGGATACACTGAACACTATCGAAATGATAACCGATTTCCTCGAAACTAGTGCTAAAATGTTCGTTACATTAAAAGGAGCAAGTTTCATGTTGAACTCACCTCGAGATTCGGTCTCACGCACCCCCACGCGCCGCCGTGAGTGGTTGTGCGTGAAGTCCACGTGCTGCTACAGCGCAAACACTGTTCATCGTTCTCACCCGACTGCCTGTTAAACGGGTCGTTCAGCCCGCGTGTTGACCCGGTTCAATCCCTGCCAATTTCAAATTGAATTCCTCAATTGATCCATCAAATAGCATCGTAATCATCTTAATTTTGGGTCTATTTCATCAATTTCAATCTTAATTACTTGAAACCAATTCAACTGCATTCAAATTTTTGAAGGGTGTTCGTCTTCCAAGTTCAGCAAGTATTCATCGATTACTTCAATTAATTAGTTAGGGAGCATCACAAACTCATTTTAACAATGATTCTGAAATAAATTTCACAAAACTTACCCCCAATTACACGAACACAAGCTCGCAATTTCTCGAATTCCGCCATGTCTGTTCATGGCTTCAAGAGCTTCGAACCTTGAGTTTCTCGATTTGGATTGACTAATAAAGGTCCCAGAAATCATAATCTAACCTTAATTCGGCTTGGACTGTCCTACAACTCGAATTCGAATTTCAATTGTCCAAGAACAGGTTTCGGGTTTTGGATTGTCCTTTCACAATTTTCATCACTTTTATTCCTCTCTCAATCTCAATTTTTAGTTCTCCCTCTCTTAATTCTTCTCCAGTTCTTCTTTTCTCTCAATTTGTTGTTGGGGAGGTCGAGCAAGCAAGGTTGTGGCCTGGTCTCTGTTTTTCAAACTCACACTTTAAACTCTTCAATTCATCCCACCGCTCAGTCCACTAATTGTTTCCTTAAAGTGAAAAATGTCACTAATTGCACTAAATGAGTCACTAAGTAATTGATTCATCAACACTAGAAAAAGGAAAAATTTGCCCCTTAGGACATAATTGACCAAAATGCCCTTCCATGGCTAATTACCAAAGGGCCCTTAGCATTCCGAGGTTCGTAACTTTTTCATCCGAACTCCGATTGATGCATGCCGCCTGTCTACGGATTCAGCATCTCAAGACCTACCCAACGGTCTTTGAATTTCATGAAAAGTCCATGTCGTTTGAAAAGTCAACAAATTGCCCATTTTTTAATCAAATTACCAAATTACCCTTGAACTTCCGAAAATCATATCTTTCTCCTCGAATGTCGGAATCGGACGTGCCACCTGTCTATGAACTCGTGACATTCCAAACTACGTTACAGTCATCGGTAAATGTAACGACCCGTCCCGGGAATGAGGGTTAAGACCGTGATTAAGGTGGGATTAGTGAGCTTAATCGGGGCTTAGTTGGTCCCGATAAGGTCGTCAGTCTAGAATGACGATTTTGCCCCTAGTTCGGGCAAAAAGGTTGACTTTTAATTCGGGTGGTCTAATGGACTTTGACCGATGACCAGGATGTAGTTTGGGACGTCACGAATCCGTAGGCAGGTGGCACGCCTGATTCCGACATCCGAGGAGGAAGTTATGATGTTCGGAAGGTTGAGGGCATAACCGTAATTTGGGTAAAATAGGGGAAAAGTTGACTTTTGGTACGATCGGGTTTTGAAACCTTGACCTAGGACCGTTAGGTAGATCTTGTCGCCCCGAGTCCAACGACAGGCGGCACGTGTTCATCGGAGTTAGGATATGTGAGTTACGGGTCTACAACGGTAAGGGTAAAATCGTAATTTTGGTTTAAAAAGAAGGACAGTTTGGTCTTTTTGCACCTTGGGATTTGTGCAACAGAGAGGGAAAATGGAGGGCTGAGATTGAGACAGTTGGGAGAGAGAAAGGGAGGATTATGACGCGTGGCAAGGGCCTAGTGGTTTCTAGGTGTGTGCACGGTCCAAATAATTGGGGGTGCCCGTGTGTTCGTGTGTGTTCTTCGATCCAGAGAGAAACAGAGGGAGAGAATTGAGAGAATTGGGTGGTGGTGTTGTGTGTATTGTGTGACTTAGTGAGTGAGGAGTGAGCAGAAAAGTGAGAAGGATACAGAGAGGAGGTTTGGAGGTGTGGTGGTTGTGTGAGGATGCAAGGTGAGTCACGGGGAAAACCAGGGGAAACAGAGAACAGAGAGGAGTTGTGGGTGGTGGTGCGGCCGTGATCGATCCATCGAGGCCAGCGGAGGTGTCCAGAGGACGGAGGAACTACTGCCTCACGGCTGAGCTCACGACGGGGACAGGAGGACAGGTAATTTCTTGTTTCCCTTTCTGAGCTCTGTTTTGCCGTCTAGATTCAGACGCTAAGTTGTAGCTTTAGGGGATGAATCGAGGAGTCTAGCGAGGTTTAGGAGACTCAGTGGGGTCCTAGATAACTGCTGGTTGAGCCGCCCTGATGGGGAGTGCACGGCGGAGGCTAGGACGACGGAGAGTACCGTTGTGCTCTGTTTTGCCGTCGATTTTCAAATCGGAAGTCGTGGGTTTTGGGTGTGAGTCGACGGTCTTGGTGAGTTGGGCGAGGTTTAGGACAGTCCTAGGATTGGTTTAAGCTAGCTACCGTGACAGGGGTTGACCTGGGTGGCCGGAGAAGATAACAGGGGACAGTACTGGTTTCTGTTCGAGCCTGAGTCGACAGGTTTCAGGTCGAGTCGAGGTATTAGAGTAAGGGGGATGAGTTCCTAAGGATGGGACAATGAAGAGGGTGAAGAGAGGAGTCGATGTGGTGCAGGCACGGCGGTGAACCGCTCACGCCGATTCGATTTGCAGGAACTGTTTCGAACCGGGTCGACTCGAGGTAGACGGTGACACTATAGTTGGCGCGTGAGGGCCACGCGCAGCCACTTTGAGCGGTGTGTGTGGGCGCGTGCAGCGGCGGCTGGAAAAATGGTCAACTAGGTTTTTAGTCTAGGTGTTGTGACGAGTCCGTTGGAATTGGTTTCGGGATGATCGGACGTCGATTCGATGTTACCCCCGCGAGGTTGAAGGTTTAGGGTTTCGGTTCGTTACGTTTAGCACCCGGGGATTTTTTGGGAAAATTAGGTGGACCTTCGTAGACGTGTTAGTGACGTACTTTGGCGGTTGTTGACAGGATCAGGAGTTCCTGAGGAAGCTGAGGAACGTACGAGACGTTCGGGACGCGATTGAGGACTTGGTACTGTGAGTGGACCCCTTCTCTATAACTGAGCATGCATAACTGCTTTTAATTACTTGTTTTATGGTTTATATGTGATTTCATGGTCATTTGAAATAACGTATTTGGCACGTTTTACGAGAAATGCTTGATTTCTGATTATGATGCCATGGTTTTGGGATTTCAAACAATAAGTGGTTTTCAATGATTATAAAGGGATTTTGGAACATGATTTCGATGATCAAGGTTTTCAATAAGTGGTTTTCAATGATTATAAAGGGATTTAGAATCGGATTTCGGAAAGCGGAATTTGGTTTTAAGGTTGAATAGTGGAATTCCGGATTTGGATTCGGAATGACGGTTCTGGATGCCGGAAGAGCTTCAGACCAGTGATTTCGGATTTGGGTTTGGATATGAATTTAGAAATGGTTTTCAAATGGTTTTGGATTGGATTTTCTGGATCTGGTTATTGGGTTTAAAGACCCGGATATTGTGATTGACGGGGGACGGGCCCGGATTGGGTTTAAAGACTCGGATTGAGTTTAAAGACTCGGGAGTTTAAAGACTCGGATACATTGATATTTCCCCCCGTAGGCCTGTTGAGTTTAAAGACTCGAGAGTTTAAAGACTCAGATATTATTGAGGCCTGGATTGAGTTTAAAGACTCGGGAGTTTAAAGACTCGGATAGGTCCAGCAGGTTTGATCGGAAAATGATGAATTGATATCCATGGTTTATGATACGGTTTTAAATGCTTATGATATGGGTTCTATAACTGTTTTATAGTGTTTCTGTTCTTATGGTGAGGTTATGTGAATTATACTGTTTTTAAAAGATTCTGTAAATGTTTTATGGCGATTGATTGATAACTATTTTCATAACTGGGTTATGCATGTGGTTTCAAAACGGAGGGCTAAACTCGGTTTTCTTATAAAATGGTTTTGGAAACTTTTCTTTTATTTATGGTCCACTCACATCTTCTGTTTTAAATTGCCCTCCAGGTCGTGGAGCTAGAGCAGGGTTTCGGCGTTGAGGCAGCGTCTGAGGCATAGAAGTCGCAAGAGGGATCTCGGAGTGGTTTAAAATTTTCCGTGTGCGTGTATCTAGTTTATCGGGTTTTCTTTCTTTTGTACGGTGGTACGATGCTCTGTAAAACTTTAATTTCAGGATGTATTGTATAGATTCTCCTGCGTCTGACTGAGTGCTTTGGTGGTTTCGCGTGAGTGCACTTTAGTGTTGTGTTGGGGAGTCAGACGGGAGCAGGATTTACCTCAGGTTTCGGGGTGAAACCGGGGTGGGTCCTGACAGTAAAAGTCTGTTTGACCACTCTAACCAAAAGTCAACCGTTCGCCCAATTTCAGGGGAAAATCGTCATTTTCTTCAAATTTTCCAAAATTTCCTTTTCCGAATTTCCGAGTCGTCATACCATAGACGTGCGGTATGTCGAAATAAGAGGTTGGATGGGCTCGATATAGGTAAAAAATGATTAATGGTATTTTGGTAATTTTGGTCATAAGGTTATTTTGGTAATTTTGCAAGAAGGACCTAGGTTATACTAGAATGTTCTTCATGTTCCCACCATTTAATTTCCTTATCATCTCCACTGACTTACCTTTGGTATAAATATAGGTGTGTGTGTGTGTGTGTGTGTGTGTGTGTGTGTGTGTGTGTGTGTGTGTGTGTGTGTGTGTGTGTGTGTGTGTGTGTGTGTGTGTGTGTGTGCGTGTGTGTGTGTGTGAAAGAGAGGTCGGTAAATGGTGTCCGAAGAGAAGAAAACAGAACATGGAGAGAAGAGAAGAGAAAGAAAGAAAGAAGGGAATCGAGGAAGACATGAACTGGGGAGATAGAGAAACCCCAAGCCAGTAGCTGTGAACAAAAAAGTGAGAAATTCCCTTTGTGGTCGTGAGTTGTCGATAGGGTTTTGGGGCTGCTTAGCTCGAAGCTGAGGACCTTAACATCCTGCTCAAAGTTCTGTAATCATTTTGGGATAAAAGGGAATCTCTTGAACGTAAGAGAGCTTGGAAAATCAATCTAGAAGTTTAGCCATGGATGATGGATTCAGACTATGACGTTCGAGGTAAGTTTTCTTATATTTAAGGTCATAGATATTCTTATGGGTTTATATAGATGAATATGGAAAGTTAATGCATGGAAAATAGATAGCTAGACGTGAAAATAGAGGTTTAGAACTGGGTCAATGTCGCGGGTCGGATGATCCAAAACAAGTAAAACGAGTCGACCCGCTAGAGGTTGAAGATGACCATGTGCAGGCGCATGGGCAGCACGCGCAGGGACCTTTCGCGAGTTTATTATTAAGAACACAAGTTTATTGAAGTAATGCTAGATGCCGCTTAATAAGTGTCTTTATATGTTATAGATGACACACATTTTATTATTAAGCACACGCGGTTTCTGTCCTTAATTTTCTTATAAGATACTAATAAATTATTTAATGACACATATTATGTATCCTTAAATAGAATAGATGACACAATTTCTAAGTCATTAAATAACTTCGATGACAGTCTTGTATACTTCAATGACACGCTTTAGGTGTCCTTAAATGCTATAGATGACACATTAAATATGGCATCAATTATCATTAATCAATGACACATTTATAAATTTCCATAACACTTAGTAGCTATGACACACCTACATATTTGCATGACACTTATTACGTGTCATTAAACATAATAGATGACACGTTTTTCGCGTCATAATAATATCTTACATGACATCCGTATAGATGACACGAAACTGTCATGTCTTTAATAATAAAAGATGACGACATTTTTGCGTCATCTATTAAGGTATTTGTAGTAGTGATTTCTCCTTTTTATTAAATTTAAAAATAACATTTAAAATGAGTAAACCATTTTTCCCATAATTTTTTACTGGTTTCATTTGAAATTTTAACGAAGGGACTAAATGTACTAATATGTTCCACTCATCAATCTATTAATGCGCTATCAAAATTAGTTAAATGGTGCAGTTCACTTTCTTTCGAGGGGACTCCCACTATCCTTTGCACCAAAAAAATATCTCGTGAGACTATCTTGAGAGTGCCTTGGGCGATAGAAGAAATAACATAAGTTTTTCATCATTTTTTTGTTCTCTACCTTCCTACTTTTCTTTTACTTTTTTTCCTTTCCAAATAAATTGCTACCAAATTGTTGTCAAAATCTCAGCCACAAGTTTTCTATGCTACCCAAATCAATGGAGAGATGGTTGCCGCCTCTTATCCTCAAAAGCTGCGCAATAGGCACCAAGTTTTCTATTTAGGCTTTTTACTCAAAATGCCCCCTGAACATTGAGCGTAGTCTCAAAATGCACCATGAACATGATTCTGACCCAAATTACCCCTGAACACGGTTTCAGTTTCAAAATTCCCCATGGTCGTCAAATTTCACGCTGGTCCATTATTTGTATGGGCATAATTGTCCTGACTAAATAGCACTTGCAGGTCTCAAAATGGGATAATTGAAGGGGCAATTTCCTTGTGCGGGCGTTGCTGCAGAGAGGAAAACTGAAGAGATCGGTGCGGGCGTTGCTGCAATTTCCTTGTTGCGACCGCAGTTCATTCGACAAGGAACGTGGCCGCGTCGTTCATCGAAAAAGCAGAGGAAAACGGACGGTGCAGAGATCGGTGCCCAAGCGTGAATTGAGATCCATTTTCCTTGTGTTTGGGTAAATTTCCTTCCCCCTTGAATTGAGTTCCAATTTCCTCCCCAATTATGATTTCATTAGTCCTAAATCGTTGCCCAAGCGTCTGAAGGTGATTCCTGGCCACGCTGAGTGTTACTGCAATTTCGAGTGTTGCTGGAGCAGCCTTGCCACGCCAAGTTCGAGAACCAGGTGCTCTACGATTACTAGACTTAACCTCTAGACTCTTTAGACTTAATTTTTCTTATGACTTTGTTGCTCTCGCATGAGACCATTAGCATGCTTAATTAATGTTAAAGTGAAAGAGAAAGGATTTAGTTCGGTTTTACAGAAGCTCAAAAAGTCCAAACATGGGCATGGAATATTATTGTCATATTATATCTACAGAAGCTCATAAATTTCTAGATATAAACATGAGGCATGTTTTCCAAAAAGTCCAAACATGAGGCATGTTTAAAAAAGAGAGTTACACACAGGAGAAAGTTATTTCGGTTTTATGTTTACAATGAAAAATTCTAGATATAACCAGTTTACAATAGAATTCAAGTTTGACGTTATACATACTATAGCTGTTTTTTACCATAAAATCATGAAAAACATGTACGAATTTTTTTCTAATGAAGATGAAGAGATATGGTTTAAGGAATTGTTGAATTCAATGATGGTGTTACTATTTAGGGAGTGGAATTTCACTTTTTTTTGTTTTCTTTTTTAGTGGAGTAAGTTTTCATTGTAAAATATGAAATGATGCATCACAAATTTTTCTTTTTCAGTGGAGTAAGTTTTCATTGTACATTATGAAATGATGCATCACAACTTTTTCTTTTTCGCGAAGCTAAAAAGACATGTACCAACCTGTCTTATTTTTTCCCCTGTAGAAATGGGAAATAAGACTCAATATCCAGAAGAGTTTACCTGGTAAGTGCGCATTTGCATATGAAGTTAACCATAACTATGAGTCTATATGAGTCTATATGGCATAAGCATGCTCTCAATGCTTTCCGCCGGGAAAATGGTTAAGTGATAGTTATGAAGTTACAATCAAGTAGGTAGGTGCTTAATGCATGTATTTAGTCACTTTGGCGTCATGTCTTTAACAATACCCTATTGATCTCTTCTTTTTGGTATACAAAGTTACATGATTAGTGGCGATCTAGCTTGCTCCCAAGAGGCATTCAAAGTCAATAGCTACTTATTTACTCTTCGTCTGAAGGGAACAATGGAGAAAGGACCGTTTAATCACCCCAATTGATGCTATTGTGGGAAGGCCAGCAAAATTGTCACCTCTTGGACTGATAAAAATCCAGGAAGGAGGTTCCTAGTTTGTCCAAATCCAAGGGTGAGAATTTTTTTTTTCGTACTCTAATTTGGTAAATATATGCTCCGCAATGCAATGCAATGTGTTATTGTGTTATTGTTTCTGGCCACCTTCACAAGAATTTAAAGCAATTCGGAAAAAAAAAGCCACCCTCAATGTAAACAATGCAACCAACAAAAACAAATTTGGGTCCAACAGATTTATTTGTTTGTTGATACCAGCAATGTTCTACTTTATGGTGGCTTTAACAATGGTTGCTTGCTTGTGTTAATGTGTTTGTATAACAACCTTAATAACTTGTTTGCACATAGTTGCTTGTGTTATGCAGGGTGGTTGTGGGTTTTGGCAATGGATGGATTCCGAGATGTGTCCTAGATCTCAAATTATCATACCTAGATTATTGAGGAAGATTGATAGGCTTGAAAGGGATGCGGGAAAAAAAAGGTGCTTTGTGTAGGAAGCTATGACTTGGATTGTTGTTCTCTTGGGCATTGATTATTGCATTGATGTTTAAGGATTGAAGAGTATTTTTAAGGTTTTAATGTCTTATGTAATGTTTGTAGGAGGAATTTATGTAATGTACAATGATTACGTATTTAGTTTTTAATATATGAAATGGATTATGAATTTCAAAATATGTGAGGAATCCTAGTGATGGATGTAATAGTTTGATAATAGAAAATATGTGCATTTAAGTTTAACTTGAAGTGAAAAGATTGAAAAACAATTTGAACAAAAATGGGCATTCATTAAGTTGCAACACCCTTAAAAAAATGAGCATCCACAACGAAGACTCCATTTAACTTAGATGGAAAATTCATAAAAGGTTTCATAAAATTTTAGTGTCACTATATATACATAGATCTTTTCAAAAAAACTAAATGAAGGCTACTACTGGTTGGTTGTTTTCATCCTCTTTGCTAGGGATTTAAACCTCAGATGTTTTGATGGTTGACACTGAGCATGTTGGCTACCACCAAATTGTGACATTTCTTGTATGGGTGGAGTTGGTTGTGAAAAGGGTTGATCAAGTACACTTGCTTGTGAAGACATCTCTTGAGAAACTGATTGATGGGGAATTTCTTTCTTTGATTTTGATCTTGTCCCTATAGTACCATCAGCTTCTTTTTACTTCGTTTTCTTGAGTCTACGACGTGCTTCTTGTCTTTTGGTGGCTTAGGCAGCTGCTTTGGAGGTATTGGTTCCTAGAATATAATTCCAAACTCAAAAACAACAATAAACAGAAAAACAGCATTCCAAACTCAAAAAAAAAAAAAGGAAAATACCTGGCACTTGCTCATATAATATCCAACTGAACCACAGTTGCTACATTTTGTTCGTACATGATATTTTGGCATTTTAGTATTCGAGATCTTCTGGGGCTCATCAGGTGCTTTTTTTCTGCTTTTCCTTGGCCTGCCAGGTTGCTTGTGGTATTTGGGTGGCTTCAAAGGATTCCTCCCAGTTGATTGCCATTGGTCTTCACTTGTCATTGGCATGATGATTCCTATGTAAGACCTCTTATACGACTCCAAACTGTAACATTCATCCACATATGTCGCTGCATTACGATTCAATCTGCTAACGGCACAACATGTATGTGGGCAGGGAATTCCACTAAGATCCCATCTACGACAAGAACATGTATGCACCTTCAAATTAACCCTAAACTGTCTTTCGGTATCAGAACTGACTTCAAATATATAAACCCATGCATGCCTTGACAAAAATTGTTGTCCTTGTTTCTTGTTCTCTTCCAACAACTGTCTAATTCTTGGCCCAATTTGATGCCCATGCCAATGATCGGGGGCCATCCTACATAGCAACATAAGATTATTCAGCTTGTATACAACATGTGAATACCATATATACTACCAATCTAATACATACTAACCTTCTTGTTGAGTGCAGCATCATCACATAACTCCTCATTTTCTCCAGTATAGTTAGTATAGGCTTGTCTCTTGCAGGTATGATTGCCTTGTTGAAAGCCTCATTTAAATTGTTTGTCAAAATGTCACATTTGAAGGCAGAGTTGAAATGTGCACGACACCATTGCTTAGCATCCCGTTGGCTTAGCTAGTAATGGACAGGCTCACTGAATACTAGCATATTCTTCATTTCTGACAGGACCCACCCCCAATCCCCCTGGATTAAGGGCTAAGTCCTGCTCCCGTCTAACTTACACATGACACAAAGGCTAAACTGACGTCCAACCTCCTTGTCACACGTAAGTCGGACAAGGGATTCCCAACACACCGTTCCAAACTTTCAGACTTCCCAGAGCGCGCAGACTCTACTGTGGTTCGCGTATGTGATGTCTCCATCTCTCTGGACTAACAGCCCGCACCGCAACAATCTGAAAGGTATCGAAAACAAGAAAAGACTGAGTGCACAAAAATAAATAGTAATATCAGAAAACAGTTATCAGAAAACATAATTTATACCCTCCACGCAAAAACCAATGCATACATATAAAATCCACGTTATGAAACCATTTCATCCAAAATCATCAATGAAAATCATAATCATTTCTTTCTTCACATCCGCAATTCAAATCCAAGGCATCAGCCCAAAATCACAAATCAATCTCAAAGTACGGGAACTCAGTCCCAAAACTCATCAAATCCAATTCATCCGGTCCACTGCCCAAAACATCTGAAAACTAGCGAAAAATATCAATCATACGAGTTGCTGGATCTCAAGTGCGCCCGAGTCTTTAAACTCAAAACCATGCACATAATCAGGCCTTTCCGGGATATCAACGAGTCTTTAAACTCAAAACATATACCGAGTCTTTAAACTCAAAACATATCAATCCAGGGCCCTCCCCCGTCAATCAATCGAGTCTTTAAACTCAAAACCAGATCCAGCGATTTTTTTTTTCTTTTTCTGGGTCTTTAAACCCAAAACCATTTTTCAATCAAGTGAAAACCATAGAAAATCCATATCTGAATTCTCAACAATGATTCTGTAAGCTATCATCCAGAACCATCATCCCGAACCCAAATCCAGAGTTTATCTTTCAAGTTTCAAAACCAAATCCGAAATCACTTTTCTGAAATTCGCTTCCAAAACTAAAATCTTGTTTATCGAAATCACATGAATAGGGCTCCAAGCCCGAGATCACTTTTCAAAATCCGTTATAAATCATTGAAATCAAATCATAGTTTAAATCCTGAAATCAAATCATCAAAATCATGATCAAATCACAACATAAATCGAAATCTCGTAAAACGTGCAAATACGTACTTATCTCGAAATACGTGCAAAAAAAGAATCAAGATCATAATCAAATCATAGAATCACATAAAGAAAACATATAAAAATATATATGCATGCATCATAAGTTTGAAATCAAAGTCCACTCACAGACCATTTGCGATGCCGCCTCGATATGCATGCACATACGCCGTTCCCGGCCTATCCACTATCACCGGCTTCCCCAAAACTGTCCAAATCCCATAATAAGGTCACTAACTACTTCATTAAGCTTCAACTAAGTCCCCGTAATTTTTCCAAATTTTTAACTATTTTTAATCGAGCCCTAAAACCATCCGACAACCCAAAACATATCGAGACGATGTCCGATCGACTTGAAAGTGCCAAAATGTTTGTTACATCGAATACTTTAAAAGTCATGTTGGGACCCTCCTCAAAATGTGTGCCACGCGCCCACACGTGCCATCCAAAGGGGCTGCGCGTGGGCCTCACGCGCCTGCACTGTTCATCTTCAACCTCTCGCTGAACCGGGTCCAGACCGGTTCTGTTCAGGCAGGTCTAATCGAACGGGCGGTCATGATTTTCCTTTATTTCTCCATTATTTTCACTTCTGTGCCAGTTACTTCTTCCTAGTCATACTAATTGATCTAGCTAAGAAAAACACAATTTAAGGACGCGGATACTACCTTCCCGATTCAAACAGATAACCATGCTCTATACCCAGGTCCATTTTCGAATTTGTCCTCCTCCAGCCTTCGCTTTAATCCCAGTCGACGTGTTTTCCTTACATTATCATGTTTCAATCATTAGTATACCTCAACAAGGCCTACAAACCCGTATTCAATTCTTGAAACCAAAACTTATCGCGTCGGGTTCGTCGGCTACCGTCTACGGCGGCTCGACCCAGGGCCACCACTAAGATCGACTCAGCACTCCCTTCATCTTTTCTTCACACACTACCATCAAATAGTGAGGTTTGAGAGGCTTGGTTTCACAATCACCCCTGTTCTTCTGTTTCTCACACGGTTACAGAGCCACCGTCGTGGACAACCTTCCACGGTGGCACCACCCTCTTCAATCACCTCCTCAGCCACACACTTCCCCGACCAGCAATGAAAATCGTGAGTTTGGTAAGAATCTGGGTCCAGGGTCACCCACTGCACACACACACTCTCTGTTTTCCAACAAACTGTACAAACCCTATTTGTTTTCTCCATTTCCTCCTCACTTTCTTCTCCCTTCTTCTTCACTCTTCACCCCTAATCTTTCTGGTTTTCACTCAAACACACACCACCAGCACTGAGCTCACATAACTAAACCAAAATGCACGATTTCACTCTGCCCTATTTTATGTTAATCAATCAAACATGTGAAGAAAAGGCTGGAACTAACCAGAACCTCCCCACGTGTCCAAATCTCCCACCATCTGGTGCAAAATATCCACTATAGTAAGGACAGATGTCCTCATCCTGCTGGGCACAGATCCCTAGACAGCAAAAGAATATTTTACCCCTGCCTTCCAAAATTACCATTTTCCCTTAGGGTTTGTTGACCAAAATCCAAACCGTCCGACGTCCGATGATAACATGTCACGACCCGGCCCATCTAACACAATATTGTCCGCTTTGGCCCAGCCCTCACGGTTTTGTTTTCGGGAGCTCACGTGCAACTTCCTAGTAGGTCACCCATCATGGGATTGCACCAGCCTCAACTCTCTTAACTTTGGGGTTCTAATCCCCCCCAAAGCCACTGAGCTCCCAAAAGGCCTTGTGTTAGATAGATACGTGCTTACACATATAAGGTACTTCACCTTTCCCTCCCCGAGCGATGTGGGATCGTTCACCGATCTTACCTTTCCAAGCTCACAGGTCTTGCTCACCGATCTTGCTTCTCAAGCTCACGGGTCTTGTTCACCGTTCATGCTTCCAAGACCGGGTCTTACAATCCACCCCCCTTGGGGCCCAGCGTCCTCGCTGGCACACTTCCGGTCAGGGTTCGGCTCTGATACCATTCTGTCACGACCCGGCCCATTTAACACAATATTGTCCGCTTTGGGCCCAACCCTCACCGTTTTGTTTTCGGGAGCTCACGTGCAACTTCCCAGTAGGTCACCCATCATGGGATTGCACTAGCCTCAACTCGCTTAACTTTGGGGTTCTAATCCCCCCAAAAGCCACTGAGCTCCCAAAAGGCCTTGTGTTAGATAGATACGTGCCCACACATATAAGGTACTTCACCTTTCCCTCCCCGAGCGATGTGGGATCGTTCACCGATCTGACCTTTCCAAGCTCACAGGTCTTGCTCACCGATCTTGCTTCTCAAGCTCACGGGTCTTGCTCACCGTTCTTGCTTCCAAGACCGGGTCTTACATAACATGCCGCCTGTCGTTGCACTCAGGACATCGAGACCTAACTAACGATCCTCTAATTACGTGAAAAGTCCACGTCGTTTGAAAATTCAACAAATTGCCCCTATTCAACAAAATTACCAAATTTCCTTTGAACTTCTGAACGTCATAACTTCCTCCTCGGATGTCGGAATCGGACGTGCCACCTGTTTATGAACTCGTGACGTCCCGAACTACGTCACGGTAATCGATCAAATTCCATTCGACCGCCCGATTAAAAAGTCAACATTTTTGCCCAGTTCTAGGGGCAAAATCGTCATTTTGCACCGTCCTTCTGAATGCATCCCACTAATCACCGATTAACTTTACTAATCCGTCATTAACCATTAATCTAATCCCGATTTCTGGGATGAGCTGTTACAATTTCCATTTCAAACCATGCCAAATTAGTGGCCCGTGCTATCATTTCAAATTGCTCTTATAAAGCCATGCTTTTGTGCTCCTTGTTGAAGTTGTCATATAGGTGCTTAATGCAATGTCTATGCTCTGCATGTGGGAAACACTGACCTATAGCTTCAAGCAATCCTTTCTGCTTATCAATCATAAACAAGTACCCATGGCTATTTTGTATCTTCAAATCATCACCCAAAATGTCCAGAAACCATTTCCAAGTACTGTAATTCTTAACCTCCACAATGGTCCATGCTATTGGATACATGCCATTGTTTGCATCAATTCCAACAGCAGCCAAAATCTGTCCAGAATGTGGGCCTTTAATATGAGTCCTATCTAAGCCAATAAAAGGCCTACAACCTTGCATCCAACCTTTTTTACAAGGCCCTAATGAGACGTAAACTCTCTGGAATCTAGGCACCCCATCACCCTCAAGTTTGGCCTTAATCACCGCGGTGCTTTCACCATCTAGTTTCTTCAACTCCTCACAATAATCTCGTAAGATTTCATACTGTCTAGTGTAAGTGCCTTCAACCAACTCTATGGACATATGCCTTGCCCTATACGAAGTGGATTTACATGGCCAATAGCCTGATTCTTGGAACACAAGAGCTTGAAACTCCCCTAAGTCCCACTTCTTGCTTCTAAGTTGTCTTGAATACTTTCTCACCAACCACTGAGTATTTGCATGCCTATTGTAAACACTCTTGCTACAATCATGTTTTGAACAAAAAGTTTTCACTTGGAAGTACTTTCTCCCTTCCACCTTTGAAGCATAAACATAGAACTTGCAACTTGTTCCATCCCCACACACTTCTTGTATCTTATCTGCATCATTCTTCTTAAAGTTAATTTACCTCCCAACTATCACAGAGTACCTTCTAATAGATTCTCTGAAAATTGCAGCAGAAGGAAATTTCAAACCAAGTTCAAATACAGGGTTTTCCATATCAGTTTCTGGATGGAAGTTCCTATATGCCTAACCTTCTTTTCTTCTCCTTCCCATACATCCAGTCTGACCTTCACCATTGTCACTATCTTCTACTTCTAGATCAAGGCTAATCAACCTAGGTGAATTGGTCCCAATTTCCTCATTTCCCACATGTTCAGCATGTTCATGAACATTTGGATCACTTTCAGCTTCTTCATGGTCCACATAATTCTGAAACAGAGCATCATCTAGTTCTTTTGTTTGTACAAACTCAGTGTCAACAAACTCCGTATCAAGCTCATCATATTCTTCAGTATCTGACTCAACATCAATTGTAACGATCCATCCCGGGAGTCGGGATTAGCTTAGTGATTAGTGACGGATTAGCTAGGTTAATCAGTGTTTAGGTGGTTACGTTTGGACGTTTGGCACAGAATGATAATTTTGCCCCTTGAATGGGAAAAATGTTGACTTTTAGTTCGGACGGTCAATTGGACATTGATCGATGACCGTGACGTAGTTCGGGATGTCACGAGTCCGTAGACGGGTAGCACGCCCGATTCCGACATCCGAGGAGGAAGTTATGATGTTTGGAAGGTTGAGGGCACTTTTGTAATTTGGTTAAAAGAGGGGAATTTGTTGACTTTTTGAACGACAAGGTTTCTTCATGCAAACCGAAGACCGTTAGATAGATCTCGTCGTCCTAAGTACAACGATAGGCGGCACGCCTTCATCGGACATCAGACGAGTGAGATATGGATCTAGGAAGCGAAGGGTAAAATCGTAATTTGAACAATTAGGGGTATTTTGGTCTTTTTGCACCTTGGGAAGCGTGCCAATCTGATAAGGACAAGTGTGCAGTGCTAATTGGATATTTTGGGGATGGTCCACCAGGTGTTTGACACCTGGCTGTTTTCCAGTGGGTTCTAGCCACTACACGGGTACACATATATTGTTTGAGTTGTGTTAGTCGTGTACTGAGGAGAAAACAGAGACCGTGTAACAGGGAGGGAATCGATCGGTTTCTGGGTGAGTGTGTGAGTTTTGGTGATCTAGTGAGTGAGAGCAGAGAGAAGTTGTGAGACTGGTGACTGTTTGGGTTGAACTGAAGTGAGTTTGGGTGTGTGAGAGGTGAGTAAAACCCGAAAAACAGAGAAGGTGTCGAGGACCGTGGTGCAACCACAATCGATCATTTTGATCCAATCGGGTTCGAGGGAATATTAGGAAGGCTGAGGACAACCTTGTGAACCTAGAGGAACACGGCGGCGAGCACGGCGGAGGTTAGAACACGGGTGAGTTCTCGCTGTCCACTGTTTTTCCGTTTAAGTTCAAAGTGAGAATCGTGGATTTTGGAGCTTATTCGAGTTGTTCTTTTGTTACTAATGGCTCTAGGAGGTTGTATTTGAGCTCAGGGAACCGAAATCGTGGCTGGGAGGACAACCAGTGGCCGGGAACAGAACCTGGTTTTTTTCTGGGTTTTGGTTCGAGTTTGACAGGTGAGGATTTGGACTTTAATTCGTGTTTTTCTTACTTAAATCGATTGCTTAGAGTGGGATGAAACTAGTAGTGAAGATATAATTGAAAACGGATTGGATTTGAGTGAGAACCGGCCACGCCAGCTCGGTTCGACCGAACCGGTCTGAACCTGGTGGACTGAGGTTGAAGATGATGAATAGTTCATGCGCGTGAAGCCCACGCGCAGCCCCTTTGGGCCTCGCGTGAGGGCGCATGGGGACTATTTAGGGGAAACGTTCAACACAGTTTTCACTCTAATCGATGTAACGAACATTTTAGGACATGTTTCGTGTCGATCGGACACCGGATCCGGTTAGTTTTAAGTGTTCGAAGGTTTAGGGTTCCGTTTAATTACGTTTAAAAATCCGAGAAAATTGGGAAAATAGGGTAAGCCTAAATGAAGTGTTTGTGACCCAGATTTGTGACTTTTGACAGGTCGGGAAATCCCTGAGGCAACCGAGGAACGTACGGGACGCGAGTGACGTGCCCGGGAACTGTGAATGGACTCTTTTCTTTCTAACTGAGCATGCATAACTGTTTTTATCTTCTTTTTTTATGGTTTTAATTATGATTTCATGATTATTGATTATTCTATATCTGTTTTACGTACTTGCACGTTTTTCGAGAAATTTACGTATTCGGCGCGTTTTGCGAGATATGCTCTGTTTATGATTCTGATGCCACGATTTTGGGACATAAATCTATAACTGGTTTTCTACGATTGTAACTGAGTTTTGAAACAAGATTTGATAAACAAGGTTTCCGATTTTAGAATCAGATTTCGGAAATCGAGATTTTGGTTTTAAAGCTTGAAAAAGGGATTTCTGGATTAGGATTCGGAATGACGGTTCTGAACGCCGGAATGGCTTCGGAATAGTGCTTTTGAATTGGGGTTTGGATATGGATTTAGAAATGGTTTTCAAACGGTTTTGGATTGGATTTGCTGGATCTGGTTATTAGGTTTAAAGACTCGGATTATGATATGACGGGGGCGGGCCCGGATTGGGTTTAAAGACCCGGATTGAATTTAAAGACTCGGGAGTTTAAAGACTCGGATTATATTGAGGCCTGGATTGCGTTTAAAGACTCGGGAGTTTAAAGACTCAGATAGATCGAGCAGCTTTGATCGGATGATGATATTGGTATTTCATGTGTTTATGATACTGCTTCCATGATGATTACTATATGATTTCTAAATGTTTTCAGATATGTAGTTATGCATGCATGTTTTTAAAACGGGGGGAAAAATCCTGGTTTTTTTATTAAACTGTTTTGAAACTTGTACTTATTTTTAGTCCACTCACACTTTCCTGGTTTTTTAAATGCCCTCCAGGTCGTGGTGCTAGTGCTGGGGCTAACTTTGAGGCAGAGGCAGAGGCATAGAGTATTCTAGAGTTTTCCGACGTTTTCCGTTACGAGCTTTTCCGTTGTGCGTGTAGTCAACTTTTAGTAGGATTTATGTCTTACCTTGTTTTGTATTATGCTCTGTATGACTGTTGACTCGTTGGATTTTGAATTCTCCCTGGTCTGGCAATGTATGCTTGTGGTTGCTTTGAGGTTTTTCTGGTACTTTGAGTGTGTTTGTCAGACGGGAGCAGGGTTCGTCCCGGTTATCAGGGTGGTAACCGGGGTGGGTCATGTCATCAATTCCTTCTTCTTCTTGCATAACTTTTTTTCCCCTTTCCTAGCTCTTGGGGTAACTTAATCCCATCACCACCCCCACGTCTTAAGTAGATAGGGATTATCTTGCCATTTGACTCAATATATCCCTTACAAAGCAGATGCAATTGTCGATCACCACTCACCTCAACCAAGTCCGAACTGTTCCACTCTTTTGAATATATAGACACTGAGCTAGTATCATAACCCAAGTCCTTAGCCACATTTTTCATCTCTAACATTGATATATGATCAATCAATACAAAGTCATACCATTTAATATTTCCCCCCTTGTACAACATTGTCAACCCATCTTTACCCCTTTCCATCACCACACCATGATGATGCACCTCTAAACTGAGTAAATTAGGATCATCTAAAAAACCAGCAGCAATACACTCTAATTAGTACTAACAAAAAAAGAGAAACACACACACACACACCAGCAGCAATACACTCTAATTGTCAACCCATTTTTACATTCCCATTTTCTCCTCATGTACCACTCCCTTTTTTTTATGAAGGTTCAGATTGGGTAAATCAAAGAAAAATCAAAGGACATAAGCAAACTGAGTGCATAAGAAAACAGGGGAGTGTGAAACTCACTTTCCAATTGGAAAAATTTTTAATAACGAAAATAATTATATCAAGAAAACTGAACCTAGAAAATAGATCACAATCTTCCCACAATAACACGTTCCAGCAAATTATTGTCGGCTTTTATTTTCTATTCAACATCCCAAGCGACCAAACACCAACTCCAATGACCTAAAAGAAGAATTTAAAGCAGGAAGCTTTCCTTTATTTTCCATATATCCAATTTTCCCAATAACCAAATGGAGCATCAGAAACATTATATTTGTGTTGAGAAGAGGAAATCTCTCTAACACATACTAACATGAAAAAATAACAAGACGAAACAGACAAACAATGGAAAGAACACCATTCTTTAGCAATCAACACAAAATTGAAAGTGAAAAATCGAGAAAACCACAGCATATTACGAACCGTATTTTGGTTGTTTGAGTCTGGGGTCACGAGGAATCATCCTCTTCTCTAATTGGGGTCGCGAGGAATCACCTTCAAGCGAAGAAATAAGAAGATGCTGCTGAAATACAACATTGGGCATTTAGGAAAATGAAAATGAAAATCAAGAAACAGAAGGGTCAACGGAAATGCAATGGGCATTCAGCTATAACCTATAATCAAAAAACAGCATGGGCAATACAAAACCATAGAACCATTGCAATCATCCAAAACAACATAGAGAAACACGTTCCCCAAACAAAAATGCAGTAAATAAAGAAAATACCTTATATGTGGGGGAATTGGAACTGAAATGGTTGGTGTGTTGTGCTAGTGGATTGAAATTGAGATCAGAAGGGTCAACGGTTATACAATCAGGGGGTGACTCGAAGAAAGACAAAGAGAACTGCTTGTTAACAACGCCGACATCGAAATAAATGAGGCCAAAGCTTAGCACATCCACTCTGATCCCCTTCACTGGAAACCACAGAAACAGTTCCTGAGCAGAAACCCCCGATAAGTTGGCGATGCGACCGAAAGAGAGAATGTCGGAGACGTTGTGCTAGTCTCCAACAACAATCGAAATTGCAGCAACACTTGGCGTGGCGAGGAATCACCTTCAGACGCTTGGGCACTGATTTAGGGCTAATGAAATCATAATTGGGGAGGAAATTGGATCTGATTTCATAGGGGAAGGAAATTTACCCAAACACAAGGAAATTGCACCTTCAATTATCCCATTTTGAGACCTTAAAGTACTATTTAGTCAGGACAATTATGCCCCTGCAAATAACGGACCATCGTGAAATTTGACGACTAGAGGGCACTTTGAAACTGAAACCGTGTTCAGGGGCAATTTGGGTTAGAATCATGTTCAGGGTGCATTTTGAGACTACGCTCAATGTTCAGGGGGCATTTTGAGTAAAAAACCTTCTATTTAAATCAAGCTCAAGCAGATGAACAAGGACGAAAAATTCAAAATACAAATCTTCTTCAAGATTCAAACTATCTGTAGAGACAAAAATTAGCTCTCAAAGATCCAGTTTGCTTCTCAACTTCTCCTTTTGTTTAATGCACATTATTCTCAGACAAAAATTCCACTTTCTATCTCATTCTCATTATTGGTGTTAAGTACACCCTATTCTCACCGAGTTGGTGCAAATTGGCTATTTCTGTTAATACAGTCAATTGTGCGTCCAAACCAGAGGAAAAATAGGGGCGTCGAATAGAAGAGGATGACGTGGAAATGGTCGACGCTGGTATAAACGAAGTCGATGTGGAACCGACGTGGAATCAAACCAGTCTTTTCCTCACGAGCTAAATTTGAAATCAGGAAATTGGAGATTTCATTTCGTACGATTGGGGAATTCTAGGGTTTGGAGAAATTGCGATTTGGGGATTTCAGAAGTTTTGGAAATTGGTAGCCCTGCTTTTGACATTGGAGGCATTTGAGAAGTCCAAAGACTGTTGCGAGGATGATTCGGCGAACTGAAGGAGCTGAGCATCCCATTTATGGAAATTGCTTCTTCATTTTCAGTTAGAAGAATATGCATTTTGTTTGCTTGATTTCGATTGGTTTTTGTATGGACTAGAATTGTATTCACTATATGTATGTTGCATGGAATTGTATGTTGTTACGGATTTTGGAATTGCATGTGGTTCCTGATTATGGAATTACATGTTGTTACTAATTGTGGAATTGCATGTTGTTAATGATTGTGGAATTGTAGGCACTTGGGACTGGAACTGGGAATGGAAGTGTTTGTTGTTAACTGGGACCAAAATTGTGCTGGAATAGGCACTTGTATGTTGCATTATGTAATTGTATGTTGCAAATTGGAGTTGTATTAGGGAATTGGGATCAGAATTGTCATTGGAATAGGTAGTTGGGATTGGAATTGTAGTATGTAATTGTATTAAGGAATTGGGACTGGGATTGTATTATGGAATTATATGTTGCATTAGAATTGGTTCTAGGATTATATGTTGCATTGGAATTGTATGTTGCACTGGATTTAAAGCTTGCACTGGTTTTTTATGTTGCACTGAAATAGGCAGTAAACACTGAAATAGGGAGTAGACACTGGAATAGGGAATGGTAGTATTTCTTTTGTTAGCATAAGAATAAGCTTGCACTGGATTTCCATTTGTTAGCATAATTTTTCATTTCTAACACTTCAATTTCAATGTGAAATTAGTATTTCTTTTGCACACTTTTATTTCTCTTGCTCTAAAAATGATTTAAAACTTTCAGAAACAAGTAAATGTAAATTCCTTCGTCTTAAAAGGCATAGAAAAGAATCAATATGAGCCGGCCAGCTCTCCGCTTTAAGCACAATCCTTGATTAGAGGTCAGATTTTTGGTGTGCACACATACAACACTCACAAATTCTCTATCTAATGTATTGAATTTCTAGCAAACTTCAATAGTACGTGACACGCTCGCGCAAAATAACATATTTCTATGCCTACCCACCAAAAGGCATCCAACGGATTTTTCAGAGTAACAAAATATATATATCAAAGGTGCATCAAGCATTAGAATAATAAAATCTTACACTAAAAATTTAGAGAGAAAATGAATATGACCTATAATAAGTGATTCTATTCCGTAATAAAAATAAGATTTTTTTGAGATAAAACTCGTACTTAGTTATGTTATTAGTGATAGATCATGTAGCTGACTATGAAATGTTAACAAAATTCTTCTCAAATCATGACCTGCAACTGATCATTAGACCGCTTTTAACTTGGTCACGAACCAACTATTGTCGGGTCTCAATGATTAAAATCCAAACTCAACGGGGCCAAGATCAGGATTTAAACTCAAAACTTAATTGGTGGGTTGGGTCGAGATTAGAATCCAAACTCAGATGATCCAACAACAGACTAATGTAGTGATCCCTATGATCTACAAATCCAAAACTTAATCACGTTAAGATCAAAATCCAAATTCATATATAAGATCCAACAACTTAGTCTTTTTGGACCAGACAATCTGACTAATGTCGGAATCACGACAATTGAAAACCAATCATTAGACCATTTTTAACCAATTCACGACTTGATTATCGTTGTGATTCTGTTGATCGAATAAATCCAAGCGTAGGATCTCGACGTACGATCAAATTAAGTTAGACTATCGTTATGATTCCGATGATCGAATAAATTCAAACATAGGATCTCGACCATCGAAATCCAAACTTAATCATGTCGAGATTGGGATCCAATATGTTCCAACATTGATATTGTACGTCTCCAATTTAACCACTATAAATCGTGCAAGTTTTACTCGAAAGACTTTGGGTGTTATTATTGAAAATGGATCCAATTAAATTATATATTGTTTTGACATATCACAAGTATCCAATGTGAAACTAGATGTTATATATATATATATATATATATATTTTTTTAGCACAACTACAACAGTATCTACTACACTGAAAGATATATGTACTTGGTGGTAATACGTTTCGTATTACGTGTTCCCGCCCGAGAGGCTAATTTTTTTGTTATTCAAGCCTTTCTTAACAAAAATATAAAATATGCCCTCAATTTACACGTAATTTTAGACATATAAATATAAATGCATTATTTTATTTTTAAGCTATGATACGTTATTAGAACATTCAATCTGCATTATAACAATTAAAATCGAGATTGACTTTGGAATTTTAATAAATAATTTTTAAGCTATGATACGTTATTAGAACATTCAATCTGCATTATAACAATTAAAATCGAGATTGACTTTGGAATTTTAATCGTTATTAAATTGATACCTTCTTTTCCTTTTTCGGGTGAAAATTTTCTTTGCTCTGTAGTTTTTCTGTGAGTGTACGCCTAAGCTAAACACTATTGCTTTAATTTTTTTTTTAATAACTTATGGCATAATATATTTTATTTGAACTTGCGACCCTATTGCCCTAACTAATGGCCGGCTCTTTCGTCTGGTCAAAATGTACAAGAAAATTACTACCAGTTTGTTTGAAATGATGATGGATTAATTATATGCACGTGCGGGTATACATGCCCATTCAACTACTAAATATTGAGGTCCGTTGAATTCAAACTAATAAGTTTGTGGATTCGAAATACTCCACTGCCTCTTTTTTGAGTCAAAGTGATCATAATTACCTTCAAAAGATTTGTAGTTTAGTTTGAACTTTAAATCATCACCACTAAATCTAATAACATTCAGTCTTCCGTACTAAATCATCACCATTATTAATTAATCAAGTCATAGTAGTACTACCAATTCTCTACAAATAACACACACACACATATATATATATATATGGTACGTATGATTGGCACTAAATTTTAGCTGATCGAGTGCAAAGGGTGGACGAGAGTGAAGTCCTGAACAGAACATCGATCGATCAGTTCTATCCAACTTGATGATCAATTGCAGTATTAAACTTATTGACGACCAACGGCCTACATATTTAGAAATGATCATAATCTTCAATGGAAATGCTCAAACCCTGATGATCACCACCACTATCAGTATTTCCATGTCCTTCCCAATTTGTCATCGAACTCTCGCCGGCGTCGTGGTCCCAAAACTCGTTCTCCGCCCCACTCCGATGAGCCCCATTTCCCTGACTGCCACCTGCATGCTCTGACTTATTAGCAATCAAGTGGGCGTCAACCGCCATGCCAGCATCTGAAGCCGCCTTCTGTACAGACCTCGGCGACATGTTTGCATGAACTGAAGACGGCAACACCAACGGAAAGTTAAGGCCGTCCAACGTGGGTGGTCTACGTAAGCAATAATATGCCACGTCCCGGGAAACTGCGGCGGCCTCCGCGGAGGAGAAGGAGCCTAGCCAGAGGCGTTCTTGCGTGCCCGGGACACGGATTTCGGAGACCCACTTGCCCCATTTTCTTTGACGGACACCCTTGTATTTTCTGCTGGCAGTGGCGCCACCGGGGCTGGTGCTTTCTTCCGAACTGTAACTCATGATGGATCGATGATTTTGAAAATGAAACGTTGTGAGTTGTTTGTGATTATTTTGTTTGTATAAAAAGGAAGTGAGAAAAAGTGTTTATATAGGTTGAAGAAAGAGAAAGTCAGACTTGAAGGTCAAAAATTTAAAAAGTCAAAGTAAGAGGGGTTTTCACCATCCATCAACA
This sequence comes from Prinsepia uniflora, assembly GCA_032719365.1. NCBI lineage: Eukaryota > Viridiplantae > Streptophyta > Magnoliopsida > Rosales > Rosaceae > Prinsepia > Prinsepia uniflora. The sequence goes on along the minus strand of CM064865.1, from coordinate 10,991,019 downwards.
CCAGCCAGCCGGCCGACGTTGTTTCTACGTTGGGAGAAAAGACTCATACGGGACTTCCCTAGCACGCTCAGTAATAAATCCGTGGGTAAATGTAATATTAACTTTTAATCTAATAATATTTTCTTAAAAAATAAAAATATTAAACAACTATTAAAAATATATATAAAAAACAACTCTCTCGTGTTGATTCTTCCTGTCTCATTGATCAAAAAATAAAAAAGTAACCCCTTTTTATTAAAATTGATAGAAGCTTAAAGTTCAAATAATTATTTTTATATAAAGGTTAATCTTTGAAGGTCAGTAAGAAATTGGGAAATGGGACGCGATGAACAGAAAAATCTTTCGAGTCTTCATTAGTTTATTTAATTTAATTGTTCCAGAAAAACACGTGCTTAAGGAATTTGATAAGTAATAATCAAAGAAGGAAATACAGCCCAGGTTTGAATCTGAGAATGGAAGGCCACGTCAGATCGAATTTGAGGGGCGGAGAAAAACACACGTCACTAACAACGTTCAATTAGAGAGTTATGGTTTGGAGGTGGAGAGTTTGGCGCGTGAGGAAGGCATTTGAATGCTTACGTAACGCATGATGTCATGAGTCTTGAACCCCGTTTACCACGACCAAATCTCAACATTGCTAGTGCGCCTAGGACGCTGACTGAACAGCCAAGAACAATAACAACTCATTGAGGTGCAAGTAGCCCTAATTTACCGACCAAAAGATATTATTGTTTAGATATGACGTCATTTTTTATCTAGGTTTTCATGAATGATAAATCTTATTTCTACCAAAGAAATCGAAATTATGAGAAGAATAGAACACATAATACACGTTAGGGCCGGTTATTTCTCTTCCTTTTTATAGTGGTGATGGTCTCGATTAATTTCGTGTGGATTTTAAATTATATATCGAATTATGTCAGAAATTGCCACTCTTAATAATGACAAAACGGAAAACATCACGTACACATTACCTAGCCTCATGATGAATAATGTTTCAAAAATCTTGTCATAATTATTTTTGAAACAAAATCCTTCAAATATTTTGATTTTATAAAATAGAAACCCAACCAAGTTTTTAATGTTATGTGTTGACCAGTTTTATATATGGCATCATGTCACGCATCATTCGTACATAACATCACGCACTGATTCACTGTCATGCATCATCATCCCTACACAAAATGTGAATATGGCTTAATTCTTCTTCTTTTTGCTCTCGTAAAATAAAAAGTTTTATGAAACAAGAAAAAGGCACAACATATATCTTCAATGAAAGATTAGAAAACAATTTTGTATATATAAACGATATTTTATTTAATTTTATTCAAATTTAAAAATTTTAAACACGTTAAAAAATTCACTTTAATTACACTCATTTTTTAAAAAAAAAAACTCGAAAAAAAACTAAAATTAATCTCTCTTGAGCAAGTGATAATGAATTCAAAGTTGACTATATTTATTAGTTAATTTTAAGCAAGTAATAAGAACTTCAAAGTTGAATATATTCATTAGTTTGTCTTAAGCATGATGGGTTCCAAGGCGAACTTTCAAATTTGGGCACATTATTTTTCAATTCTCAAAACTCACAAAAATCAAAATTATGACAAGAAGCAATTACCAAAAAAATGCAATCAAATAAGTATTTGAGGTCCTTAATTGATAATTTTTCAAAAAAAAAAAACTTGTACTTAACAAATATAAGGAAAATTTACTTAAATATGGCATGTATTGCGCTTTGAGAGGAAAAAGTGCTAATTAACTCAAAAATCCAACAACCCACCAACCAACAATCAACTCAAAAAGTAGATAGGTGTGGGAAAAATTTAACTTGATTGACGAGTGGGAAATTCGATAATCAATCTAGCATTGTATTCTCTTACGCTCCATTACTCCTCTCAAAATTAGCTTCACAACTTAAATATGGTCTCCATTTCAATTAGAATTATCTTCAACAGTTTCTTTAAAATTTGAGAAGAAGAGAGGGCTAGGGTTTAAAAATTAACTTAAATAGATAAAGGAGGCTAGGTTATTGTTGAAAAAAATGCAATTAGAAAAATTATTTGATTTGAGTTGGGAAAAATTATTAGGGCTGATTTTGAAAAATTATTAGGATTGATTTAGGAAAAGATAAAACAAAAAAAATTTATTTTGGAAAAATAAAAGGAAAATCAAAAAGAAAAAAAAATTCTTTGAAAGAAAACCAAAAGAAAAAAAAAAAGAGGGAAAAAAAAACTCTTTGAAGGAAAACTAAGAGGAAAAAAAATTGGAAAAAACCACCTAAAAAGGCCCACAAAGGGATACGAACTTGTGGGCTCCTGCAAGGAGCAAATTTGATAAAGCCGAACCGTCCACATGCTCTATTTGGTGTATGGGTGCAGTAAGCAAATATATCAAAAACTTATATAATAACTATTAAAAAAAAAAAGGATTTCAGGACTCCCTCGAGGTGGGAGCTTGAGGCAGCCGTTTTACCTGGTTCCTTCAGGGCCAACGCTAATCTTAAGTGTTAAATTCAAAATTAAATATATTTAAAGTAAAATTTGGTGTTTTTCTTAAAAAAAAAAAAAATTCAATTCCTATTTACTTGATGTGGAACGAGCATCAAGGGCTATATTGTTTTTGGATTTTGGTCATCCCAATGTTGTATCCTTCTCAAGGGAAAGACATTGACCAACTTTTCAAATTTTCATGGTCATGCCGGGCACCTTTTTTTGTCACATTAAATGAGATCCCTACACTTGGTTGGGAACTTGGAGGAGATGGTGTCTGTGTGAAACGCCTTGATTTTAATTGAACAATAAGTTGGGAAATTTGCCACAAAAAAAGACACAAATCAACTTTTGAATTGGTTGAATTTTGCCCTCATTAATTGAAATATTGTTGTCAAATATTTATGAAGAAGAGGAATTTTGACTAAAAGGAACAGTGGAATAGTTCAATGTGGCTTTTGGGGATCAAAAGAGGCTGTTGTTCAAATTTAGCACCTACAATTAATGATCTCGTTTCTCTCTTCCTTTCTTGTTTTAGTATTGTGACACTCAACCCTACCAACTTCATACCTGTTTGCTTCTTCTTTCATTTTCTCCTTTTCTCCATTTCTCACTAGGCTATTGTAATCCCCTCAACGACTTCATCAACCACGTTTTTTAAGTAGGATCGGATACTTTATTTTCTTGTTGATATTTTACTCTAAGATCTCACTTGGTAAGTACGATTAAATTAGATTGGATAAACTCAATATATTTTGCATATAAATATCGATGCAATTTCAAAGTAGAAGAATTGGGTAGAACATAGAACAAATTTACATTTCTTAATCCTAATATTTTTGAGGGATTGGATTTGATAAGTTTTCTTCTATTTTTACTCCCTCTAATCCTATTACAATGAAAATACATCGATTTTTACATTCAAATTATATTGAATTTGATGAGTTATCTAATTCAATTCAATCTTAACCATAAAAAAAAAAAAAAAAAAAACTCTGAAGGATGTGACCTGGACTTGAGCTATAAATCATATTGTTTATCCAAAATTGTGTATCTTCCCTGAACTAAAGATTGTATGTTTTTTTTTTTTATCAATGATCAAAATGTTTTAAGGTAAAGTCACATAAACTTACAAATGTCAAGTAAAATCTTGAGTACTCGAAGATTTTGAATTCCACAAACAAACTCGAAGATTTTGAATTCCACAAACAACAAGAGGATTAATTAAATATCAAACTCACCACAAATATAAGTTGTTCATGCCTTTCATGTATTTTCAATCCATAAATCCTCAAATAGCTCTAATTTATATGATTTATAAAACCTCATTAATTCCACCTAAACAAAATTAAAAACCATATTAAAAACAGATTATATATTAATACTAAGGCTTGTATCTTTCCTATCAGATGTAGAAATTAGAACTAGTAATACAGTACACTCGTCATACTTGAGAATAAAACCAATGTTTTATTCACTTATAATATTATAATATGGGTAGCTGTTCGAGATTGTCGTATAAAATGTTTTATTTAAACTTTGAACCATGAAATGGAAAATAAAAAGAAACAAATCAAGGCAAACAAAATTAGAAAAATAAGAATCAGACTTATTCAATTGTACAAATTACGGTCCAAAAGCCATTGTTTTAATATAAATATACAAGTTTCCTGTAATATGACTCAATAGCTAAGGACACCGGCATAACCAGATAGGTACATTTAGCCAATCCAAAGAACCTTCAACTTTTCGTAGACCCGCCTGATTCAGACTGTAAACTGCAACAAGGGAGGAGGGCCAGGTAGAGAAACGTAAGGAGGAATATACAAAAGCCATTATAATGCAAAACCACCGATGGAGAAAACCATTTTCCGAACGATGAAACATCGAGCCATTGTGGTATTTTGTCAGTAGAATGCAGCTAGTTCTTCACCGATTATGTTGGAGCATCCTAGATCTCCTCCCCTCACTGGAAAGAAGAGGAAAGAATCCTAAATAGCCCATCTGGATTATCAGCATGGACCTGAAATGGTTCAAATTAGCATCGTATAGTGCAATTGATATTATCCTCAGATTCAAGATACTACACAAACAAATTGCATTGAAAGGTTTCATTTTTGAACACCAATTTATACATCCTAGACCGAGAACTTGTGCAAAACCATATGAGAAATACTGCCAAACACATAATTTTTTTTTTTTTTAAAAAAGACCGCTAATTCCCTAGTCCAAAAATGACGAACACTCAAAATATTGTCTTAACCTGAAATAGGAATCGCCAGGGTCATGTAAAAAGCCCAAATGTAATACATCTTTAGACCTGAGTACTCTTGAAAAGAGTCCAATAAAGTGGCAATATTCGAAACAACCCTGAAGTTTACGTGGTTCTCATTTCTTTAATCAAGCTGGAAATATTAACTTGATTAAGAGACTGACTAACTTCATTTTAGCATAGAAATGATTGAGAAAGTCTTCCATATTGCGTGCCTCAGTAGATTAACTACAGCAGTAAGATCAACATACCCAGTGGCCTGCATCCTCAAGGACATGCATTTCAACTCCACCTGCCTCCTCAGCCGCAAGCTCCTCAGCAGCATGAATCCTCTGGAGATCTTCTAGAGCCCATCTGTGCAAGCTCCTTTCTGCTTTCAAAAAGTTCACATGGACACCTCGAGGCACATCTTCAACAATTTTCCTAAATCATCCAAATCGAATAAGATTCAGTTGCAAACCTAACATTTCAATATTGGGACAAAGTTGAAGTATATTTTAGAATAAGAGTTTCCTTTTTGTTTCAAGATTTTAAGTTTTCTATGAACAACAATTCGATTGTAATGTATGCAGTTTAGCGCATGCCTATAATTAAAATGGAATTCACTTTTAACGAAAATCAAAACATTCATGGCGGCATGGAATACCACCAGGTCAGACTCTCTGGCGCATTCTGGAACCACATATGACGAGAAACCAATAAAATAAGGAAATGAAAAGGTTACCACAAATTTGCTTCTTCATAAGAATTGTACATTTCAGCAATTCCCTTGAGATCGAACACCCATGAGAAGGTTGGTTGTGATGAACCAAGAGGACCAGTTGGTCGAAGATTAGTGACCACCCACTGAACATGAAGCAACATATAATAATATAATATAAATCATCAAGGCAGCAAAAACATGAAAGAGTACAGAAGAACCAAAGAAATTAAGTAAATCAAGTGGGCACAAGTTAATACAAAGTACTAACATGCAAAATGATATAGCCAATACACCATGACTAGCAGATAGGAGTAATGACTAGCAGATAGGAGGAGTAACAGCAGAAGATGTTCCACAAAGTCAGCTAAGGTAATAAGCTCAAAAATATGGAACACTAGATATGCATACCTTAAAAGCATGAAAATTAGAGTAGTTCTATCAATAAAGAAACAAGTAGCAATGACCCAACTATTAAGGATCCTGCCGAATCACAGGAGATTGAGAATTCTTCTCCCTGATTCGGCAAATCATATCTCTATAGGAATCATTCTCGATTCCTTCCTACTGTATTTCTTTCCTAGTTAGTCTCTACCACTACATACCTAGTTAGGACTCTACTTGTATATACCTAGTTAGGACTCTGTTAAAACCTTTGTATAAATAGGGCACTACTGTAAAGAAAAGTTATTCAGTAAAAATATAAAACAGAAACCTGTTTTAAATACCTTTTATGGTATCAGAGCCTCCAAGCTCCACCGAGAAAAACTCCAAACCCTAATTCCCGAATCCTCAGTTTCCATGGCCACCCCACCAAATCCTGCCTCGGCTCCCTCCCTCCCACCATCCCCACCACCCGTCGTCGACCCTACCCTTCCGCCCACCCTCATTACCATCAATGCCACCGCCTAGCTTCCTGTCAAGCTCACAACCAATAATTACTTTCCTTGGCGTGCCCAATTTCATGCCCTCCTCCGTGGGTATGATCTTATGGGGTTTGTGGATGGATCTCATCCCTGCCCCCCTGAAACTGAGCCTGCACAGCGTGCCCTCTGGCTAGGCCAGGACCAACTCCTCCTCCACGGCATCCTGGCCTCTGTCTCCCCTCAGGTCATAACCCTCATTGCTGCTGCCCCTACCTCTACTGCTGCTTGGCAGCGTCTTGCCCACATCTATGCCAGCAAGGCCCGTGGCCGTGTTCTAGGCCTTAAGGAGCGTCTTCATCTCCTCCGCCGTGGTGACCGCCCTGTCTCTGATTACTTGCTGGAGGTTCGTCTTATCTCTGACGAACTTGCTGCAATTGACACTCCCCTTGCTGATGATGATCTGCTTCTTTATGTCCTCAACGGGGTGGGATCCCAATTTAAGGACATCACTGCTGCTGTCCTGTCCAGGGACACAGCTGTGGCTACTGTGGCTTCTGCCAGTGGTGTGGAACTCAGGGTCACAGCGCCAAACGCTGTCCACAGCTTCAGTCCCCTTCCCACAGTCCTCCCGTGGCCAACTCTACCATCCAGGCCCCTTCCCCAACCTGGATTTTGGACTCTGGTGCCTCCCACCATGTCACTGGTCACCCTCACAACCTCTCTGATGCCCAGCAGTACAGTGGCCCGGACGAAATAATCATAGGTAATGGTTTGGGACTTGGTATCTCCCACACCGGTTCTGTCTCTTTACCCACACCCACTACCTCTTCCTTTACTCTTAACAATGTCCTTTGTGCTCCTTCCATGACCAATAATCTGATTTCCATCTCACAGTTTAATCACCAAAATAACACATCTATTGAACTGTTTCCAACCTGTTTCCATGTGAAGGATCTCAGTAATAAGGATTCCCCTTCACTCCAGCCGATCACAGGAGATTGACTAAATCTCCTTGATCTGCTGAGATATGTCAAACGGAATCACCATTGATTCCTCCCTTGTATAGATAGTCAACTGTTTGATTCTTTCCTAACTTGTACATACCTAGTTAGGTCTCTCTACAGCCTATATAAAGATAGCTACTGCTGTAATTTAGAATTAATTCAATACAACAAATATTCAAATCTTTATATGGTATCAGAGCTTTAACTGCTCCACCGAGTAAACCCTAAGCTCTATGGCTGCCCAGACCACCGTTCCTGCCGCCCCCATCTCTTCACCCTTTGCTGAACCAAATCCTACTCTTTCCACCCTTATCACCATAAACACCGCAGCTCAGCTCCCTGTTAAGCTCACTGCCACGACATTCTTTCCGTGGCGAGCTCAGTTCAATGCTCTTCTTCGAGGGTATGACCTCATGGGCTATGTCGATGGCTCTCGACCCTGCCCCCCCCAAACAGAGACTGCTCTCCATGATTTCTGGGTCCGACAGGACCAACTGTTGCTTCATGCCATCCTGGCGTCCGTATCCCCTCAGGTGATCCAACTCATTGCTGCCGCCCCCACTTCTGCCGCTGCTTGGGCTCGGCTCACTCATCTCTATGCCAGCAAAGCCAGAGCGCGCGTCCTTGGTCTCAAGGAACGCCTAACTCTTCTTCGCCAGCATTCCCGTCCCATCTCCGAATATCTTCAGGAAGTTCGGACACTTGCTGATGAGCTGGCTTCCATTGACCAACCTTTGTCCGATGATGATCTCCTTCTCCATGTCCTTAATGGAGTGGGACCTGAGTTTAAGGAAATCGCCGCAGCTGTACGATCCAGGGATACTGCTGTTCCCTTTGAGAATCTACATGACCTTCTGGTCCAACATGAGGCTGCTTCCAGCCGTGCAGCCCACACTGCTGTCCCCTCACCCGTCACTGTCCATTTCACTCAGGCCCCTCGCGGCACCTCCTCCCATCGCTCCAGCAGGAGTTCCTCTGGTCAGCGGCACCCCACTCAGTCACCAGACAGCCACCGCCCCTCTGGTCACCGGTCATATCAACACTCCAGCGACGTCTCTCGTCGTCAATACTCTCAGTCCACTGGTTACCGTGGCTACTGTCAATGGTGCGGCACTCAGGGTCACAGCGCCAAACGCTGTCCTCATCTCCAGCAGTCCAACCCACCACCACCCGTGGCCAATCCTACAATTCAGGCCCCCTCCCCTGGCTGGCTTCTAGACTCTGGGGCCTCTCATCACGTGGCCACCAGCCCCCAACACCTCTCTGATGCAATCCATTACAGCGGCCCTGATGAGATACTAATTGGCAATGGTACAGGTCTTTCTATCACCCATACAGGCTCTTCCTTTCTCTCTTCTCCCAACTCCCCTCCCTTCAAACTCCACAATGTTTTATGTGCCCCTTCCATGACCAGAAATTTAATTTCAATTTCCCAGTTTAATAAACAAAACAATACCTCTATTGAATTATTTCCTGGTTGCTTTCATGTGAAGGATCTCAGCACGGGGGTGGTTCTCCTTCAAGGCCCGAGTAAGGACGATGTGTACGAGTGGACCCCTGCCCTTCTCCAAAAACCGCAGGCCATGGTGGCCGTGACAGTCTCCCCTAGTCTTTGGCACCGTCGCCTTGGTCACCCTCAATCCAAAACCCTAAAGAATGTCTTAAGTCTGTTTAATGTTCGTTTCTCTTCTCAAATTCCAGAACCACTCTGTAATTCCTGCGCATGCAATAAAAGTCATCGCCAACCCTTTGGCATTTCAACTTTAACCAGCCACCGTCCCTTAGACTTAATCTACAGTGATGTCTGGGGACCGGCTCCTTATCTCTCTATTGATGGATTTTCCTACTATGTAATCTTTGTTGATCATTTCACCAAGTACACTTGGCTTTACCCTCTTCGAAAAAAATCAGACGTCTATTCTACCTTCAAAGATTTTAAAACCTTGGTTGAAAAATACTTCAATACTCCCATCATTTCCCTTTACACTGATGGAGGTGGCGAATTCATTAAACTGAAACCTTTTCTTGCTGAGCATGGAATTAATCACCTCCTCACACCTCCACATACTCCCCAACACAATGGTACAGCCGAAAGGCGTCATCGCCACCTTGTTGACACCGGCCTCACCTTACTTCACCAAGCCCAACTCCCTCTCTCCTACTGGTCCTATGCTTTCAAGACCGCTGTCTATCTCATCAACCGCCTTCCTACATCCCTCCTCCAAAACAAATGTCCATACACTGCCCTCTTCCGTGCCACTCCCCATTATGCCAAACTGCGAACCTTTGGCTGTCTCTGCTTTCCTTGGCTACGGCCCTATACCACCAACAAAATGCAGCCTCGTTCTCAGCCCTGCATCTTCCTTGGCTACTCCCTTAGCCAAAGTGCCTACCTCTGTTTTGATCCCACTGCCAACAAACTCTACACCTCTCGCCATGTTCAGTTTGATGAAACCACCTTTCCTTCCGTCTCCTCCCTCCTCCCCACCCTCATCGTCTCTGCAGACACCTTCACAACCTGGTTGTCCACCGTTCCCCCAGTCACCACAGTTCCCTTTTCGCCTACTGTCACGCCACCAGCAGTGCCTGTGCAGTCCTCTACCATCACCGGGGCCTCCCTTGACACACCGTCCTTGCAGGTCCTTGCAGCTGACTCGCCCCCTGCTCAGATTCTGCCGCCAACACCTCTGCCCCCGGTTTCCAGCAGCCTTCCTGCTGCTCCCGCCTCTGCTCCTGCTCCCACAGCTCTTAATCCTCCTCCTGGTGACTCCCAACCTCCACCTCTCCGTACCTACACCAGGCGCCAACCTCCACCACCTCTCCCCCCTTCAGGTCCCCCTCCCCAAAACCCCACAAAAACCCACCCTATGCTCACCCGAACTCAAACGGGTACTGTCAAAACCGTACCCAGCTATGCCCTCACTGCCACCAAACACCAACTACCTTCCTTAGCCGAGCCCACCTGTGTCTCTCAAGCCAAGAAAGACCCTCAATGGCGTGCTGCCATGTCAAGTGAGATCAATGCTCTCATCCGGAATGGAACTTGGGAGTTGGTCCCCCCTCTTCCAAGCCAGAACGTTGTGGGGAACAAGTGGGTGTTCCGAATCAAACGGACACCTACTGGAGCTGTTGACAGATTTAAGGCCCGCCTTGTTGCCAAGGGGTACCATCAGCGTCCCGGGGTGGATTTCACGGATACATTCAGTCCCGTAGTCAAGCCCACCACAATCCGTGTTGTGCTTCACCTGGCTGTAACTAATGGCTGGCCCATTCGCCAGTTGGATGTCAATAATGCCTTCCTTCAAGGCACTCTTCATGAGGACGTGTACATGGCCCAGCCAGCTGGCTTTGTGGATCCACAGAACCCTTCTTATGTTTGCAAGCTCCGCAAGGCTATATATGGACTCAAACAAGCCCCCCGGGCCTGGTACACGGAACTTCAGACCTTCCTCCTATCCCACGGTTTTGTCCAGGCCAATTCTGATGCCTCGCTGTTCCTCCTAAGGCAAGGTTCGACTACTCTGTATTTTCTGGTATATGTTGATGATTTGATTGTGACAGGGAATACTCCAGCCGTTATCTCCCGCTTCATCCAAACTCTGGCCACCCGCTTCTCGGTTAAGGACCTTGGTTCCCTCAGTTACTTCCTTGGTGTGGAGGTCCTTCCAACCGCAACCGGCATCTTCCTGTCTCAGCACAAATATATCCATGACCTGCTCACCTTAGCTCGCATGGATGGTGCCAAGCCTGTGGCCACTCCTCTGGCTGTTTCCCCCTCTCTCCACCTGCACGATGGCTCCCCACCAGCAGATGCCACTAGCTTCCGCCGCCTTGTCGGGAGTCTGCAGTACCTCAGCCTGACCAGACCCGACGTATCCTTTGCTGTCAATAAACTCTCCCAGTTTATGCATGCTCCAACTGACCTCCACTGGCAGGCCCTCAAGCGTCTACTTCGCTATTTGAAAGGTACCTTGTTCTACGGTCTCCATCTCCATCGCCACACTACCTCCACTCTCCATGCTGTCACTCATTCCCTAAATGCATACTCGGATGCGGATTGGGCTGGGGACCGGGATGATCGAAAATCAACCACCGCCTATCTGGTCTACCTTGGCCACAATCTTATATCCTGGAGTTCCCACAAGCAGCGTGCGGTTTCCAGATCGTCCACTGAAGCAGAATACAGAGCCGTGGCTTCCACCACTGCTGAACTGCTCTGGGTACAGTCCCTAATCCGTGAGCTCGGCCTTCCTCTTTCAGGCACACCCACTATCTCCTGCGACAACATTGGGACTACCTTCTATTGCTCAAACCCGGTCTTTCACACACGCATGAAACATGTGGATATTGACTATCACTTTGTTCGTGATCATGTCACCAAAGGCCACCTCCAGGTGTCTCATGTCTCCACTGACGATCAGCTGGCTGATGCCCTCACCAAACCGCTGCCTCGCCCACGGTTTCAGCTCCTCCGTTCCAAGATCGGTGTCTCCGATGGCTCCACCGTCTTGCGGGGGTGTAATAAGGATTCCCCTTCACTCCAGCCGATCACAGGAGATTGACTAAATCTCCTTGATCTGCTGAGATATGTCAAACGGAATCACCATTGATTCCTCCCTTGTATAGATAGTCAACTGTTTGATTCTTTCCTAACTTGTACATACCTAGTTAGGTCTCTCTACAGCCTATATAAAGATAGCTACTGCTGTAATTTAGAATTAATTCAATACAACAAATATTCAAATCTTTATACTCAGCACGGGGGCGGTTCTCCTTCGAGGCCCGAGTAGGAATGGTGTCTATGAGTGGTCCTCTTCCTCCCTTCAACGGCCTCAAGCTCTGGTGGGTGTGGTGGTCTCTCCCAATCTGTGGCATCGTCGTTTGGGTCATCCCAGCTCTAAAGTTCTTCAAAGTGTCCTTCGTCAGTCTTCCATTTTTGTGTCTCCTAAACATCTTGAGTCAGTTTGTAATTCTTGCTTATGTAATAAAAGTCACCGCCTTCCATTTGGCGTTTCCTTTCCTCAATCCTCCCGTCCCTTACAATTACTTTACAGCGATGTTTGGGGTCCTGCTCCTTACCCATCCGTTGATGGTTTTTCCCACTATGTCATTTTTGTTGACCATTTCACTAAATACACCTGGCTGTATCCATTACGCCGAAAATCAGATGTTTACTCAACTTTTCAGGACTTCAAAACTTTGGTTGGAAAATATTTCCAGCATCCCATCACTTCCCTTTATACTGATGGTGGTGGTGAGTTCATCAAACTGAAGCCTTTTCTTGCCACCCACGGCATAAACCACCTCCTAACTCCACCACACACACCTCAACATAACGGTGTTGCTGAACGGCGACATCGTCACATCGTTGAAACTGGTCTCACCCTCCTCCATCAGGCCTCCCTTCCGTTATCCTACTGGTCCTATGCTTTTCGGGCAGCCGTCTACCTCATCAATCGGCTTCCCACTCCCAATCTCCAAAATACGTGCCCATACACTCTCCTCTTTCAACTCCCACCCAACTACACCCGTTTGCGCACCTTTGGTTGTCTTTGTTTCCCATGGCTTCGTCCTTACACCCAGAACAAACTTCAACCACGGTCAGCACAAATATGTCCGTGACCTCCTCACCACAGCTCGCATGGACGGTGCAAAACCAGTAGCCACCCCACTTGCGGTCTCTCCAACACTCACTCTTACAGATGGCTCTCCCCCTGCTGACGCCACGCTGTTCAGAAAGCTGGTTGGCAGCCTTCAATACCTCAATCTCACCCGCCCAGATTTCTCCTTTGCTGTCAACAAGCTCTCCCAGTTCATGCATGCCCCCACGGACACTCACTGGAAGGCCCTCAAACGCGTCCTGCGCTATCTCAAGGGCACCATGTTCTATGGCCTCCAGCTTCACTCCAGGTCTTCCAACCGTCTGCAAGCTGTTTCTCACTCCCATAACCTCCATGCCTTTTCCGATGCCGATTGGGCAGGAGACCCCTCAGACCGTAAATCCACTACTGCTTACCTGGTTTATCTTGGGGCCAATCTCATCTCCTGGAGTTCCCGGAAACAGAAGGCCGTTTCCAGGTCATCCACTGAGGCCGAATACCGTGCTGTGGCCTCCACCACTGCTGAGCTGCTTTGGGTCCAATCCCTCCTCCGGGAGCTCGGCCTCTCCGTTGCTGGTCCACCAACCATTTCCTGTGACAACATTGGCACCACCTTCTACTATGCCAATCCCGTTCTTCACTCACGCATGAAGCATGTCGACATTGACTTCCACTTCGTTCGTGATCATGTCACTCGTGGTCTCCTCCAGGTCTCTCATGTCACGAAGGATGATCAACTAGCTGATGCTCTTACTAAGCCGCTGCCCCGCCCGCGTTTTCAGCTCCTACGTTCCAAGATTGGTGTCGCTGATGGCTCCACCATCTTGCGGGGGCGTATTAAGGACCCTGCCGAATCACAGGAGATTGAGAATTCTTCTCCCTGATTCGGCAAATCATATCTCTACAGGAATCATTCTCGATTCCTTCCTACTGTATTTCTTTCCTAGTTAGTCTCTACCACTACATACCTAGTTAGGACTCTACTTGTATATACCTAGTTAGGACTCTGTTAAAACCTTTGTATAAATAGGGCACTACTGTAAAGAAAAGTTATTCAGTAAAAATATAAAACAGAAACCTGTTTTAAATACCTTTTACCAACAACCAACAACTTATGACAGTTATTGACTGAAAGAATGGAAGTAGACCAAGTATATATTGGAGTAAGAACAAAACAAAGTGATTTATATATACAACTTTCAGAGACCCAAACTTAAAATTATTACATTCAGGCTCTCACAGTATGAATACCTGTGCCACATCTTTGGAGAACCCTCTTTGAAGTAAAGCATTCACAACATCCCGCTTTGAGGTAACCTGCGTTGAAGGAAAATTAGTACAATTAAAAACATACACAGAAAAACAAATAAATGACGATAGAAACAATTTTTAATAGTGGTGTTGCACAATACGGATTAATAATTGACTTTACAACAAACACAATGAAAATGAAACCCTTTTCAGGTTTTGATCACCGGGGAAGGTGCACATCTCTGTGGTGACCCTTCCTTTTTTACTTTAATGAAATTTTGAAGTCAACATGACATCAACGAAATGAACTGCTGATGGCAGCGAAGGCTGATCAACAAGAAGATACATCTTTTGTTCAAAATGATCCCCAAAAGGAGCAAGGTATTGATTCAAATTATGTGATACCAAATTGAATTATATGAATTAGAGTTTGAACTGGAAACTAAGAGAGGAGAGAATTTAGAGGGCTGATAAATACATACTAGATTATAATATATTATATAATAAAAGAGCTAGCATTCTAACTGGAAGTGAACAAATTAAAAAGAACAGAAAACACATTGAATACAAACTCACTTCTTTTGGAAGTGTACTCAGGACAGATATCAATTCTTCTGGATGGTCCTCCCCATGCCCACCAGGACGAACTTTCCCAGGAGTAGCATCAAGAACCCAAACCTAAAACCACCAAGTCGTAAGAGGAAAAGAAGGATAATATCCTCACATACATATTCCAGTTCAATAACCACCCCCACCCACAATACTTACTCTGACTGGTCGTGCCAGAGGCTTTGCAGCTTGCTCCACCATGCTCAAGACAACTACATGACAATAAGAAGGTATAGTAAGTACCAAATCTATTTTAAGCAGGTAAAGATTTATTATGTACTAGCAGTCTCCAATAAAGATATGTAACATGCCAAATTAAGCTAGCATACCTTTCCCTCCAAAACTATGGCCAACCAAGACCCGAGGTGTTATCCTAAGCTGTCGTACCTAAACAGGAAGAAGAAATAAAATTACATGACATAATACTATCAGAAGCATGGGAAGGTACTATGCAGGAATATACAAACATCCATGGGGATAGTCAAATGCTGTGTAGACGGCATTATTCATGCAAGCCATTCTAAAATTGTGAAGATGTGTACAAGTATAATAGGAATACAGACATAAAACACAAAATGAATGCTTGGAGAGTTTGCTAAATGAGCCTAAGTCACAATAATAAATGATTTTTTTTTAAAAAAAAAAAACAATACCACGGGGCAAACTTGTTCATAAAGAATATAATAATCAGTGCCCAAGAAAAACATACAAGTTCTAAGACATCAAGAGCAGTGGAAGAAACAGAATGGGGTCCCCTTTTCTTAATGGATGCTGAATCACCATGACATCATAGGTCAACCAACAGAAACTGACACCGAACAAAAGAGGAATAAGTAAGATTCTCACCATGTCCAAATGCCAATATGCCATGTGCAATATATTGAAACACACGAAGAAGAAATGCTTGAAATAGAAGAACTATTGAACATGAAATTAGAAAAAATCGTCAAAATGGTTCAAAACTAATAGGAAGTTATTAGCTCAATTCTTTCATAAAA
The DNA here is from genome assembly GCA_032719365.1 of Prinsepia uniflora. Taxonomy (NCBI): domain Eukaryota; kingdom Viridiplantae; phylum Streptophyta; class Magnoliopsida; order Rosales; family Rosaceae; genus Prinsepia; species Prinsepia uniflora. Next base: position 10,975,227 of record CM064865.1, on the reverse strand, counting down.
CCCATGTTTTTTTTTTTTTTGCCATTTTCCTTACACAGAAAATCACAAAATTGTTTAAAAGCTTTATACCTTGTTAAACTTAAGGAGGACGCATTGCGACTATTTTGAACTGAAAGGTTATAACAAACTTAAAATGTTACGAGCTTTACCACATAAATATATGTTTCATTCATGATAAATAAAAGTGTGATACCTGCCATGTCGGAAATTCTTGTGCCAATCTCCTAGTGAAAGTTCCTGCAATATCAGACATTACGAAATGTGTCACATACTATTTACTTTCAGGATCATCCCTTGTTTCTAATAATATAGAGATCTGGCACTGAAAAGAAAACCACAAGAAATGCCCACAAGCTCAAGGCACCAAAAAACTTAACTTGACACCTAGAAGAAAACAAATCATATTATACAGGAAGGTCAAGATGATATAAATATGGGTGGCAAGTACTTTCCTCATCAGGGAGACATGTTAAAATCCAAAAGACCAACACCATTTAGACTGCACCAGAACAACTTTTACTGGAAAGGGCTTTCATACACAAGAGAAAAGCAATAAATCTAAGAAAATAATTTTAAAAAGAAACAGCAAGAGGTAATTGAAAAGTGAAAACAAACAAACAAGACAAGAGCCTATCTTCTTCATTCTTTAGTGAAAAAAACTGCACTAACTGAACACAATCCCATAAATACAAGAAGACTTTGACAAACTGAAAGATATGACACTCAACATTTTCTCCACTTCAAATCTCTCATTTAAAAGATTCTTCAAAACAAGACAGAGGAAACTTAGGAAGCAGCTCAACATTGTGGAAATTCTCACTCTCGCGTGAGCAAGAGAAAGCATGGAGATTTTTTCTCAACAATAAGTAATAAGTTCCACGAACTAATTTTAATAGAACCTAAAATTGATCTTCATCAAAATCTACATTAGAAAGCGAAAATTTTTCTCAAGTTAGATGCATGTAACCATATAATCGGTAAAAAAATAATGACTTCAAACTAATCTTTTAGTGAACATTTGGATTTTTACTGGCCAAAATGGATGATAGCCTTTGTGCGCTTTTGAATTGTAACCTTTATTTTCCGTATGAGTTTTGAATGCAAGAACCAGATAGGAAAAGAATAAACAAAATAAAAGAGCACAATTTGAGGTATTTATTTCTTCCTTTATTTTTGTTAGTCTGTAGTGTGATGAAAGTTTGATTATGAAAACTGCAATTAATAAAACATCATTTGATACCAAAAACACTAATAGAATTTGACAAATATAGAAAGTAACTGAGAACAGTGACAGCCAAGCTACTAAAACCTAGACATGAATAAATAATTGTTCTCAACTTTAGTTCTTGTCAAAAGTCAGACATGCTTGTAGTTTGAAACTTGGTCTTCTTCAACAGGCAAGAGAACGGATGATCTGACCACAAGGGTTCAGCTAAAATAACATTGGAATTTTTCAATAACGAAAATTTTCCAAATGGAAGAAAAGAAAAATCACTTGATACATGACACAAGCATCCTACTAGTACTTTGTTATATTTAAAAATGTAAATAAAGTAGAAAAATGCACAAGATTCACAATTTCAAGGGATTGACCAGCAACAAACATGATTCCAAATATGTCCTTCGTATCATCCTCTTCTAATTTTGAAGAATTTGGGAGGTAAAATAACATTAGCATGTGAAAAGAACATACATACCCCAGTTCTTCCTGCAACCAAGAATGCCATGCAAAAAAACAGCTGTTGGGGGCTCAGGTAATGACTTGTCCTTAACTGAACTCCATTTTACCTGCACACTGGAACTACTCAGAAATGTGATTATGGCCACTCAAATAATATTACGAAAATTAAGCTATGTTACATATCCTACTCATGACATCTCAATTTTCATACTAGCACATCGCTCCTCAATTTTCAGTTGCTTGTTAAGTTTTGAAAAGGTAGCAGATGGTTATGCTTTAATGGATGCCAATTCTTATTGATTACTATGTCAGCTTCAATAAAAGAAACAAGTGATGCGTGCAGCATGATATAGATTACTGTGATCTATGATTCAAATTTTAAAATCTCCCAGGATGAGGAATCTCATATTGTTTGACAGCATTACTGTGAAAGGGAAAGATTAATTTTCAAAGATAAGAAATTTTCCATCAGAGCTGATGTATGAACCATAGAAATTACTTTGTGCTATTAACCGATGTTTAATGGCTAAAACTTGAAACTTTCCAATAACATCCAAATTTTACTGACAATGATATGGTTCACTCATAACTACAATATTTGTAATGTGAAATTTTTCACTTCATGAGAATTAGGAGCAGATTAATGAATATGAAGGCTTACAAGTGCTCCTTGAACAAGATCAAATGCCTGCCAAAAATTTAAAACACAAAATTCTGTTAATTGGATAATACCTATCTAAACTTTGAAGTAATCTGAATTCTGAAAGTTCAGACTAACTAAGCTACATTCCAAAAACGACAATATTCACAATTTATTAGGTGATTGTGTGAAACAAGCATTTTACATACCAAGACGTCAGAAGGGTTGGCCAAACTTCCGCTTCTTGCAAGCTTCTCATCAACTAATGCCATACAGACACCCGATTTCATATCTGCATTCCCCAAGTGGCTAATGGCTAACTGACTCTACAATGGGAAGGTCCATACAGAAATTAGCTTAAATTAAGTTAAAAATCATAGATTGGGTGAAAATTTCTTTAATGTTATCTAAATTCGAAACATTAAAAATGACCCAAATGCAATTTCATAAGTTAACAAGGGGTAAAATCGTTGAAATTAAAATAGAATTACAACACTTGTTCACAACAACCCTCACTCAATCAATTTTTCAAATTGTAAATTTTCAATCTGGCATTGTTCAAACACAGTCCAACAAGATTTCTCTACATATATTTACACAATTAAGATCGAATAGACACTAATAAAACAACAATTGTAGTAAAAACTGCGTCATATCATTTCGCACGCCTTAGAACTCATGAAAGCTTACTTGATTATGAATATGGAAAGTACCTTAGAGGGCCAAGAGGTCCGACTCTTCAAACCGGAAGTTGAACGAAGCATTAGCCTCCTCTCCCCGAAATTAACTGAGCTCCCGCCATGACTGCATGCCGCAAGATTTGAAATCGCCGCCATTGTTGGAACGACGGCCAGTGGCAATGAGAGAATTGGAAAATGTCAGCGGAAAGAGAGATGGAGAAGGGAAGTGGAGGCGGAGACACCGAGGGAAGCAGTCGGTGGCTCGCCGAAGCTGCCTTTTTTAAGTTTTTGACGAATTAAGACAAGTGGGACGATTCTGTGCTTTGGGTATTGGACAGATGAGGACGTGGAAATGTTGGTACTAAGTCTACTAACAACTAATCTCCACTCCTCTTGGAGACGAGGGAATCAGATCCCCACCATAGGAATCTTTTAATCGTGGCCATTAAATTCGATCAAATGGTGAGAATTCAGTTTTGATTTTCCCTCGTCTTCACGCATCAAAGCTAAGCGAACAGGCTCTTCTTTAAACACACTGTGTTGAGTGCAGGAAAAAGGATGCAGCCGCTTCCTTCTCTTCTTCTCTTCGCTCACTCAGGTTGCTTCAATTCTCTCTTCTACAGCTGAAAGCCAAGGTAAACGTACGAAGCAAATCAGATCTCCCTCTTTTTTCCATTCCTCTCACCTCTCTTTTGTGATAAATGATTGGGTATTCGATTTTGGTTCACAGATTTAGCAATTGAATTATGTATTCATCCACTTTCCTTATTTTCCTCCCTATTTCTTGTCCATGGCAGATGATTTATCTATTACATCTTAGAATTAAATGGTTGTAATTTTTTTCTTGTTTCTTTAGCCTCTTGTAAAAAACAATTGATGAAGAACTTGCGCAGAGGGTAGAGGGCTTGGTGTTGTGGATTGATTATAACCATTTGTATTTCTAATATATCATTATTGAATGAAGTCCTCCAATTCCCACCGCAAATCTATTTTCCGCCAAAAAAATTTGATATTAATTTTTGGGAAATTGACAAAACTAAGTGGTTTGCCAAAAAATGTGGAGTTGGTAAGATTAATTTGCAGGTGTGAGGTGGGGGAGATGAGCATGGGTTGAAGGCTATAGAAGTCATTTTCAGATCTGGAGATTTGAAATTAGAATAGATCTAGTCTAATTGTACCCCTATAGTCCAATAGTCTGATAATGCCCCTATAGTTCAGTAGTCTGATAATGCCCCTCTAGTTTAGTGGTTCGATAGTGCCCCTATGTTATAAAACTATGGTAATTTGTTTGTCTGTTGCTAATTAATTCATGATCTGCGTGTTCATTACCACTCTCAACTAGAGAACCAACTGTTAATAAAGATAATCAAAAAATAGTACAAAGGATAAAACCAGTGTTGATTTGGAAGGTACTTTGGAATCAAAACCTGAATACGGTATGAAGTTCGAGTCTGAACAATCAACATATAATTTTTACAATAAGTATGGACTAAGTTTGGGGTTTTCTATTAGAAGAACAAGTAATGGGAGGAACAAAAAAAACAGGTGAAGTCACTTCAAGAATCTTTATTTATTGCCAAAAAAGGGGTTTCAAATAAAGGATAACTGAGATAATTTGAATAAAAAACAAAAATCAGAGATAATGATTGGATGTGGTGCTCAAATGGGAGTTAAGCTGGATAGGGTTATTGGGAAGTTTTGTGTTTACATTTTTATTGAAAATCACAATCACTCTTGTAAACAAAGAGTACGCGCATATGTTACCTTGTCAACAAAAAATCACATCCTCTCAAGCTATTGATGTAGAGTTGGCCAACGAATCGGGTATCCCACTTAGCTTGGCTCATGAGTTAATGAGCAAACAAGCATGTGGAAGAGATTCATTGGACTACATGAAACAAGATCAGAAAAATTATCATCGAACCGTACGACAAAGAAAAATGGAACATGGAGAAATTGGATATGTGCTAAAATACTTTTCAGAACAGACATTGGAAAATCCATCGTTCCTCTATGAACTACAATTAGATAAGGTAGAGCACATAACAAACACGTTTTGGGAAGATGCCAAAATGAGGATTGATTATGGTCATTTTGGAGATGTTGTAAGTTTTGATACGACTTACAAACTCAATGAAGCAAATAGACCTTTTGGAGTGTTTGTTGGTTTTAATCACCATAAAGAGATTGTTGTCTTTGGATCAGCTTTGATGTATGATAAGATAGCATATTCATTCATTTGGTTATTCGAGACCTTTTTGAGTGCAATGAGGGGAAAGGCCCCAAAACCTATATTTACCGATAATGATGCAGCAATGTCTAAGGCTATTTTCCAAGTAATGCCTCATACATACCATAGACTGTGTTTATGGCATCTCATGCAGAATGCTTGTAGGAATGTAAATAGCGTGTTCAGAGGTGATGATGGGGTTCATAATGTTTTGACAAAGTTTATTGATCACATTGAAGTTGAAGATGAATTTCTATCAGCTTGGTCTTCTATGCTTGATGAATATAATGCACATGAGAATCCTTGGTTGAAGACGACATGTCAAATTAGAGAGAAGGTCCATAGGAATACCAAGCACCCAAATTATTGAAAGCTTTAATGCAAGATTGAAGCATTATTTGAAGTCAAATCTTAATATGGTACATTTTTTCTTGAACTTTGAGAGAGTTCTATATGATACTAGGTACAAGGAGTGGGAAGCGGAGTATGGCCTACAATTCAGAATTGCACATTTGAAAATGTCTGTGAAAGTGTTGAAACAAGCTAGGGAGGTTTACACCAATGCGATATTTAAGTTGTTTCAAGATCAATTTGAGCTATCTGTTGATCTATCCATAACAAATCGTGTGGTTGATGGAGAGACTTTTGTATACACAGTTTCTCTAGATGGAAAATCTAAAAAGCGAAAAGTGAAAATGAAGGTGCATGCAATGTTTCTTGTAGCTGTAGATTGTTTGAGATGAAAGGTATTCTACGTGACCATGATATTAAAGTCCTAAAAAAAGCTATGCTTATTAAGGAAATTTCTGAAAAAATACATATTGAAGAGGTGGAGCAAAGAAGCAAAAGTTGAGATTGTATTATACAAGCATGGACATGAAATTGAAGCTGAGCCAAGATTACAACAAGCTTCACGATATAGGTCCTTGTGTTCTATCTTCACTAGAATATCATCTAGAGCATCTGAGAGCGACAAAGAATATGAACCATTAATTGTGGAAGCAAATAAGTTATCAAAAAAAGTTGAGGATGTATTGTGTTTACAAATGGATGGTGATGTACAAGGGAAAAAATCAGCAACAACATATCCAACACATAAGTGATAATGAGAAGAAGGGTGGCCTTGATGATGCTGATGTTACTATTGCAAAAGGGCTAAAGAAGAAATCGACTTCCCATCGAGGAAGAAAAAGGATCAAGAGTTGTTTGGAAAAATCCTTACCAAAGAAGAAGAAGAAGTGTAATAAGGTAGGAAAATAGTTTTCTTTGCAATTATTATGTAGAATACAATTTTAATTTAATTCTTTTAATGAGGAATAAAATTCTAATTTTAGTCTATATATATGTTGTGGATATAGGCTGCTATTCTCGACCAATTTGTATCAATGGTCCAAATTCTTCTTCATTCCCACCCACTCATCCATCTCAGGTATGGTAGTTTTAAATGCTATTTTGTTTCTTTATGACGTAAACCAATTAAGGATTTGATGTGAAGGCGTCGGTGCATGATTTTCATATGGTCAGAAATGATCCGTCTCTGTCAATGCCATCTTATTCATATCATGTGAATGCTTATTTGCTATTCTAATTTTTAGTTTGGAAAATATTTAGTGAGTAATGAGTATATTAAAATTGTTGCTAATAATCTCTTCCCTACTATCATAGTTTCCAGGGAATCATATGAATATGTCAAACTCAGTGCCATGGGTGTCTTATGCAGTATCTCATCATATAAGTTTCCAAGCGCTTTTTCAACAAAAGGAGAGTCCTAACGTACAAGTTCCCACATTTCCATCCCCTTCGCAAAACGTTCAAGCATCAAATGAAGAAAGGTAGCCTTATTAATCAATTATGAGATGCCTCATAATTTTTGGATAATCAATTACATTTTGGTTATGGGACCATATGATCCAAAGTTGTTCCCTTATTTGTTATTGGACCTTATATTGTGTGCTAGCCATCGTTTTTTGAAGTACTTTGTAATCATATGTTACCTTAATGTTAGAGTAGGGCCATGTAATTTTAGATTATAACATTGAATGTGTTTTAGTTTCCATCAACGATATTTCTATGTTTTCTCATGGATACTTTTTCAAAGGATGCTACTTACTGACTTTATTGACAGAACCCATCCTAATCTTATTTGATTGTCGTGGGATGACCTGTTCTCGTTTGACACCACGTGTCAGACAAGGAATAACATTGTTATCCAAATAGGGATTCCAGAATATGCAGCTTCATGTGATGTCTCGGTCTCTACTACAGCCTGCATCCGCGATCAACCTGAATGGTATCAAAACCATTAAAACTGTGAGTGGACAAAAATAACTAGTTAAAAAAAAGCATTTCAGGAAAATACATTTATACACTCCAATTAAAAGCATGCATGCATCAGAAAACTTGTAATCTCAAATGCTTTCTTAAAATCAAGTCATCTTTCTTTTCCAAATCAAAACACGTGAAAACATTTGGACATAAAGAAATACTCGAAAACATGACCAATCTTCATATCCCACATCTGTCTCATCTCATATCATCATCAGTCACGTCATTCGTGCAACGCGTACAAATAAGCTTCAGGACAGCTCACGTCCGAGCACGTCTTCATGAACAAACCAACGGCTGACCTTCATATCGTCGTGAACAAATCAACGATCAATGCCATACATAAGCACTCCTGAGCCAAGCCTCCCACAACTGCTTGTCAACAGGCAGTACACCATGACCTCTCCGGTAGGAACACAGCGCATCCTGATGGCGAGCACCATATCATAGGGACCGCTTCGGGGAAACACATTCACAATCGCAGTTCCTCTCCGTGGAAACATATTCACAACCGGAGTCACATCAATATCAAGAGGATGGTCTCAGTGAAAACATTTATCAAATCTCATTAACGCATTTTCACAAACATTTTGCTTTCAAATCAAATCATGTGTCTCATGTAGGGTCTCAGCCCAATACATAGTTTCCATAAATCATCTTAAAACAGTGCCCGACATTCATTTCATAAATCACATCAAATCATAATCTCGCTTTCAAATTTACATGGACTTACACTCCGAGTTAAACGTCTTTCCAACAGGGTCACAAGCCCGAAACATCATTTCGTATGTACCAAAATGATTTCATTATTCAAATCATTTCTCAAATTCAGATTTAACTATAATCTAAGTCAAAATCGTTATCCAACTGGGTCTCAAGCCCAAAATGTCATTTTCACGCAAATCCGTAAAATCTTTCAGAAACCGACAATCAAATCCACAAATCATCATTCAAATCACTATGAAATCATTTCATTTCAAACCATAATCATTTTAAAATATTTATGCATGCATCACATTTATAAAACAAATTTCCACTCATACCCAGTTCATGATGCGTGCTCAAAACCCAGGTCGTAGCCAATCCAAAGCTTCCGAAACAACTTGACCTATCAAAGTCACACTCAGGGGTCAATAAAAATCTATAAAAGTTCATACGTAACCACCCTCTAAATCATAGTACAGTTTACGTGTCCCGAACACACTTCTCCAAGAGAGAAAGCTCCAAAATACTAACTAACGATCTCTGATCGCCTTGAAACCACCACCATTGGATTCAGAATGTCGAAACCCTTTGAACAAGACCATTTTGACCTTGAAATTTGTGCCCACACGCCCACACGCGCTGGTCAAAGTTCTCACGTGCTTGGTCAACACTGACGTCAGCCTAACATCTGAAAACTGACAGCTCTGACAGCCTGCCACGTGGCACTCCCTATTGGTTCAATGTGTCACCCTCTAACGCGTGCCATGTGTCTATGCTGACGTAATCATGACATGTCACCTTACATCCTCTAACACACTGCCACATGGCACCACCTCGCTGGTCCACGTAGCCTGACAGCGCTAACGTAGACTTGCCATGTCAATGCTGACTCAGCATGACACCTCACCACGTGTCACCACCGAGTTGGCCATGTGGCCTGACAAGATGACGTGGCTTGCCTCGTCATCGTCTCTTACTTCTCTTCGGGTCGATCAGAACCACTATAACGGGTCGTTTGACCCGCGAACTTGACCCGACCGTATAACAAGACCCATCCCAATCCCTCTGGATTATCGTGGGATGTGTCTGCTCCCGTCTGACACCTCGTGTCAAACAAAGGATAAACTCGTTACTCACTTAGGGTTATTTAGAGTGCGACAGGATCTGTGGCGGCATGTGATGTCTCCATCTCTACTACAGCCCTAATCCACGATCAACTTGAAGGGTATTAAAAATATAAAAGCTGTGAGTGGACAAAATAATCAGTTCACAAAAACATTTTATCGAAATACAATTTTACCCTTCATGTAAAAATATGCATGCATCAGAAAACAGTATGTCAAATACTTTCTCAAAAGTAAGACGTATTGTTTTTCAACTCAAAACCCAATGAAACATGCTTCTCAATCGAAGCCATTACCTCAGTAGGGTCTTAGCCCAAAATCAAATCGTACAGGGTCTCAGTCCAAATATATAAAACTCGTGGGACCTCAGCCCAAATATATAAAAACCGTGTGGGAACCCAGCCCATCACCATCTCAGTGTCAGTCACGATTTTAAATCCATCACGCGTGCAAATAAGCTTAGGATCGCTCAGAATCTTAGTATGTCGCCATGAACACATCACCCGCCGCTACCGTCTCTAGATCATCGTGAACACATCACCGATCGATTTCAGAGAACAATAGTACTCCTAAGTCGAGCCTTCCTGGGCCGTCTCCTCTAGTGGCTGCTCGAAAACAAGCAATACCACGTGACCTCTCCGGAAGAAACACATCCGCACTTTGGAAGCGAACGTCATACGACCCAGGACTCTAACACGAAAATCATCGTCTACTGGGACTCTAACCCGATCGACCAGGACTCTATCCTGAAAATCATCAATAGGGCCACAAGCCCGGAATATCACCAAATGGGTCACATCCCAAAAACTAGTGTCTAACGACACTTCACATCTCAAGATTCCTCGAATCCTATCAAATCCACAACTGGGTCTCATGCCCGAAATATCTTTCATAAATCTAATAACTGGGCCACAGCCCGATACCTCTCACGTTTGACTATACTCTAAGTCAAACAATAAATCAACCAGGTCATACACTCGAAAGATATTTTCAAATCTGAAAACCATTTCACATTTCAAAATGTAACGACCCGTCCCGAATTTCGAGATTAGATTAGTCATTAATCTTGATTAGTGAGGTTGATCGGTGGTTAGTAGGGCGGAATCGGACAAATGTGTAAAATGACCGTTTTGCCCCTAGTCGTGGGCAAAATGTTGACTTTTTGCTCGGGCGGTCAAACGGACTTTGACCGATGACCGTGACGTAGTTCGGGACGTCACGAGTTCATAGACAGGTAGCACGTTCGATTCCGACATTCGTAGAGAAAGTTGTGATGTTCGGAAGTTGAGGGGTATTTTGGTAATTTGGCTTATTAGGGGTCAAATGTTGACTTTTTGACCGGGAGGTCCGATGGACGAGGGCCAAGGACCGTTACGTAGGTATGGTCGATACGAATCCAACGATAGGCGGCATGTCGAAATCGGAGATTCGACGACGAAGTTATGGTCACGGACGTAATCGCGATTAACCGAGACTCGGAATAAAATAATAATATTAAAATAGGTGAATAGTAATGGACGAATCTGTACCCTTGATGAGTGACACATGTCATCATCCCCTTCATTCCCTAAATCAGGGATCTTTACTGGCCATTTGGGTTAATTAATCATTTTCTCTCCTCAAATCCTCACCATCCTTTTAAACCACAGATTGAATCCCAGCCCTTGATCTCATCTTCCTTTATTTCTTAAACCCTCAGAACACATTCCTCTCATTTTCATTCTCCCTCAAAACCGTGAGCACGGTTTCCTTCCTTGATCATGCACATCACCACCTCACAGCCCAGCCTCACACACCAGACACCTCCAGACAGACCCCAGCCACCTCCAGACGACGGCCACCACCTCACGGCCGCCCTCCACGGCCGGGAAACCCCCAGACCCGAGAGGAACCCGATCGGCCCAAAACACCCAAACGTCCAAACCACCTCACCAATCTCCTCTGTGTTGGTGTGTGTGAGAGTTTAGCTGAACGGTGAGGCTTGAGTGATGACGGGAGACGACGGGAGACGGCGAGGTTGGCGGCGGAGAGGAAAACAGGGGAGGTCCGAAACTCAGAAATTGGAAGTCGTTGTGGGCTGGTTTTGATCATTTTAAATGGATGTAGGATGTTCCTGGAGTCGAACTGGGCATGCTGGTGGCCACGACGGTAGCCACGGCGACGAGGTAAGCCTCGAACCCGTGAGTTCGTTTCGGGTATAAAAATGGCAGCCTGAGTTTTACGCTGTGTTAATCAATCTAGTGGCCAGGATGTTGATCTTGGGGATGAAACGAGTTGGTAGGGACCGTTTTCGAGGATAATGGTGGTCGGAACTGGGAGCAGTCGACGGTGGAGTTTTGGCCATGAGCTTCTCGATCGAGGAGGTACAATCTAGACGTGTTTTCTAGTTTTTAATTCCACAGAACCCTTAGTTTGACTTGGACGATCTTGTAGGAACAAACAGAACTGAAAATGGTCGAGGAATGGCGGAGAACCAGTCGGGTTGGGCCGCGGGTCACGGTGACCCGTTTATCAGAGAAACGGGTTAAACGGTGACACTGTTCACGGCGCGTGGGTTTCACGCGCAGCCACTCACGGCGGCGCGTGATGGCGCGTGGACACGAATCTCGAGGTGAGGTCAACATGACTTCTATCCTATTTAATGTAACGGACATTTTGGAATTGGTTTCGTGTCGATTGGACACCGTCTCGATAGTGTTCGGGATGTCCGAAGGTCTTAAATCAAGTTTAAAAATAGTTAAAAATTTGGGAAAATTACGGGACTTTGATAGGATGTTAATGATGAGGTTAGTGACCCTCTAATGTGATTTGGACAGGATTGGGAGTCCCGGTGATAGTGGTGAGGCCCGGGAGGGCCGGTGGCACGCGTATCGAGGCATACCGTTAAAACGATATGTGAGTGGACTTTGGTTTTTTAAATTCTATGCATGCTTAAATGTTTTATATGGATTATGGTTGTGATTGTGTGATGTTGATTTGGTTGTTGGTAAATTGTACGGTTTCACGTATTTCGAGGCGATTTACGTGCTTGCACGTAAATCGAGGTTTTCCGGTTTTACATGGATTTTCCATATTTATGACTTGGATATAATATGATGAAATGGTTTTGAAATTGGAAACATGAACTCGGGCTTGAGGCCTACTTGTTTTGGAAATTTCGGACTTGGAGTCCATTTGAGAATCGGGCCAAGGGCCCAGTTGGTTAATGAAATCGGGCCAGGGGCCCAGTTGATATGAAATCGGGCTGAGACCCATTTGAGTTATGTTATCGGGCCAGGGGCCCAGTTGATTTACGAATTCGGGCCGTGGGCCCAGTGGGTTTATAATTCGGGCTGCGGGCCCAGTTGGTTTACAAATCGGGCCGTGGGCCCAGTGGTTCATAAAATCGGGCATGAGGCCCAGTTGGATAATAAATGTGATTTCGGGTCAGGGACCCCATGTTTAATAATTGTGATTTTGGGTCAGGGACCCTAAATGGAATTACATGGTTTTATGGAAATTTCGGGCAGGGCCCAATGGTAATGATGTGATAAAAGGATTTAATAAAACTGTTTTCCATATACCATCTGGATACAAGGATACATGATGGTCTCCTCCAGATGTCTGAGACACTGGGGAAGTCACGCTGCATTGCCTGCGAGGGGTCATTATACGGAGCAGCCGGACCGTATGATGACTCAGGAGCAGGATTGCTATGATTGACGTCAGGGACGTCAGACATCAGGGATGTCAGATATATGGACCCGGAGAGACCCCGGGCAGCACGCGTAGCTTATGAAACCGTGAAATATGACGTCAGGGACGTCAAGCGTCTGGGACGCTAAGCATCTGGGATGCTGGTGATGGTAATGGTAAAATATGGATTAATGGATCTATGAAATGGCTTTTCGGTTGGATATGTGTTATGTGGTAAAAATGGATTATTGGTTATGAAATGGTATGTCGGGTCAGGGACCCTAAATGGTTTTGGATTTATGGATTTATATTTATGGCTTTGGGCGGTGGCCCACATGGTTTTAATATGTATGGTTGTGGTATTCCACTGTTTTGGGCTGAGTTCCCACACTTGGTTTTTGGTTAACGGTTTTTGGGCTAAGGCCCTAATGGCTCGGTTGAGCAAACGTTTTGGTTACTGGTTTTCGTGGCATGCATACGTTTTTATTGGAGGGCATAAATGTCTTATAAATGTATTTGGTAAACTTATTGGTTTTTGTCCACTCACAGCTTTTGGTTTTAATGCCCTTCAGGTTGATTACGGATGCGATTGCAGCCGAGACTAGGACATTGCACACCTCCTCCATCGATCCTTGCGCACTCTGGATGCCCCGTTGGGCAGTGGCTCTTGGTTATCTCTTGTCTGACACCTCTTGTTGGACGGGAGCAGGGCACATTCCACGGTAATTCCGGGGGGATTGGGTTGTCACAGCCCAAAAACTAGTGTCTAACGACACTTCACATCCCAAGATTCCTCGAATCCTATCAAATCCACAACTGGGTCTCATGCCCGAAATATCTTTCATAAATCTAATAACTGGGAAACAGCCCGATACCTCTCACGTTTGACTATACTCTAAGTCAAACAATAAATCAACCAGGTCATACACTCGAAAGATATTTTCAAATCTGAAAACCATTTCACATTTCAAAATCCCCTTTGACTATCATCTGAGTCAAAGACTAAATCAACTAGAACTCATGCTCGAATACCGATTTCACACATCTCCGTGAAATCCTCTAAAACTGTAAATCAAGTCCTCAGCTTCATGCCTCTCCATAAACTATAAAAATCACATAAAACCCATGCATGTAGAACACTCGGCCGAAGCCCAAATAACATATCAAATATAAATCTCGAACTACGTGTACTACCGCAATTTCTACGAAAATACCAAATCGACAATAGAAATCGCATGCCCTTAAGGCATCTCGAATCATGTATATAAAACATTTATGCATGCATTCTAATTCATAAAAAAAAAGTATACTCACAAACCGTCCAAGTTACGCCTCGAAATACGCACCGTATGCCATTCCAAGGCGAATACATACTCCCCGGGAAGTCTGGACTTGTCCAAATCATACTAAAAAGTTACTACTAACCTATACAAGTCCAAACTATAAACCCTCAAAACTCTTGGAACTGTCAACGTTCCTCAGACACTCTTCCCTAGGCTAAGAACCTCAATTTGACCAACCTAACGATCTCTAATTGACCTAAACCACCACCATTGGATCTGGACCGTCGAAATCTTTAAAATGGTACTGGTCCCACCTCGAAATTCATGCTCATGTGCCCCCATGCGAGGGTCAAAGTTGCTGGACAAAAAGTCAACGGTCAATAGTCAGGTCAACACTGATGTCACTGCTAACGTCAGCATGACGTCATTTTGACAGTTTTCAGACCTAATACGTGCCACGTGTCAGTAACCCATTGGTCCACGTGTCTGACCTATCAGTGACACATGGTACCACCTGATTGGTTCACATCACTAACATGTCAGGATGACTGGCCACTGACAACGTGACACATGTCGTCCTATGATTGGGTCATGTGGCTTGACATCTGACATGATGACATCATCGTCTTCTTCCTCAAGACGGGTCAGACCCGAATGACTAAACCGGGTCGCGCAGACCCACGACCCTGACCTGATTCTAAAACCTTCAAAACGTAACCGTTTTTTTATCTCGTTTGTTCCTCTGTGATCGTCTGGATTCCATGAAGGGATCCCTGACCTCAAAACATGAAGAAGGGGTCTGGAAATACCTTTTCAAATCCAAACATGCACGGCCTGTTTTCTGGCTTCCACCTTGAGCTGCTCAGCCATCCTCAGCCCCTGTTTTTGATCCCCCAGAGACTCGTATCGACACCAAGAACACAACCCAAGCCTTAGATACAACCCCAAACATTCAAAACCCAAATTTCGAATTTCAACTTAAAAGAGCTGTGGTTTTTACCTTTTTCAAGTTTTTCTCAGCCGTTCATGGCGGCTCCGCCGTCTCTCAGTCTCACCATTTATCTCTCTCGGCCTCTCTGTGACCTCAGATCGAAAGGAAATGGGGAATGGGTTTTGGGGTTTCGGGTGTTTTGGATCAAAATGGAAAGGGAGGGGGGGGTGCAGGTGCATGTATGTGAGAGAGGGAAGCAATGGATGAGTGACACTTGTCACTCATCCATTGGGTTTGAACAAATATCTAGGCCCACTAAATGACAAATGTCTACTTGCCTTGTAAAACGTGCAATAGTACCCGAAATCTTCCTTGACCCGTAACTTTGTTGTACGATGTCCAATTTTGACTTGCCACCTGTCTACAGACTAGTATCGTCTCAATCTACGTAACAGTTCTAGGTCCATGTGCATTGGACCTCCCAAATTAAAAGTTAACTTTTTACCCTCGTATAGGGACAAAATCATAATTTTTCCCCGATCATCCAATAATCCTCAACTAAGTCTCGATTAATCTTACTAATCCTCAATTAATTCGTAATTAATCCCAAAAATTTGGGACGGGTTGTTACACCTTAAATCCCTCAAATATCAACCAAAACCTGCCATTCTTCGACTAATCGTCTCGTTTCTAACTCAGAAACAATCCTACGACCTAAAAAACAAAGAAAAGGTACCTCACAAAAGTGGACCAAGGACGACTCCTCATGACCTAACTTCGAACCTCCACGAGAGCTCATTCATGCATCATTTCTCTTCGATTCTTGGCCATGTGAGGTCGCATGAACTCAGAGAAGATGATGGTGATCAGAAAACTGAGGTTCAACGCCTAAAATCCAAAACCTGAAACTTAAGCTAAACGGGTTTACCTTTTTCTGGGTTTTTCTGGTCAGGCATCGTGGCTCCGTCGTCCTTCACCGTCTCTCACGACCTCTCTCACTCTTTCAGTCATTCTCTGTTCCCTCATACCAGCAATAGATGCAGAGGGAAAATAGGGAGGGGTTTTGGGTAGAAGAAAATGGAAGAAGTGAGAGAGATGAGATGCATGAATGTGGAAATGGTTCAATGGGATGGATGACATTTGTCACTCATCCATTGTTCCAAATGAGATATTTTGGGGCCTACGACAAACAAACCAATAGTCAACTTACCTCGTAAAATGTGTCGTTGTAAAATCCAATCGAACCTTCTATGACTTGTAACTTTCCCTTACAACGTCCAAATTCGACGTGCCACCTGTCTACATGATCGTAATCCCTCGATCTATGTAATGGACCTCGGTCCGTGTGTAATTAACCTCATGTTCCAAAAATAAAAAATGTCCCTTGTAGGGATAAAATCGTCATTTTACTTCAATCGTCCTATAAATCTCAATTTAATCCTTGATTAACCTCGATAATCACGAAAGATTGGGACAGGTCGTTACATTATAGTTTGATAGTGTCCCCATAGACTGCTATGTGCTATTCCTTTGTTTTATCCTGAATTTTAATCAGAGAATGCTACTTGTTGTCCTCAAAGCCCGGTAGTGTCCCTATAGTCAACTTAGTGCTATTTCTATGTTTTCTCTCGGATTTTAGTCAAAGAATAATACTAGTTATCCTCATAGTCCAGTAGTGCCCATATAGTTCCCCATAGTCTAGTAAGTGTTATGTCTATAATTTCTCCTAAATTTTAGTCAAAGAATGATACTTGTTGTACTCATAGTCCAGTAGTGCCCTCATAGTGCCCCACAGTCCGGTAAGTGCTATATTTAGGTTTTCTCTTGAATTTTAGTCAAAGAATGATACTTACTGTCCTCATAGTCCAACAGTGCCCCCATAGTGTCCTATAGTCCAGTAAGTGCTATGTCTATGTTTTATGCTGGATTTTAGTCAAAGAATGATAATTGTTGTCATCATAGTCCAGTAGTGCATCGATAGTGCCTCATAATCCAATAAGTGCTATTTCAATGTTTTCTCCTGAATTTTAGTCAAAGAACAATACTTACTGTCCTCATAGTCCAATAGTGCCCCTATAGTGCCCTATAGTTCAGTAAATGCTATGTCTATGTTTCCTCCTGGATTTTAGTCAAAGAATGATACTTGATGTTTTCATAGTCCAATAGTGCCCCTATAGTCCAGTAAGTGTTATGTCTATGTTTTCTCCTGAATTTTGGTCAAATAATGATACTTGTTGTCCTTATAGTCTTATAGTGTCCCCATCGTTCAGTAAGTGTTATTTCTCTATGTTTTTTCACTCACACAAGGCTATATTTTTCAACAACAATACCAATTAATTGAAGGATAAGAACAAAGAAAAACAAAATTTGACATTAATGATAGTAACGCAATGAAATTTTCCTTTCTCTATAAATGATCTTATGGACAAAGTTAGCATAAGCTAAGCAATAAAGATGTTAGTCAATATATGAAAGGCAGCCATTTCAAGAATCTCAACTCTATGTTTCACGTGAAATCAACTTGCTCAGTTAGTATATGATACACCAGAAACAAAGTCAGCATAAGCTAAGCAATAAAGATGTTCACAAGGCTCAGACCCAAGAAGTGCAATTAAATCTGAATATCCACAGATCCCACCACTCAAAATATGCATAAGGCAACAATCCTGGATATAGAAACTTAAAGTTAAAACCCCAAGAGACTTCCTCGATGAACTTAATAAATTTCAAGAACTTAGAGTAATCTAAAGCACATGTTGAAAATTCAACACAAATATAGGTGACTTCTAAAGAAATGGCAAATACTTAATTCCTTTGAACAAAATCAAGCATTCTCATAATCTACACATACAAATAGATATTCTACACCAAAGCTACAATGTTTAAATACAAGCATTGTCATAAAAAAATCACTAAAATTTGAGAAGACCAATCCATGAAATCGAAGTTTCATATATTCCCTTCAACAAAATGGACTTATGGAGAAATGCATTCTCAAGTATCCAGCAATCCATTACTGCAATCTGGAGAAAAGTAATTAGAAATTACTGCAATCAGAGAAAAGCATTCTAACCATTACTGCAATCCAGAGACACAATAAACATTCTCAAGTATCCAACAAAATCAGAGAAAAACAACTAACCATTACTGCAATAAAAAGATAGTCATTAATGTCCAACATTCCAAAAAATAGCCATTACTAAATCTTGATCCTACAGCCTATGCCAAACCTGTTGCATCATTTTCATGTACAAGTTTCTTCATTTTCTTACTAAACAAAACTAAATGAAGATTTCAACTATATCCAAATGTCTTCAAATTCTTCCAACACCCCCTTTTAACTCTCAACCCTAAATTCACCCAGTATGAGTTTTATAAAGCCAAATATTAGCTTAAAAAACAAAATCTGAAACTGCATAGCACACACTAAGCTAATCGGGCCGTACAAATAAATCAAAAAACATACATGACCCAAAATCTGCCACAATTAATAATACAACAAATATAAAACAAAAAACAAAAATCTGATAAATATAGATAAATGGAAATGACAACCCACAATGCAATGCAAGCTCTTGAACTCAAAACAAAGTATTTGGGTTTGCTGTAAATTGCCCACACTAGTTAGGTGAAGCAGGATTCACCACAATGACAGCCCAACAATAATTTCCAATATACGATGCACCCCACAAGAAATTTCAATAGATGAAAGCGAAATAAAAACAACACAAGTGACTTTCAACCGAGGTCCTTTAATTTCGTCCAAATTTCAAATCGATTTGCCAGACAAGAAATAGGGAGAAAAATAAGGAAAATGGATGAATGCATAATTCAATTGCTAAATCCCTAAACCAAAATCGAATACCCATTCATTTATCACAAAAAAAGAGGTGAGAGTAAGGGAAAAAAAGGGAGATCTGATTTGCTTCGTGCGTTTACCTTGGCTTTCAGTTAGAGAAGAGAGAATTGAAGTAACCTAAGTGAGTAAAGAGAAGAAGAGAAACAAGTGACTGCATCCTTTTTCCCGCACTCAACACAGTGTGTTTAAAGAAGAGCCAACGCGCTTGGCTTTGGTGCGTGAAGACGAGGGAAAAATCAAAACCGAATTCTCACCATTGGATCGAATTCAATGGCCACGATTAAAAGATCCCTATGGTGGGGATCAGACAAGATCCCCAGAGGACCTGATTCCGGAGATGAGATTACTGAATTGCCTATATGCCTACGTGCATCTACGAACCCATGCCCTACTGTGATATCAGTGCATTTGTACAGTTGCACTTGCATGTATGATGGGGGTAGATCGATCGGTGTCCTGGATTCGTAGGGGAAAAACCAAGTCTCACCCAACAATTATGATTGCATTTTGTATAAAAAGAAAAAAACAAAATATTCCAAAATTATAAAATTACAAAGAGAGTCATTGACAACGAAATATGTCACAAGTTGAAGTTTGAAAATTGCATATTAAACTGTCTCATTAAAAAATCTTGTTCAGAAAAATCCTTTGGGACAAAATTAAGATAAGAAAAAAGAGGACCGCACACTTATTAAAATTTAAAAGTGAAACGTCATCAAGCATCGCGAAAAAAGTAATCTGCAAAATGGAGAATAAAAGGGCATTAGAAACCTAATTAGAAGATGGATGCCAATAAATACAATGCTATGACATTAGATGAGCACTACATGAGATAAAGTAACAAGGTTAGAAAAAAAAAACTTCAAGGAATTGTAATCATAAGAACTTCGCTAAAAACATTTAATTTTTAACTACAAAAACATCAACATAAATCTAATTAAAATTAACCTAAACTAAAACTAAGAATAGTAAGAAAAAATCTAACAAAGCAACAGATTAATAAACCTTTAGAAAGAACTAAAAAACAATATGGTACATGTAGAATGTAACACCCCGGAAATTCGAAGATTTGAATATTGTAATTTAATGTATCAATTGACATTTTTACCTTTGTGAATGGTATGGCCAAATTGTTGATTTTTTTATAGGTGGGTCAAATGGACGTTGAACAGTGACCGTGACGTAGTTCGGGACGTCACGAGTTCATAGACAGGTGGCACGTCCAATTCGGACGATCAGGGAAAAAGTTATGACCATCGGAAGTTCAGGGACATTACCGTAATTTGGATTTTTGGGGCGAAAACGTTGACTTTTCGTTTGGAAAATAATTTTCACATGACTCAAGGACCGTTAGGTAGGTCTCGATGCCCTGAATTCGTAGACAGGCGGCACGCAGAAATCGGACTTCGTATGGCTGAGTTACGGGTCTAGAAAGTGAGGGGCAGTTTGGTAATTATTTGAACCAGGGGCATTTTTGCCTTTTTTCCCTGGTTACTGTAGCAACCGCGGGGGAACCATGGACGGCACCACCCTGTGCGGTGGTTCAGTGTACAATTGATTATGCAAGTGTGTGCTGGAAAGGAAGGCGTGTCTGATGCTTTAGAACGTGGGCTGAACCATCCACCCTACACTGTCGAATTGATTAATGAAATTCGAAGCTTTTTCGGGGAACAATCTCAATGGACAGATTGGACATCCACGAGCCTCTGGGACGGCTTAGGTTGTTTAAAATTGATTAGAACGTGTGTGAGCATCACTCTGCCATTGAGAGAACTGAGAATTGGAGAGGAAAACCAGAGAAACCATTTCGGGGAAAATTGGAGGGAAAATCGGGTTTTGATTTCTAGTGATTGTTGGACCAAACCAAAGCCTGGTTTAGTCTTCTGGGAGTATTTGGAACTCAACCACATCAAAATCGAGGGGAACCAGCCACGGTTGAGCTGGGACGGAGGCTGCCGTTTTCAGTGAAGTTGCAGAGCTTGGGACGACAACATTCAGGTACTTTCAGACACAATTGATTGTTCATTTTAGTTCGTTTTGATCCTATTATGCTTCCTGTGAAGTTAATTGGATAATGGGTTTGAAACCAGGGAGTTCTGGTGATTGACCCGTTTGGTTGATCACGGATCGAGGGTCCATTTAAGGGACCAGTGAGGTTAATTTTTGACTCAGAACCTAAATTGGATAGTTAATGAACATGTTAGGATCAAATACGAGTGAAATCGAGTGGAAATTGAGGGTCAATTAACCGGGTCAAGCTGCGGGTGGCAGACCCGTATTACAGACAAACGGGTGAAGGTGGTGACACTGTAGCAGCTACAGTGTCAGGCGCGTGACTTTCACGCGCATCCACTTTGGGCGGCGCGTGAGGGCGCGTTGAGCCTTATCTCCGATCACGATCAACATGACTTTGTTTCCTCTCATCATTCTGAACATTTTTTTATGAATTAACCATGTTGATCTGAGATAGTTTGGGAGGGTCAGTTTAGGGCCGGTTATCTCGGGAAACGTGTTGGACGGCTTCCCCGAGCCGGTTTCTATTTCAGACTTTTTGGATAAATGTTTAAGACTTGTAGTGACCCTTACAGGTGATTTGGACTGACAGGAATTGTATGATAATCCCGGTACAAGTTGGTACGCGCAGGTTTACCGCGGGATCGTACTGTGAGTGGGCTCGATTTCATTAAAACCTTGCATGCTTAAATTTTTTCCGATTTACTTATATGTTCACATGCTGGAATCAAGAAACGGTTTTGAT
This sequence comes from Prinsepia uniflora, assembly GCA_032719365.1. Classification (NCBI taxonomy): domain Eukaryota; kingdom Viridiplantae; phylum Streptophyta; class Magnoliopsida; order Rosales; family Rosaceae; genus Prinsepia; species Prinsepia uniflora. Next base: position 10,953,336 of record CM064865.1, on the reverse strand, counting down.
GATATAGAAATCATGGTTATGGCACGTTTCACGGTATTTGGGTTTGAGACCCGTCCGATGAAACTTAAAAATTAGTTTAGATTTTATCTATGTATATATATATATATGTTTTGCATGTGGATATCAATAAAATGCATCGGTACTGCACTGTATAGATCCATTCTTATGATACTGTCTCCTTCGGATGAGGTACCCCGGAGTGGTCACGGACGTCTAGAACGTCCAACGTCTATGACGCTAAGCATCGGGGATGATATACCCGAACGGGGTTCGGGGATTGAACTCGGAATTGAGACCCGAGTGGCACGCGTAGCCTTGAGACTGTGACCTTATTGGACGTCAGGGACGTCAGACATCGGGGATGTCAAGATCGGAGTGTATAGTGCAGTGGCTAAAATGATGTTTATGGTTTTATTACATGCCTTATGGTTCATATTATATGATTTATGGTTTAAAATTCTGATGCATGCATGTTTGGAAAACGGAGGGGTAAATTATATGTTTTACTTACTAAACGATTTTATAAACTTGAGTTTCGGCCCCTCACCCTTAATGTTTTGGTAACCCCTCCAGGTCGTGCTACTGAGGTAGAGGAGGAACCTGAGGCTGAGGCATAGGTCTACTTCTGCGTACCTGAACCCCTGTTGGGTGGTTTACCCGCAGGTTTATTTTAGAGTCGTGCTCGCAACTTGTAATTTTGGATTTCATCCCTTGTCTGACATCTGGTTGATTCGGATTTGATGTATAACTTTAATTTGGTTATTTATGCATTTGATGTTTTGAGGTTAAAATTGGTATGAATTTTGGGTGTCAGACGGGAGCAGGGCACGTCCCCTTGGGGTCCCTGTGGGATCGGGGCGGGTCCTGTCAGTTTGGTATCAGAGCACTAGGTTGTGGTCAGCATGCTAGACTAGCGATTAGTACTAGTTACTTTTCGAGTTTAAGGATAATGTTAACTGATCTATGCCTCTTGACAGTTGGTTATGCCTCCTAGGAGGATTCCTCATACACGAACTGACGAGGATCTGGAAAGGGAAATGGAATGCGCAAGCATTGAGCGGGCTCAACGTTTGGGATCCACACCTTTCAACGGGGGATCGAACCCCGAAGATGCTCATGATTGGATCACCAAATGGGAAAGGATCTTCAAGGTGATGCATTACCCTCCAGGCGAACGGGTGACCTTGGCGGCCTTCTTACTGGAAGGAGGAGCCTACCAGTGGTGGCATGACCTTGAAATGTCTGGATGGTCTGTCCATACCACTACTTGGGAAGCTTTTCGTTCCCGATTTCTGGACCAGTACTACCCGCGATCGTTTCGCGCGGCACGGGAGGCTGAGTTCCTCCGGCTGGAGCAGGGGGATATGTCTGTTGCGGACTACGAGCAGACTTTCGGAAAACTATCCCGGTTCGCTGCATCATTCGTGAGCACAGAGGAGGACAAATACCAAAGGTTTGAGCTTGGACTCCGAGGGGAGATCTGGGCAAGTGTGACTGGTGCTACTCATGCTTCTCTAAGAGATATGGTCGACGCTACGGTGTGTGTCGAGGCCAGTCTGGCGGCACACCAGACACGACAGCCTTCGGGCGAGGGGCGACGTCAGGATCGCCCCCACCGTGGGCCATCAGGCTAGAAGAACAACAAGGGAGGGGGCTACAGGGGAGCACCCTCATCCTTCAAGGGTCGTGGCTGGTCAGGTCGACGCGGAGGCTCTCAGGGCAGAGGATCAGGATACAACTCTGGGCAGCGTTCATCTTGGAGCGGTGCTTCTGGTGGGCATTCGGACAGGCCGAGGCCGGTAAACTGCTTTTCTTGCGGAGAAGAGGGCCACTATGCCTGTGATTGCCCGCTGTTGTCCAAGAGCAACAACGCTGGGGGCTCTAGTGTGGTGCAGAGCACGGCTTCCCATACTAATGGAGGTCGCGGTCAGGGAGGTAACCGTGGTGCTGGACGTGGCGCGCGTGGGCGCGGACGGAATGGAGGGCCTAGGGCCCAAGTGTTTGCAATGACCCAGCAGCAGGGGAGGACTGCCCCAGGCGTGGTTACAGGTACACTACATATCTTAAACTTTCTTGTATGTGTATTGATGGATGCGGGGGCTACACATTCTTTTATTTCGAAGAGTTGTGCTGGTATGCTTGATTGTGTGGTATCAGCCTTAGATTGTGAGATGGGTGTTGGCACCCCGATGGGCATCGTATACCTTGTGAATCAGGTGATTCGGAGGTGCCCGGTGAGAATTAATGATGTGGATTTGCCAGCAGACATAATTATTCTGGATATCCACGACTTCGATGTAATCCTCGGGATGGATTGGCTGTCGGAGCATGGGTCGCTCATCGATTGTTGTAGCAAGCAAGTGATTCTACGAAGCCCGGGTTTGCCAGAGGTTATCTTTCAGGGGGAGCGTGACACGGCTCGCCTCCTGAAGTGATTTCTTCACTTACTGCTACCAAACTTTTACGGAAGGGATGTCAGGGTTATCTGGCGCATGTCGTGTCGGAACAGGTTGATACTCCGGGTATCGACGGGATACCAGTGGTACGTGAGTTTCCGGATGTGTTCCCGGAAGACTTACCTGGATTACCGCCATCGCGGGAGATCGAGTTTACGATTGAACTACTCCCTGGTACCCGACCTATATCCCAGGCACCATACCGGATGGCGCCGGCCGAGTTACGAGAACTCAAAACTCAATTGCAGGAGTTGGTGGATTTGGGATACGTCCGACCGAGTACTTCACCGTGGGGAGCACCGGTGTTGTTCGTAAAGAAGAAGGAGGGGAGTCTCCGTTTGTGTATTGACTATCGACAACTCAACAAGGTGACACTGAGGAACCAGTATCCTCTACCCAGGATCGATGACCTTTTTGACCAGTTGCGGGGAGCACAGTGCTTCTCGAAGATTGATTTACGGTCTGGGTATCACCAACTGAGGATTTCGGAGGAGGATATTCCGAAAACTGCTTTTCGAACCCGTTACGGACACTACGAGTTCCTGGTTATGCCTTTTAGTTTGACGAATGCTCCAGCAGCATTCATGGATCTGATGAACTGGATTTTTCGACCCTACTTGGATAAGTTCGTGATTGTGTTCATCGATGATATCTTGGTGTACTCGAGGAGTGCCCGAGCACATGAGGAACATCTACGGTTAGTGTTGGAGAAGTTGAGACAAGAACAGTTGTACGCCAAGCTGAGCAAGTGTCAGTTTTGGCTAAGCAGTATTGGTTTTCTGGGACATGTGATATCGACGAATGGGATTAGCGTGGATCCCCAGAAAACAGAAGCGGTGACCAACTGGGCTAAACCGACAACAGTAACGGAAGTGCGGAGTTTTGTCGGGTTAGCAGGTTACTACCGGAGATTCGTGGAGGGTTTCTCCAAAATTGCAGTACCATTGACTCGTCTGACTCGGAAGGGAGTGAAGTTTATTTGGGACGAGCAGTGTGATCGGGGTTTTCAAGAATTGAAGGATCGATTGACCACTGCACCTGTCCTTGCATTTCCAGATGACAATGGAGAATTAGTGGTCTTTAGTGACGCGTCACTACAAGGTTTGGGCTGCGTGTTGATGCATACTGGCAAGGTTATCGCCTACGCATCCCGGCAGCTAAAGACTCATGAGTTGAACTACCCTACCCATGATTTGGAGTTGGCAGCGGTGGTTCATACCCTAAAAATCTGGAGACATTATCTATTCGGCGCAACGTGCCAGATATACACCGACCACCAGAGTCTAAAGTACTTATTCACTCAGAAGGAGCTCAACATGAGACAACGGAGATGGATGAAGCTGCTGAAGGATTATGACTATACGATTGAGTACCATCCGGGTAAGGCCAATGTGGTGGCAGGTGCACTCAGCAGGAAGTCAGCGGGATCTGTTGCACACCTAGGGATGGTGTATCTTCCCTTGCTGGTAGAACTCCGGAAGGCGGGAGTTATTTTGGACACAGATGAGCATGGGGCTTTGTTGGCCAACTTCCATGTACGACCAGTGCTGATTGATCGAATCATCGAAGCACAACTTCAAGATCCGAGACTCTGTATTTACAGGATTGACGTCGATGCGGATGGGAGACAGGATTTCTCCATCCGAGATGATGGAGCACTTGTGAAGATGGGCCGTTTGTGTGTACCTGCAGTGGCAGAGTTACGGGCCGAGATTCTTGAGGAGGCCCATAGTTCGGCTTATGCTATGCATCCGGGAGGTACAAAGATGTACCGTACCCTCCGGAACCATTATTGGTGGCCAGGAATGAAGAAGGATATTGCTGAATTCGTGAGCAGATGCTTAACCTGCCAGCAGGTTAAGGCGGAAAGGCAGAGACCGTATGGGGCTATGCAGCCACTTCCGATTCCCGAGTGGAAGTGGGATCACATCACCATGGACTTCGTCTTTAAGTTACCAAGGACTCAGAGTGGAGTGGACGGAGTATGGGTGATTGTGGATCGGTTAACCAAGTTAGCCCATTTTCTGCTAGTTCAGGAGACTTATAAACCTAACCGAATGGCTCAATTGTTTGTAAAAGAAATCATACGATTGCATGGTACGCCGGAATCGATCGTGTCCGATCGTGATCCGCGTTTCACTTCCAGGTTCTGGCGGAGTTTGCAAGCTACTTTGGGAACAACCCTACGTTTCAGTACTGCGTTCCATCCACAAACCGATGGACAGTCTGAACGGACCATTCAGACCCTGGAAGACATGATGAGGTCTTGTGTACTACAATTTCAGGATTCATGGGATACTCATTTGCCGTTGATGGAATTCGCTTACAACAACAGCTATCAGACAAGCATCGGGATGGCACCTTATGAGGCACTGTATGGTCGATAGTGCAAGACACCTATCTGCTGAATGGAGATAGGGGAGCGAGTGGCCGTAGGGCCAGAATTGATGGACTTAACCCTGGAAACTATTCGGGTTATCAAGGAAAGATTGAAGGCGGCACAGGATCGTCAAAAGTGTTATGCCGATCGATTGATTCGAGACTTGGAATTTGAAGTGGGAGATTTTGTCTTCCTGAAGTTATCTCCGTGGAAAGGGATTATCCGTTTTGGTCGACGGGGGAAACTGTAACAACACGTACCTTCGGGAAGGGTAAAAATGTAATTTTATAAGATTTTTGTATATAAAGGACGATTTTGCCCTTGTGAACAGTAGGCTAAAAGTTGACTTTTTGAATTACCGATTGGATGACTGTTGACCTTTGACCGTGACGTAGTATAGGACGTCACGAGTCCGTAGACAGGTGGCAGGTTCGATTCGGACAATCGAAGAAAAAGTTATGATGTTCGGAAGATTGAGGGCATTACCGTAATTCTGAGTAAATGAGGAAAATGTTGACTTTTTGGAGGACTTGTGATTTTCACGTAGACCGAGGACCGTTAGATAGGTCTCGACGCCCTGAGTCCAACGACAGGCGACACGCTGTCATCAGATGTCGGATGAAATATTTACGGGTCTAGAAAGTGTGAGGGTAAAATGGTAATTTGTGCATGAGGGGTATTTTGGTCTTTTTCCCTCAGCCCAATCAGATAAGGGCAAGTGGCAGGGATTTTTTGTGCTGACCTGTGGATGGTGGACACGTGGGGGGACACTAGATGGTTCCAGGGATTACTCAAGTGTGCACGGCCACACTTTGCACAAAATCAAACCGTGCTTTGGGTTTGAACGCAGAGAAACAGAGGGTGAGAGATTGGGAGAGTTTGATCGATTCTGTGCAAGGGAGAGTGAAGAGTGATTTGTGAGAGTGATAGAGCGAAGTGTTTGAGCTGGTGATCGTGTTTTGGTGGAGAAATCGTGCACGGCGGAACGGTGGTGGTGCGGCGAAGTTCTGGGAAAACAGGGAGACCGTGAGAGTTTGGTGGTGGCTACGCCGTGTGGTGGCTCAAATCAAGGTAGTAGGAGCCGTAGAAGGTTGCAGGTGACCCAACAAACACCGTGGCACGCGGCGGTGCGCACGGCGGAGACGGAATCAAAGGGTGAGTTTTCTTCCTCTGTTTTTCCCGTGTTTTTCAATTTGAAAGTCGTGAAGCTAGGATGAGAATCGAGGGGATTGGTGAGTGCAATGATGTTTAGGGAGGTCCTAGGAGTGGTTTGTGACGGTTGCCGTGACGGGGGTGTACACGGCAGAGTTCAGGCGACGGCGAGTACTCTGTACTCTGTTTTGGCCGTGAGTTCAAACGGGAAGTCGTGGACTTCAAGGGTGAATCGAAGGTTTCTGTGAGTTGGGAGTGACTCAGTGAGGTCTTACGGAGAGGTTGGAATCGCCACCGTGAAGGCGGAAGCACTGGACGGCCGGGAAGGAAAACAGGGGGTCGTCTGTGTTTTCTTTCGAGCTTTAGTCGTGAAGCTGAGGGTTGAGTCGAACCAGGAGAGTGAGGGGGATGAATTCCTGGTGCCTGGACGAAGCTATAGGAAAAGAGAAGAGATGAAATGGTGGCCGGACGGTGGAGATTGGATCTCGCCGGTCTGGGTTGCAGCCCTGGTGCGAACCGGGTTCGATCGAGGTTGGGGATGCACTGTAGCAGGCGCGTGAGGCCCACGCGCAGCCACTTTGGGCGGCGCGTGGAGGCGCGTGGGGAGGAATCTGGCCAAGCTTCCAACATGGTTTTGGTTCTAAATGTCCTAAGGAGTTCATTGGTATGGTTTTCGGGTGAATCGGACGATGTTAGGAGATTGTTCGGGAATCCGGACGGTTTAGGGTTTATGAATAAAATATTATTTAATTCCCAAAAAATTGGGAAAATTAGGGTTAGTATCCTTGATGTGTTTGTGACCCTATTTGGTGCATTTTGACAGGACGGGAGGCACCCGAGACGGTCGAGGAGCGCACGGAGCGCGATTGACTCGTTCTGATTTGTGAGTGGACTCTTTCTTTAAATCCGAGCATGCCTAACTGTTTTATGAATGTTTTATGATATTAACTATGTTTTTATGCTTCTTGTTGCTGATTATATGTGGGTGATGTGTTTGCACGTTTTTCGAGACATTTTCGGGATTTTGCACGTTTTTCGAGAAAACTGGTTTTCGGACTTTAATGCCATATTTGAAGATTTCAACCTATAAATGTTTTCTAATGATGATACATGGGTGATGACTTATGCTTTGTGGTTACATATGGTTTTGGTATAATAACGGATTTGGGTTCGGAATGTCGGTTTTGAACGCCGGAAGGGCTTCGAACCGGGGATTTCGAATTCGAGTTTGGTTATGGAATTGGACATGGTTTTACATTGAATTTGGATTGGATTTGCTGGATCTGGATATGGGTTTAAAGACCCAGATACTGATTTGACGGGGGACGGGCCCGGATTGAGTTTAAAGACTCGGGAGTTTAAAGACTCGGATATTTATGATATTACCCCTATAAGCCTATTGAGTTTAAAGACTCGGATTACAGTTAAGGCCTGGTTGAGTTTAAAGACTCGGATAGACCCAGCAGATTTGATCGGAAAATGGTATTTTATAGTGTATCTGTTTCTTATGATATTTTATAGTGTTTCTGTTTCTTATGATGTTTCATATTATGATTTTTTTTTAGTACTTCGTTGGGCATGCCTGTTTTAAAAACGGAGGGAACAATGATTCTTATTTTTACTTAACCTTGAATTAGTGATAAACTGATTTTAAAACTTTTGGCTATTCTAGTCCACTCACACTTTTGGTTTTAAATTTTCCCTCCAGGTCGTGGTGATAGCGTTGGGGTGAACGTTGAGGCAGATATCGAGGCATAGAGCTTACGACGTTCTTCCGTTGCGGGACTAGCATTGTAGGATTTTTGTGCCCATTTTGTAGAACTATGCTCTGACTGACTGTTGTATATATTTACTCCTTCGTCTGATAGTTATGCTTATAGTAGTAGTGAGGTTATTTTTGGTACTGTAGGTGTGATTGTCAGACGGGAGCAGGGTTCGTCCCGGGTATCGTGGTGATATTTGGGACGGGTCCTAACAATTGGTATCAGAGCATAGGTTTGTCGGTTTGTGTTGGGTCTAGGTTGTTTTACTAACTCTATGCCTCTTTCAGCGTACGATCGATCATGCCTCCGAGACGTGAACCCCCTCCACGACCTGAAGATGAAGCGGCGAGAGGGACTGAGAGCGCTTCGATCGAGAGAGCCCAGCGGCTTGGGGCTACTACGTTCAGCGGTGGGGCCGATCCAGAGGAAGCTCATCGATGGATCACCCGACTTGAGCGTATTTTTGGGGTGATGCACTGTCCTCCAGAGGACCGGGTCTTGTTGGCTACCTTTCTGTTAGATGGAGCCGCATATGAGTGGTGGTACACGCTGGAGTTGTCCGGCTGGGATGCACATACCGTGACATGGGAGACTTTCCGGGAGCGATTTCTAGATCAGTATTATCCCCGTTCTTTCTGGGATGCCAAAGAGGCGGAATTTCTTCACTTGAAGCAAGGAAACATGACCGTAGCTGAGTATGAGCAGAGATTCCAGATGCTATCCCGTTTTGCTCCTGTATTTGTGGCGACCGAGGCAGAGAAGTGTCGTCGATTTGAGTTGGGACTTCGAGGAGAGATCCGAGCCATTGTGACAGCCGGCTCCTTTGCTACTTTCCGGGAGTTATCTGATGCTGCTGTTAGAGTGGAGGCCAGTTTGCCGGCCAGGCCACAGTACTCGGGCAGTGTGCGACGCCGAGAGCATTCTTTTCCCGGAGCATCGAGTCAGAGGACCCCGAAGCGGGGCAATTTTGGTGGTTCGTCCTCAGCTGGTGGAGCCCGGTTTGGTAGACCATGTAGTTTTCAGGGTTCTGGATTCCGAGGAGCTAGAGTCCAGCCGACTCCTCAGGCGAGTGCTACTTCTGTTGCATCTACTGGGAGGCAGACCGGTGGACCCAGTAGGGATGCTTGCTACTACTGCGGAGAGCGCGGACACTTTCGGAGGGAGTGCCCGTTGTTAGTGCAGGAGGGTGGAGCAGGCAGAGGTGCAGCAGAACCCGGGCGGAGTACTGCTTCAGCGTCGGGGGCAGCAGGCCCTAGGGGTGGCGGTGGTGCCACGAGCAGTTTTGGAGGGCGCGGTAGGTCATCGGGACCTCAGGCGCGAGTTTTTTTCGATGACGCAGCAGGAAGCCAGATCCGCACCGGGAGTGGTGATAGGTACACTTACCATATATGGCCACACTGTTTTTGCTTTGATCGATCCCGGGGCTACGCATTCGTTTGTAGCCCGGAGTTGTAGTCTGGTGACAGAGAGGGAGGTGTCTACTTTGGAGTGTGCCTTAGGGGTGAGTACACCTACTGGGGAGATGTTAGTGGTGACTCAGGTGTTGAGAGAGTGTCCGGTGATGGTAGGAGAGGTTGAGTTAGTGGCGGACTTGCTGCTGTTAGATTTACGGGATTTCGATGTTATTCTGGGTATGGACTGGTTGACGAGACATCATGGTTCTATCGAGTGCTTCGATAGGAGAGTGACTTTCTGGAGTCCCGGATTACCAGAGACTACATTTCAAGGGGATCAGCGTGCAGTTCCTACTGGAGTTATATCGGCACTTGAGGCTAGCAAGTTGTTGCGTAAGGGGTGCCAAGGTTACATAGCTCATGTAGTGGATACGCGTACTACGCCAGTGAGGGCGGAGGATATACCAGTGGTGCGGGAGTTTCCCGATGTTTTTCCCGAGGAGTTGTCAGGACTACCACCTCATCGAGAGATCGAGTTCATGATTGATCTTCTTCCAGGTACACAGCCTATCTCACAGACTCCTTATCGTATGGCACCTGCAGAATTGAGGGAACTTAAGGCCCAGTTGCAAGAGTTGGTCGATATGGGATTCATTCAACCGAGTATGTCACCTTGGGGAGCACCTGTATTGTTTGTCAAGAAAAAGGACCGAGGATTGAGATTGTGTGTGGATTACAGACAACTGAATAAGGTAACTATTCGGAATAAGTATCCCCTACCCCGGATTGACGATTTGTTCGACCAATTGAAGGGAGCACAGTATTTTTCGAAGATTGATCTTCACTCCGGTTATCATCAGTTAAGGGTTAAAGAGGAGGATGTACCGAAGACAGCCTTCCGGACCAGGTACGGTCATTATGAGTTTGTTGTGATGCCTTTTGGATTGACTAATGCCCCAGCAGCTTTTATGGACCTTATGAACCGAGTGTTACGGTTATATTTGGATCGTTTTGTGATCGTCTTCATTGATGACATTTTGGTGTATTCGAAGAGTGCGAAGGCACATGAGAAACATCTGAGAATCGTGCTTAAGACTCTGAGAGAGCATCAGTTGTATGCGAAGTTGAGTAAGTGTCAGTTCTGGTTGACCAGTGTTGGATTTCTTGGCCATGTGATTTCAGCCGAGGGCATCAGAGTGGATCCTCAGAAGGTTGAGGCGGTAGCAAAATAGGAACAGCCTAAGACGGTGACGGAGATCAGGAGTTTTCTGGGTTTAGCAGGCTATTACCGGCGCTTTATTGAGGGTTTTTCGATTCTAGCTGCTCCATTAACACGGCTGACTCGGAAGGGAGTTCGATTTGAGTGGGACGAGAACTGTGAACAGAGTTTCTAGGAGCTTAAAAGGCGGTTGACATCTGCTCCTATGTTAGCCCTTCCAGATGATAGTGGGGAGTTTGAGGTGTACAGTGACGCTTCTTTGCAAGGTTTGGGCTGTGTATTGATGCAGCATGGGAAAGTGATTGCTTATGCTTCCCGGCAGTTGAAACCCCATGAGATGAATTACCCTACACATGACCTGGAACTGGCAGCGGTGGTTCATGCACTGAAGATTTGGCGGCATTACTTGTACGGCGAGAGGTGCAGGATTTTCCCGGACCACAAGAGTTTAAAGTATTTGTTCACGCAGAAGGAACTGAATCTGAGACAGCGCCGATGGTTGGAATTGCTCAAGGGCTACGACTGTACTATTGAGTATCATCCAGGAAAGGCTAATGTGGTAGCCGATGCTTTGAGCTGGAAGTCAGCTAGTTCTTTGTCACATTTGAGGACAGTACGATTATCGTTGTTGGTTGAGCTCCGTAGGCTTGGAGTAGAGTTGACTGTGGACGATCAGGGAGCACTCCTAGCGAGTTTCCATGTGCGACCTGTTTTGATTGTTCAGGTTATTGATGCTCAGTTTGAGGACCCTATGCTGGGCATCATTCGGATTGAGGTCGAGGCTGGAGAGAGACATGATTTTGAAATTCGTGAGGATGGAGCCTTGGTTAAAGGTGGACGGTTGTGCGTACCCGAGGATGATGCTTTGAAGAAGGTGATACTGGATGAGGCTCACTGTTCAGCTTATGCGATGCATCCTGGTGGGACCAAGATGTATCGTACACTTCGAGAGCATTACCAGTGGTCGGGGATGAAACGTGAGATTGCTGAGTATGTCAGTAGATGCTTGATTTGTCAACAGGTGAAAGCCGAGCGACAGAGACCTTATGGAGCGATGCAGCCTTTGCCGATTCCCGAATGGAAATGGGATCACCTGACTATGGATTTTGTATTCAAGTTGCCCAGAACACCAAAGGGACACGATGGCGTGTGGGTGATCGTAGATAGACTTACAAAGTCTGCTCATTTCTTGCCAGTACGGGAGAACTTCAGGTTGGCGCAGTTTGCACAGTTGTTTATAGATGAGATTATCCGACTGCATGGGACTCCAGAGTCGATAGTATCTGATAGAGATCCGAGATTTACTTCCCGCTTTTGGCAGAGTTTACAGGAAGCTTTTGGGACAAAGCTGCATTTCAGTACCGCATTTCATCCTCAGACCGATGGACAGTCTGAGCGGACTATTCAGATTCTCGAGGACATGATGCGAGCCTGTGTCTTGCAGTTTCAGGGTACTTGGGAATCACATTTGCCTTTGATGGAGTTCGCCTATAATAACAGTTATCAGGAGAGCATTGGAATGGCTCCTTATGAGGCGTTATACGGGCGACAGTGTCGGACTCCGTTGTGTTGGACTGAGGTTGGTGAGAGGCGATTGACTACTTCTGAACTGGTGGACCTTACACAGGAAAAAGTGGCGTTGATCAGGGATCGATTGAGGGCAGCTCAGGACCGACAGAAGAGTTACGCCGACCGTAGGATTAGAGATTTGGAGTTTGCAGTAGGAGACTGGGTTTTCTTGAAATTATCTCCCCAGAAAGGAATTGTACGGTTTGGCAGACGAGGGAAGTTGAGTCCTCGTTACATTGGACCTTATGAGATCTTGGAGCGGATTGGTCCTGTTGCATATCGATTGGCTTTACCAGCAGACTTGGAAAAAGTACACAATGTTTTCCATGTATCTATGCTTCGGAAGTATATTCGAGATGATTCACATGTTCTAGAAGCACAACCAGTTGAACTGAGGGAATACTTGAGTTTTGAAGAACAACCTGTCACGATTTTGGATCGGAAGGATAAGGTCTTACGGCGGAAGACGGTTCCCTTGGTTAAAGTATTGTGGAGAAATCATCAAGTGGAAGAAGCTACTTGGGAACCTGAGGCATTGATGCGGGAACAGTACCCTTATTTGTTTCACTGAATTTTGGGGACGAAATTCTTTTTAGGGGGGTAGATTGTAACAACCCGTACCTTCGGGAAGGGTAAAAATGTAATTTTATAAGATTTTTGTATATAAAGGACGATTTTGCCCTTGTGAACAGTAGCCTAAAAGTTAACTTTTTGAATTACCGATTGGATGACTGTTGACCTTTGACCGTGACGTAGTTTAGGACGTCACAAGTCCGTAGACAGGTGGCAGGTTCGATTCGGACAATCGGAGAAAAAGTTATGACGTTCGGAAGATTGAGGGCGTTACCGTAATTCTGAGTAAATGAGGAAAATGTTGACTTTTTGGAGGACTTGTGATTTTCACGTAGACCGAGGACCGTTAGATAGGTCTCGACGCCCTGAGTCCAACGACAGGCGGCACGCTGTCATCGGACGTCGGATGAAATATTTACGGGTCTAGAAAGTGTGAGGGTAAAATGGTAATTTGTGCATGAGAGGTATTTTGGTCTTTTTCCCTCAGCCCAATCAGATAAGGGCAAGTGGCAGGGATTTTTGTGCTGACCTGTGGATGGTGGACACGTGGGGGACACTAGATGGTTCCAGGGATTACTCAAGTGTGCACGGCCACACTTTGCACAAAATCAAACCGTGCTTTGGGTTTGAACGCAGAGAAACATAGGGTGAGAGATTGGGAGAGTTTGATCGATTCTGTGCAAGGGAGAGTGAAGAGTGATTTGTGAGAGTGACAGAGAGAAGTGTTTGAGCTGGTGATCGTGTTTTGGTGGAGAAATCATGCACGGCGGAACGGTGGTGGTGCGGCGAAGTTCTGGGAAAACAGGGAGACCGTGAGAGTTTGGTGGTGGCTACGCCGTGTGGTGGCTCAAATCAAGGCAGTAGGAGCCGTAGAAGGTTGCAGGTGACCCAACGAACATCGTGGCACGCGGCGGTGCGCACGGCGGAGACGGAATCAAAGGGTGAGTTTTCTTCCTCTGTTTTTCCCGTGTTTTTCAATTTGAAAGTCGTGAAGCTAGGATGAGAATCGAGGGGATTGGTGAGTACAATGATGTTTAGGGAGGTCCTAGGAGTGGTTTGTGACGGTTGCCGTGACGGGGGTGTACACGGCAGAGTTCAGGCGACGGCGAGTACTCTGTACTCTGTTTTGGCCGTGAGTTCAAACGGGAAGTCGTGGACTTCAAGGGTGAATCGAAGGTTTTTGTGAGTTGGAAGTGACTCAATGAGGTCTTAGGGAGAGGTTGGAATCGCCACCGTGAAGGGGGAAGCACTAGACGGCCGGGAAGGAAAACAGGGGGTCGTCTGTGTTTTCTTTCGAGCTTCAGTCGTGAAGCTGATGGTTGAGTCGAACCAGGAGAGTGAGGGGGATGAATTCTTGGTGCCTGGACGAAGCTATAGGAAAAGAGAAGAGATGAAATGGTGGCCGGACGGTGGAGATTGGATCTCGCCGGTCTGGGTTGCAGCCCTGGTGCGAACCGGGTTCGATCGAGGTTGGGGATGCACTGTAGCAGGCGCGTGAGGCCCACGCGCAGCCACTTTGGGTGGCGCGTGGAGGCGCGTGGGGAGGAATCCGGCCAAGCTTCCAACATGGTTTTGGTTCTAAATGTCCTAAGGAGTTCATTGGTATGGTTTTCGGGTGAATCGGACGATGTTAGGAGATTGTTCGGGAATCCGGACGGTTTAGGGCTTATGAATAAAATATTATTTAATTCCCGAAAAATTGGGGAAATTAGGGTTAGTATCCTTGATGTGTTTGTGACCCTATTTGGTTCATTTTGACAGGACGGGAGGCACCCGAGACGGTCGAGGAGCGCACGGAGCGCGATTGACTCGTTCTGATTTGTGAGTGGACTCTTTCTTTAAATCCGAGCATGCCTAACTGTTTTATGAATGTTTTATGATATTAACTATGTTTTTATGCTTCTTGTTGCTGATTATATGTGGGTGATGTGTTTGCACGTTTTTCGAGACATTTTTGGGATTTTGCACGTTTTTCGAGAAAACTGGTTTTCGGACTTTAATGCCATATTTGAGGATTTCAACCTATAAATGTTTTCTGATGATGATACATGGGTGATGACTTATGCTTTGTGGTTACATATGGTTTTGGTATAATAACGGATTTGGGTTCGGAATGTCGGTTCTAAACGCCGGAAGGGCTTCGAACCGGGGATTTCGAATTCGAGTTTGGTTATGGAATTGGACATGGTTTTACATTGAATTTGGATTGGATTTGCTGGATCTGGATATGGGTTTAAAGACCCGGATATTGATTTGACGGGGGACGGGCCCGGATTGAGTTTAAAGACTCGGGAGTTTAAAGACTCGGATATTTATGATATTACCCCTATAGGCCTATTGAGTTTAAAGACTCGGATTACAGTTAAGGCCTGGTTGAGTTTAAAGACTCGGATAGACCCAGCAGATTTGATCGGAAAATGGTATTTTATAGTGTATCTGTTTCTTATGATATTTTATAGTGTTTCTGTTTCTTATGATGTTTCATATTATGATTTTTTTAGTACTTCGTTGGGCATGCCTGTTTTAAAAACGGAGGGAACAATGATTCTTATTTTTACTTAACCTTGAATTAGTGATAAACTGATTTTAAAACTTTTGGCTATTCTAGTCCACTCACACTTTTGGTTTTAAATTTTCCCTCCAGGTCGTGGTGATAGCGTTGGGGTGAACGTTGAGGCAGATATCGAGGCATAGAGCTTACGACGTTCTTCCGTTGCGGGACTAGCATTGTAGGATTTTTGTGCCCATTTTGTAGAACTATGCTCTGACTGACTGTTGTATATATTTACTCCTTCGTCTGATAGTTATGCTTATAGTAGTAGTGAGGTTATTTTTGGTACTGTAGGTGTGATTGTCAGACGGGAGCAAGGTTCATCCCGGGTATCGTGGTGATATTTGGGACGGGTCCTGACAGAAACTGAGTCCGCATTTTATCGGACCGTATGAGATTGTGGAAAGGATTGCTAGGGTTGCATACAGATTGGCACTACCTCCAGAACTTTCTAGAGTTCACTATGTTTTTCACGTATCGATGCTGCGGAAGTACGTACATGATGCTTCTCATGTACTTGAGGATCAACCTATCGAACTCCGAGGGGATTTGAGCTTTGAGGAACAACCAGTACAGATTTTGGATCGGAAGGACAAGGTACTACGTCGGAAGACGATCCCTCTCGTGAAGATTCTCTGGAGAAACCAGAATGTGGAAGAAGCCACATGGGAGCCCGAGGCTCAGATGCGAGAACAATTTCCTCATTTGTTTCTTTGAAATTTCGGGACGAAATTTCTTAAGGGGGGAAAGTTGTAACACCCCGGAAATTCGAAGATTTGAATATTGTAATTTAATGTATCAATTGACGTTTTTACCCTTGTGAATGGTATGGCCAAATTGTTGACTTTTTGATTGGTGGGTCAAATGGACTTTGACCAGTGACCGTGACGTAGTTCGGGACGTCACGAATTCATAGACAGGTGGCACGTCCAATTCGGACGATCAAGGAAAAAGTTATGACCATCGGAAGTTCAGGGACATTACCGTAATTTGGACTTTTGGGGTGAAAACGTTGACTTTTTGTTTGGAAACTAATTTTCACATGACTCAAGGACCGTTAGGTAGGTCTCGATGCCCTGAGTTCGTAGACAGGCGGCACGCAGAAATCGGACTTCGTATGGCTGAGTTACGGGTCTAGAAAGTGAAGGGCAGTTTGGTAATTATTTGAACCAGGGGCATTTTGGTCTTTTTGCCCTGGTTACTGTAGCAACCGCGGGGGAACCATGGACGGCACCACCATGTGCGGTGGTTCAGTGTACAATTGATTATGCAAGTGTGTGCTGGAAAGGAAGGCGTGTCTGATGCTTTAGAACGTGGGCTGAACCATCCATCCTACACTGTCGAATTGATTAATGAAATTCGAAGCATTTTCGGGGAACAATCTCAGTGGACAGATTGGACTTCCACGAGCCTCTGGGATGGCTTAGGTTGTTTAAAATTGATTAGAACGTGTGTGAGCATCACTCTGCCATTGAGAGAACTGAGAATTGGAGAGGAAAACCAGAGAAACCATTTCGGGGAAAATTGGAGGGAAAATCGGGTTTTGATTTCTAGTGATTGTTGGACCAAACCAAAGCCTGGTTTAGTCTTCTGGGAGTATTTGGAACTCAACCACATCAAAATCGAGGGGAACCAGCCACGGTTGAGCTGGGACGGATGCTGCCGTTTTCAGTGAAGTTGCAGAGCTTAGGACTACAACCTTCAGGTACTTTCAGACACAATTGATTGTTCATTTTAGTTCGTTTTGATCCTATTATGCTTCCTGTGAAGTTAATTGGATAATGGGTTTGAAACCAGGGAGTTCTGGTGATTGACCCGTTTGGTTGATCACGGATCGAGGGTCCATTTAAGGGACCAGTGAGGTTAATTTTTGACTCAGAACCTAAATTGGATAGTTAATGAACATGTTAGGATCAAATACGAGTGAAATCGAGTGGAAATTGAGGGTCAATTAACCGGGTCAAGCCGCGGGTGACAGACCCGTATTACAGACAAACGGGTGAAGGTGGTGACACTGTAGCAGCTACAGTGTCAGGCGCGTGACTTTCACGCGCAGCTACTTTGGGCGGCGCGTGAGGGCGCGTTGAGCCTTGTCTCCGATCACGATCAACATGACTTTGTTTCCTCTCATCATTCTGAACATTTTTATGAATTAACCATGTTGATCAGAGATAGTTTGGGAGGGTCAGTTTAGGGCCGGTTGTCTCGGGAAACGTGTTGGACGGCTTCCCCGAGCCGGTTTCTGTTTCGGACTTTTTGGATAAATGTTTAAGACTTGTAGTGATCCTTACAGGTGATTTGGACTGACAGGAATTGACAGGACCCGTCCCAACTGGACCTCGATAATCGTGCCTGGTCCTGCTCTCGTCTAACAAGCTAACTGAAGTCCCGAAAGTACCCTTCAGCATCTGTCAAACCAGGGATAACTATACTGATTTCTGCTCATGCCTCCACCTCGATATCAGCCCCGAACGTTGTGCCACGGCCTGGAGGGTCATCAAAAACAAAGGTGTGAGTGGACAAAATAATATTCGTTAAAACACATTTATCAAAACACATCAGTTTACCCTCCAGTTTTACAAATCATGCATGCATAGGATAAAACACATGAATCATCTAAATCATTTTATAAAATCAGTTCACCACATAATAAAGCATATAACTCGGGAATGACACATCCGAGGATCCTCTGGGAATTACACATCCAGAGTCGGCATCCAATGCTGGGAATTACACATCCAGCCTCACCGGGAATTACACATCCGGTCCCTCCAGGAATTACACATCTGGAGTCCCTCCAGGAAGTACACATCTGGAGTCATCAAATATTAAAACACAATCAAAAGCATTATTTCAAATCAAGTATCAAAACCATGTCAAAAACCATCATCCCGGGTTCACATGCCCAAATCTCATTTCTCGTCAATCCGTAAAATTATTAAATAATTCAATAGACGCGAATCCGTAAAATCATATCCGAAAACATCACAAATCCATTAAATCAATTTCTCAACTCATAATCCAAGCCAAAACCAATCACAAATCCCGGGCCTTCGCCCAAAACAGTCATTTCACATTTTCTAGAAAAACGTGCCTGAAACACCAATTTAAAATAATCATTAAATCTTAAAATAATCATTTCAAATCATTGCAATTCAAATCATGCCATAAATCATATAAAACATTTAACTATACATGCATATCAATTTATAAAACAAACGTCCACTCACACACCGTCCAACTGCTCGTTTCTCGCGCTGCACTCGTTTCCGTAATTTCCGATACGTACCAGGAATCTCGAATCCTGTTCACAATCATTATTCAAGGTTATAAACAAGTCAAGTGACATCATATATTTTTCCCATAATTTTCCGGGAATTTAATATTAATTAAATACGTAACTTAAACCTTCGGACCCTCGAAACATTATCGAGACGGTGTCCGATTGACTTGAAACCAATTTTAAAATGTCCGTTACATTGTATAGAGTAAAACACCTGTTGAAACTTTCCTCAGAAAACGTGCCACGCGCCCTCACGCGCCGCCGCAAGCGGCTGCGCGTGAGTTCACGCGCCGTGCTACAGTATTGCTACAGTGTTCTTCTCGACCCGAATGACTGGTAAACGGGTCCTGTGACCCGCGATACAACCCGTTTCAATCTAAGCTAATTCGAACTCAATTACTCTCGTTCTTTCAACCATTAGCATCAATTCAATATGGATTAAGGGTCTGTAATCTTAATTTCGTGAAACCATGCCCCAAAGTCCACGACTCAACCTCGAAACCTGGCGGGTCTTAACTCGGGTTCTACCCAAACACGACCTGTAACATTCAATTAATCATACCAGAAGCATCTAACAATCATTCTAAATATGAAATCGAAGTCAATTTCAAGAATCATCACCTCTAAGTAATCGAACCCAAGCTCTCACTTCAATGGCGTCGCAGAGCCTGTTCTCTGTCGATTTGCTTCCAATTCTTTGCCCAATTGATTTGATTCGCTTCGTTGAGCTCCCAGAAGACTAAATATCTAATCAATTTCATCCGAAACGTTGTACAAAATCAAAATCGACATTTGGTGTTCTTAGGTGATTTTCGGGTTTGTTCTTGGGTTTCCAGCACGATTTTCTCTCAATTATTCCTTCACTCTTACTCGTTTTCTCTCTAGATTCCCTTTCCCGTTTCAAACTCTCTCTGTTTCCCCCATTTCATCGATCAATTTGGTTAATTTTAAACAAAGGAGATGGACGGTTTAATTTGTCATATTAGGCATTCAAATAATGCCACTAATTTGCATTAGCAAGTGACAAATGTCACTTAGGAATTAATCTCAATCCAAATAGGCTGATTCAGCCAAATTAAAACATAATTTATCGTTTAAGTTTACCCGTTAAAGACAATGACCGTTTTACCCTTATCGTAACAAATTACCGAAATGCCCCTCTTCGTTCTAGACCCATAACTTTTTCGTTCGGACTCCGATTGACGCATGCCGCCTGTCTACGAATTCAGCGTCCCGAGACCTACCCAACGGTACTCCCGGAAAGTCCAAACAATGTCCCGATCATAAAGTCAACTTTCGGCCCCTTTTACCAACTTCCGCACGTCATAACTTTCTCCTCGAATGTCGGAATTGGGCGTGCCACCTGTCTATGAACTCGTGACGTCCCGAACTACGTCACGGTCATCGGTCAAAGTCCGTTTGACCGCTCAAATCAAAAGTCAACTTTTTACCCAATTTCAGGGGCAAAATCGTTATTTTCCCCAAAGTTTCCAAATTTTCCTTTTTGAATGTCCGGGTCGTCACAGGAATTGTACGATAATCCCGGTAAAAGTTCGTACGCGCAGGTTTACCGCGGGATCGTATTGTGAGTGGGCCCGATTTCATTAAAACCTTGCATGCTTAAATGTTTTCCGATTTACTTATATGTTCACAAGCTGGAATCAAGAAACGGTTTTGATGATATGGAAATCATGGTTATGGCACGTTTCACGGTATTTGGGTTTGAGACCCGTCCGATGAAACTTAAAAATTAGTTTAGATTTTATCTATGTATATATATATGTTTTGCATGTGGATATCAATAAAATGTATTCGGTACTGCACTGTATAGATCCATTCTTATGATACTGTCTCCTCTGGATGAGGTACCCCGGAGTGGTCACGGACGTCTAGAACGACCAGCGTCTATGACGCTAAGCATCGGGGATGCTGTACCCGAACGGGGTTCGGGGATTGAACTCGGAATTGAGACCCGAGTGGCACGCGTAGCCTTGAGACTGTGACCTTATTGGACGTCAAGGACGTCAGACATCGGGGATGTCAAGATCGGAGTGTATAGTGCAGTGGCCAAAATGATGTTTATGGTTTTATTACCTGCCTTATGGTTCATATTATATGATTTATGGTTTAAAATTCTGATGCATGCATATTTGGAAAACGGAGGGGTAAATTATATGTTTTACTTACTAAACGATTTTATAAACTTGAGTTTCGGCCCACTCACCCTTAATGTTTTGGTAACCCCTCCAGGTCGTGCTACTGAGGTAGAGGAGGAACCTGAGGCTGAGGCATAGATCTACTTCTGCGTACCTGAACCCCTGTTGGGTGGTTTACCCGCAGGTTTATTTTAGAGTCGTGCTCGCAACTTGTAATTTTGGATTTCATCCCTTGTCTGACATCTGGTTGATTCGGATTTGATGTATAACTTTAATTTGGTTATTTATGCATTTGATGTTTTGAGGTTAAAATTGGTATGAATTTTGGGTGTCAGACGGGAGCAGGGCACGTCCCCTTGGGGTCCCTGTGGGATCGGGGCGGGTCCTGTCATAGAATCTATAGGGCACTTTAAGGAAGGAAGAATAAATTTGAAGGATCAACCTAAGAAGGAAAAGAAGAAGAGAGCATAGATCTAATCAATATTTCTAAAGCAGAAGGAAATTTTGTTAGCGTAACGAGATGAAGCAGTTAATTATTCAGAAAAATAGAAGAAACCTCCTAATTCAGGAGTACATGGAGGCTATAAACAGTACTTATATCCGCTAAAACTATATTTTGATAAGTCAGAAATGAATTGCTCATTCATTAACTTAGTGTGTAATCAACATTAAAATGAATCGAAAAATGAAGCAATGAGGTGCAAATCAAGACATAGTATGTTGGTGAAGCTCTATAGATAAAACCTCAGCTTTAATAGCAGACATAAAAGCAAGAGAACTAAAAGCGGAGTATACAAAGAGATAAGGATAATGTAGTAGTAGGGAAGGAGTGAATAAATGGAAATGGCAACTCTAGATGTTTCAAATGAGTTGATTAAACCAAATGAAGAATAAAATACTAGATAGGTAGAGCCTTATTAAACCAAAATGAATATGAATGGAAAGAGAAATAGAGGAAAAAAATGTTGGCATAATCTAATTGACAAAAGCTAATTAAATGGGAACTTTTACAAAAGCTAATTAAATGGGAATTTTTGAAACTGCTTGGACATTGAACGAAGTAGCAGATTAAATTATCCAATCATTACTATAGGAAGAAACTGCTAGATTGAAATTAAGGTCTTTTCAAGAGACTAAATATGACAGGACCCGTCCCATAAGAACATTGATAACCGTGTCCGGTTCTGCTCACGTCTAACAAGTTAACTGAAGTTCCGAAAACACCCTCAGCACTTGCCAGACAAAGGAAAGTCGCACCGATTCCTACTCGTGCCTCCACCTCTCGATCAGCTCCGATCTCCGTGCCACGGCCTAGAGGGTCATCAAAATATAAAAAGTGCGAGTGGACAAAAATAATATCGTTTGAAAATACATTTAAAAAAAACTCTTTACCCACAAGTCATCAAAAGCTCGTGGCCC
Source organism: Prinsepia uniflora (assembly GCA_032719365.1). NCBI lineage: Eukaryota > Viridiplantae > Streptophyta > Magnoliopsida > Rosales > Rosaceae > Prinsepia > Prinsepia uniflora. The sequence goes on along the minus strand of CM064865.1, from coordinate 10,931,421 downwards.
ACATTTCCCAAAATCCATTTCCAAGAATCATCATAAAACATCTTAATAGAAAATCACTATCAAACACAATCCAACACTTTAAAGTTCAGGAATTACACATCTTAGGGCAATTCGGGAATTACACATCCAAGGTCTTTCCGGGAATTACACATCCAGACTTACAGGGCATGACACATCCGGTTTTTCCAGGAATTACACATCCAGAGTGTTCTGGAACGTCTCGGGAATTACGCATCTGAGCTAACCCAAGAACTACACATTCGGGTTTTCCAAGGCATTACACATCCGGGGCACTGAATATAAATCCAAAACATTAGTTTCAAAACCATCTTTGACATAAAACCACGTCCAAACCATTTCCAACAGGGCCTCAAGCTCGAAATATCATTTCACACAAATTCGTACAATCACAACTCAAAATACCATTTCCACGCAAATCCATAATATCACATCCGATAATCATTAAGTAAATCCATTAAATCATTCTTCACTCACATTCCAAGTCAAAATACCATTTTCAAATCCAGGCCTACGCCCAAAACATCGTTTTCACCATTCTTGTAAATCGTGTCGAAAAACTGATTATTAAGTCCATAAAACACCAAATAATCATATCAAATCATCAATCCAATTATTAAAACTCAAATCATGCAATAAATCATGGAAAACATTTACTATGTATACATCACAGTTTATAAAAAAAAAATGTCCACTCACATATCGTCCATGCGATCCGAATCCGAGCTGTACGCTCCTTCGTATATTCCAGGAATTGCCAATCCTGTCAAAAACCACTATCGAGGGTTACTAACATCCCCAAATAACCTCACACTACAATCCCTCATTTTTTGAGATTTAATTACGTATTTAAAATATAACATAACACTTCGGACCCTTGAAACTATATCGAAACGGTGTCCGATCGACTCGAATCCTGCGCCAAAATGTTTGTTACATCGAAAGCATCAAATTACATGTTGGTCGTACCTCCAAATTGTCCCCCACGCACCCCCACTCGCTGCTACAGTGCCCTTTTAATGTTCATCCTTTTCACCCGAATTCCTGCAAACAGGTTGTTCGACCTGATTTCAACCCGTTTTCAATTCCAGTTAATGCTACACGATTTCTTCATTCTAATCAGTCAAAAACCATCCTAAGACACTCCCAAACATGATTCCAGGTTCAATTTAAGATTTCCTTAGCTTAAATCGATCGAATTCCACTTCAAAATTTTGAAGGGTCGCTAGTATGTTTTACGTGAAATCTGACAGGACCTGTCCCAACTGGACTTCGATAACCGTACCCGGTCCTGCTCCCGTCTAACAAGTCAACTGAAATCCCGAAATTACCCTTCAGCACCTATCAGACAAGGGATAACTGCACTGATTTCTACTCATGCCTCCGCCTCTCAATCAGCCCCGAATGTTGTGCCACAGCTTGGAGGGTCATTAAAACAGAAAAGGTGTGAGTGGACAAAAATAATATCATTTAAAATACGTTTGAAACACATCATTTACCCTCCAGTTTATCAAACCATGCATGCATAGGCAAAAACATATGAATCACAATTACCGGCTTTCCAGCCAAATCACAAAACAAATCAAATCCCGGCTCTCAGGCCAAAAACATATGAAAACATAAGCACCTGGCCACACAGACCAAAAACCCGTACTCAGTACCAGTACGTAATCACAATCAACATCAAACAATACAACCAAACAATCAATCAATCCATCAATCTGCACTATTACAAGTGCACAATCAATCACACAGTCACATCCGCACTAAGCGTAGGCCAACCTCGGGAACTGCACTCAGGCACCATCCGAGTCATATCCATCATGTCTGGGAACTGCACACGCACCATCTAGACGTACCACATACTCGGGAACTGCACTCATGCAACATCCGAGTCACGTCTAGGAACTGCACTCGCACCATCCAGCACATGATCCATCTCTAGTATCCACAATCAAAAATACAATCCATACCACAACACATATCAATCATATCCATGACCTCAAATCTAATCATAAGCATTCCCCACAGGGTTTTAAGCCCAAATACCAATTATAAGCAAATTCATAAAATCACATGGAAAACATTAAAATAATCTAGAAATCATCATTGACTAACCACTTAAGTCAAATCGAAAAACGTGCCCGAAAGACCGATTAAAATAATCATTAAATCACACATAATCATGCCACATAATCACGACATCAATGTAAGTCAAATCATGCAATCAATCATGTAAAAAATTTAACTATGCATGCATCATGGTTAATAAAACAAACGTCCACTCACACACCGTCCAAACCGCTCGTTTCCTGAGCTGCACGCGTTTTCGTAATTTTCGACATTTGCCAGGAACCTCGAATACTGTCCAAAATACTGTGCAGGGTTACTAACAACTCAATTTACATCATATCAATTCCCCGTAATTTTCCGGGATTTAAATATTATTTTAAAATATAACATAAACCTTCGGACCCTCGAAACATTATCGAGACGGTGTCCGATTGACTCGAAAACAACTCTAAAATGTTCGTTACATTACAGAGAATAAAACTCCTGTTGAAACCTTCCTCAGAAAACCCACCACGCGCCCTCACGTGCCGCCGCAAGCGGCTGCGCGTGAGTCCATGCGCTGCTACAGTACCAGGAACAGTGTCGTCCCTGTAACCCGACTATCTGTTATACGGGTCTGCAACCCGCGGTGCAACCTGATCTGTTCTTGGTCAATTCGAACCCAATTTCTCTATTTATTTCACTCATGTTCATCCATTCCATGTTTCTTAATGATCTGTAACTTCAATTTCTTGAAATGAACCCTAGAATCCCTCGACTCAAGGTGGACACCCGACGGGTCCTAAATCGGGTTCTACCTAAAATCGACCTGTTTCATTCAATTAATTTCACCAGAAGCATCCTACGTCCATTCTAAATACAAATGTGAAATCAATTTCAAGGTTCCTTACCTCCAAGTAATCGAACTCAATCTCCAAAATTCCAAGAGATCGCAGGGTCTGTTCTTCGTCAATTCACCATCAATTGACTTCCCAATTGATTTGGTTCGAGTCGTCTCGCTCCCAGAAAGCTAAAAATCACGTCAATTACAATCAAAACCGTCTAAGAAATCAAATTCGCCAATTATAGTTTTGGGTGGTTTTTCGGGTGTTTTTTCTCAATTCTAAGTCGAGTGTTCCTCTCGATTTTTCACTCAGTTTTGCTCACCCAACTTCACCCTTTTGGTTCTCTGTTCAATCTCTCAAAATTAGGGAGGGAATGGATCGATCCCAGTGAAGGATATTTGTGTTCTCTGTTTTTGTATACTAACACCGTACTAACACCAAGTGATAATTAACAACCGTTTGATTTAATTATTTAATTATATAAAAGGCAACTAAGTGCCACTAATTATCATTAACAAGTGACACATATCACTTAAAGTAGCTCCTGAGTCATCCATTTGGCTGATTCAGCCAAATTAACCCTTTAATTAATTTCACTGCCTAAAATTACCATTTTACCCTTTATGTCACAATTTACCATTTTGCCTCTGAACTTCCCAGACCCATAACTTTCTCGTCCGAACTCCGATTGACGCATGCCACCTGTCTACGGATTCAGCGTCCCGAGACCTATCCGACAGTACTTCCGGAAAGTCCAAACAAGATCCCGATCAAAAAGTCAACTTTCGGCCCTTATAACTAGGGGCAAAATCGTCATTTTCCTCAAATTTTTCCAATTTTCCTTTTTCGACTTTCCGGGTCGTCGAAGGCGACGGTTGACCCGGGAAGGCATACAGTGCGCATATCGAGGCAGCAGCACGGACGGTCTGTGAGTGGACTTTCTTTCTGAAATCGATGAATGCATAAATGTTTTATATATGTTTTAATATGTGTTTTGGGATGCCTTGAGAGCATTTTGGTGTGCGTTTACGTATGGGCACGTACTTCAGTTTTCATGAAATGGTTTTGAAAAGTAAAACGACCCATTTGGTCTTGATTATTCGGGCATGAGACCCATTTGGATTTGGTTTAACTCGGGCATGAGACCCTATTGACGACCCGTAGGTCAGAGTTGTGGTCGTGACGGGTGCTGTGTGCACGGCGACAGACGATGTGACGCTCGCCTCCAGATTGGGATGCGTTCCTTTCGGAGAGGTCACGATGCACGTCCCGTTGTCGAGCAGCCACTGAAGGCTCGACTTCGGAGTGCTGACGGTTTAGAGGATCGATCAGCGACGTGTGCACCATGGTCCCTAGATGGTCGCGGCAGTGATGTGTTCAAGGCGACATACCAGGATTTAGAGTGGTCCTGGATTGATGGTTGCACGCATCGCTACGATCGGGATCGTGACTGACCCTGAGATATCGGGCTCGATGCCCAATTGGTTTGAGTTCGGGCTCGAGGCCCAATTATTGTGAAATCGGGCTAGAGGCCCTGTTGAGTTCTATGTTCGGGCTGGAGGCCCATTTGCTTTGTGTTATCGGGCGTGAGTCCCGCTTTTATGGGTTTTGATATACTGGTATGTATATACCCTCCTTATGAGTTGATTGATTGGTCTCCTCCAGCATCGACCTGGAGAGTCACGATCCACATACCAGAGTGGGTATCCCCATAGGGATCCCGTTCTAGGAGTGGAGGTTACTTATGATGTTGTGGCCCCGAACCAGATTCCGGAGAGATGATTGGACTAGATCCATAGAGAGAGCTCGGACTAGATCCAGAGATTGAGCCTCCCAGATGGAGATTCCTGGGAGAAGACTCGGAGTGAGACCCCGAGTAGTGTGCACACTAGATAGATATGATGACATCGTGACTACATCGGGGATGTGTTCCCTAGGGGCTGTGTTCCCTAGGGGCTGTGTGCCCCGAGATGGCATCTTCTCTGGAAGTGCCTAGGATGGGTTATATATGTATATATGTATATGTGGACAGGTTTTCACTGAGATGGCGTTGGGCTGAGACCCTCGCGTATTGGTTTTGGGCTGAGACCCATATGAGATGGTTTTGGGACGAGTTCCCACATGTTTTGGTTTGGGCGGAGGTCCCAGGTTTTTGATTGACGGATTTCGGGAAAAGGCCCAACTGGTTTGATGGTTCATATTGGTTTAAGGGAACCGGGCATGAACCCTAGAAATGGTTTTCGAATGCATGTATATGTTTTTAATGAAGGGCATAAAGGTCTTTTATGAAATGTTTGAAGATTGGACCGTGTAGGAGCTTGAACCGGTCAAGCTGGTCCAAGTTGCAGGCGAACCGGACCGGACCGGTTCAGACCGATCATCGCGAGGGGGAAGACGACACTGTTCACTCGAGCGTGGCTCCCACGCGCAGCCACTTCAGGCGGAGCGAGCAGGCGTGTGGGGGGGGGGGGGGAATTTGGGGATGGTTTCAACATGTCAAATTATCTATTCGATGTAACGAACATTTTGGGACTGGTTTCGTGTCGATTGGACACCGTTTCGATATAGTTCGGGCTGTCCGAAGGTTTAGGTTCGATTTTAAAAATAGTTAGAAAATCGAGAAAATTATGGGACTTCAATGAGCGGTTAATAAGGCTATTAGTAACCCTCTAAATGAATTTGGACAGGTTTGGGAGTCCCGGTGACGACGATTGACTCGGTAGACGATTATGGCACGTGTATCGAGGCGCGGTTTCGGACGGTCTGTGAGTGGACCTTGATTTCTAAACTGTGATGCATGCATAAATGTTTTATATGGATTTTTAATGTGATTCTTTGATGTTGAATTTGATATTTGTGAACTATATGGTTTCACGTATTTCGAGGCGATTTACGTGCTTGCACGTAAATCGAGGTTTTCCGGTTTTACACTGATTTTCCATTCTTGTGGTTTTGGATATTATTTCATGAAATGATTTTGGATTTGAAAAGGTAATTCTCGGACTTGAGGTCCATTTGATTTACGGAATTGGGCCGGAGGCCCAGTTGGTTTACGATTCGGACTTAAGGTCCAGTTTCTATGTGGATTCGGGCCTAGGGCCCAGTTATGTATTACAAATGGTTTTTATGGTTCATGACGATTTATGGGAACCTGCATGAACCCTTGAAATGGATTTACGGGTCATGACGGTTTATGGGAACCGGCATGAACCCATGAAAGGATTTTATGGTTCATGACGGCTTATGGGGGCCGGGCATGAATCCTTGAAAGGTTTCAAGAATGATTTCAAACGGTTTTCATATTCCATCATTTATATATAATTGTCTCCTCCGGGGAGGGTCGTTGGTCTGGGTGGACCCCGGAGTAGTCACGGAGCACTGACTGAGTGGAGTCGCCCCCCAGTTGGGTTCCTTACTCTCAGGATGGGCATGGTTCGTTACCTCCAGGGAAGGTCATTGATTTACGGACATTGACCTGGGTGGACCCTGGAGAGACTTGGGTTTGAGACCCCGGTCTATTTTACCGTGACAGGTTCTGGATATGAATATAATGGATAATAAACAGGATTTCAAATGGTTTGGGAAATTGTGTTTATAATGATAGATGGATTTGGGCTGAGATCCCACATATGTTTACTATGTTCTGGTTTTCTGTAAATGGTTTTGGGCAGGAGCCCGTGTGACTTGTATTTATGGAACTTGGGGATGTGACCCTACTTATGGATGTTTGGATAAATGGTTTTACTATGCATGCATGCTTTTTAGTGAAGGGTATAAAGGTCTTTTATGGAAATATTTTTATAAACTCTTTATTTTTATCCACTCACAGTCTTTCTGTTTTTAATACTCTTCAGGTTAGATACGATGTGGACTGTAGCAGAGACCGAGATATAACATGCCTCCTCCGGATCCTGGCGCACTCTGATAGCCCGGGAGGGCAAAGGTCGGAAATATCCCTTGTCTGACACTTCGTGTCAGACGAGAGCAGGGTCATCCCGCGTTAATCCCGGAGGGGATTGGGATGGGTCCTGTCAGCGTGGTATCAGAGCATAGGATTTCTTATCAGAGCAGGGTTTCTCATGTTACTCTGAATTCCGGAGCGTATTTTGCGCGATACTCCGTACGCAGGTCGAGGATGTGATATCTCAAGTGGCTACAGTTCGTTATCAACCTGATGTTCGGGTGCCGGTACGATAGTTAGTAGGATTGAATCGTGGAACGTCTTGGTTTGGCACTGGATGCCGTGGTTGCCATAGTTCTGTCAGGGTTGACAGTGTGGGACCCTACGGAAGGATGAACGTATTCGTACGTTAGATTTTGATCGTGAGACGGTTAATTGGGATCATCTTCACTGTAACGACCCGTCCCAGAACTAGGGTTAAGATAGTGATTAAGATGGGATTAGTAAGCTTAAATCGGTGGTTAGTTGGTCTCGTTGGGGTCGTTAGTGTAGAATGACGATTTTACCCCTAGTCCGGGTAAAAAGTGGACTTTTAGTTCGGGTGGTCAATTGGGTTTTGATCGATGACTAGGACGTAATTTAGGATGTCATGAATCCATAGACAGGTGGTACGCCCGATTCCGACACCCGAGAAGGAAGTTATGATGTTCGGAATGTTGAGGGCATAACCGTAATTTGGGTGAAATTGGGGGAAAAAGTTGACTTTTCGTATGATCGGGTTTTGGTATGTTGACCTAGGACCGTTAAATAGATCTTGACGTCCTGAGTTCGATGTCAGGCAGCACGTATTCATCGGACTTACGATGTGTGCGTTACGGGTCTAGAAAGATAGTGGCGCAATCGTAAATTTAGGTTAAAAGAAAGGGTATTTTGGTCTTTTGGTTGTCTAGGGATCTGTGTACAGAGAGGAAATTGGATGGCTGAGATTGGGCCACTTGTGAGAGGAAGGATAAGATGGTGACACGTGTAGGAGGTCTGGTTGGTTCTAGTGAGTGCACGGTCCAATTATTTGGGGTGCAACCGTGCTGTGTGTGTGTGTGTGTGTGTGTGTGTGTGTGTGTGTGTGTGTGTGTGTGTGTGTGTGTGTGTGTGTGTGTGTGTGTGTGTGTGTGTGTTCTTTGAACCAGGGAGAAATAGAGAGGGAGATTGAGAGAAAATTTAGAGACGATGGTGAGTGTTGGTGTGTTCTGGTGAGTGAGGAGTGATTAGAGGGTGGAAGAGTGAACCGGTGAGTGTTTGGGGGAGTGAGATCGTACAAGAACACGGTGGTCGGGGCAGTCGGTTTTCAGAGGAAACAGAGAAGAAGTGGAAGATCGTGGTGGAGGTACGGCCGAGATCAATCAATCGAGGCTAGTGGAGGTGTCCAGAGGACGGAGGAGGACGGGAGGAGCTACTGCCTCACGGCTGAGCTCACGACGGCGACATGAGGACAGGTAATTTCTTGTTTTCCTTTCGATGCTCTGTTTTGCCGTCTAGTTTCAGACGCTAAGTCGTGACTTTAGGGGTAGAATCGAGGAGTCTAGTGAGGTCTAGGGAGTTCAGTGGAGTCCTGGGAGTCTTCTGGTGGTGCAGCCGTGACGGGGAAGTGCACGGTGGAGGTGGAACGAAGGAGGGTACTAGTGTACTCTGTTTTTCTGTTTTGCTCAGGATGAAAGTCGTGGTTGTAGGGGGTGAGTCGACGGTTTTGCTGAGTTGGGTGAGACTCAGTGAGGTCCTAGGAAGGGTTTAAGATAGTCACCGTGACGGGGGATGACCTGGGTGGCCGGAGAAGGAAACAGGGGACTGAACGGGTCTGGTTTCGAGTTAGGGATGATGACTTAGGGGCTGAGTCGAGATGTCTGAGTAAGGGGAATGGGTAGCTTAGGTCTAGACGATGCTGTTGGTGAAGAGAGGAGTGGTTTTGGTATAGGTACGACGGAGAACCGTCCTCGCCGGTTCGATTTACAGGTACTGTGTCGAACCGGGTCTGCTCGAGGAAGACGATGCACTGTAGCTGGCGCGTGAGGGCCACGCGCAGCCACTTTGGGCGGCGCGTGGGGGCGCGTGCGGCGGCGGCAGGGGAAGTTGTCAACATGGTTTTTGGTCTAGGTGTTGTGACGAGTCTTTTAGCGTTGGTTTCGGGTTAATCGGACGTCAAATCGAAGTAGTTTCGCGAGGGTGACAGTTTAGGGTTCCGGTTCGGTACGTTTAGGACCCCGGGATTTTCGGAGAAAATTAGGAGAGTCTTGGTGGATATGTTAGTAACGTACTTTGGCGGTTGTTGACAGGATCGGGAGTTCCCGAGGAAGCTGAGGAACGTACGAGACGTACGGGACGCGATTGAGGGCTTGGTACTGTGAGTGGACCCCTTCCCTATAATTGAGCATGCATAACTGTTTTCTATAATTGTTTTGTGGTTTTATATGTGATTTTATGATTATCGAATATGCTTTGTTGATTTTACATAATTGCACGTTTTTCAAGGAAGTTTAGTTTCAGCACGTTTTACGAGAAAAGTGTGATTTCTGAATATGATGTTATGGAATTGGGATTTCAATGGATAAATGGTTTAAATGTTCATAAAGGGATTTTGAAATCGGATTTCGGTAACGGGATTTGGTTTTAAAGTAGAAAAGTGGATTCCGAATTTGGGTTCGGAATGACGGTTTTGGATGCCGGAAGGGCATGAGACCGGTGATTTCGGATTCGGATTTGGATATGGATTTCAAAATAGTTTTCAAATGGTTTTGATTGGATTTTCTGGATCTGGTTATTGGGTTTAAAGACCCGGATATTCTGATTGACGGGGGACGGGCCCGGATTGAGTTTAAAGACTCGGGAGTTTAAAGACTCGGATATATTGATATTTCCCCCGTAGGCCTGTTGAGTTTAAAGACTCGGGAGTTTAAAGACTCAGATATTATTGAGGCCTGGATTGAGTTTAAAGAATCGGGAGTTTAAAGACTCAGATAGGTCCAGCAGGTTTGATCGAAAAATGATGATTGGATATTCACGGTTTATGATAAGGTTTTATGATGCTTATGATATGATTTCTATAACCGTTTTATAGTGTTTCTGTTTCTTATGATGTTTTATAGTGATCGATTTATAACTGTTTGAATAACTGGGTTATGCATGTGATTTCAAAACGGAGGGCTAAACCCGGTTTTCTTATAAAATGGTTTTGGAAACTTTTCTTTTATTTATGGTCCACTCACACCTTCTGTTTTTAACTGCCCTCCAGGTTGTGGAGCTAGGGCGGGGTTCCGGCTTCGAGGCAGCGTCTGAGGCATAGCAGTTACGAGAGGGATCCCAGAGTGTTTAATTTTCCCGTGTGCGCATACTGTTTATCGGTTTTCTTTCTTTTGTACTGTGGTACTATGCTCTGTAAACGTTTAAATTTCGGGATGTATTGTGTAGTTCTCCTGCGTCTGACTGAGTATTTTGGTGGTTTCGAGTGAGTTTACTTTAGTTTTAATGTCGAGTTGTCAGACGGGAGCAGGATTTACCTCGGGTTTCGGGGTGAAACCGGGGTGGGTCCTGACATTTACGATGTCGTAGGATCGGTTCCGACGACTGGTTGGGAATTGTGACCATCCGATGATCGGATTTGGTTGAGTTAAATGGATTTACTGCTCCTGGCGGTTAGCAGTCGAGTTCGTGGAACTCTGGTTGAACTTATGGCAGTTGGCAGCTGGATTCTAGGAATTCTGGTTGGACTTACGGTAGGATTGGATTGATGTCCTTGCGATGTCAAGACCGCGGGGTCGGTCAGATTGTGGATTGTACTGCAGTTGGTAGCTTGCAGTTGGGTTCAAAGTGACTCTAGGCGTGATTGTGGAACCCTACCTTAGGTGTATGGTTCGGAAAGGTGAGTTGGCAAGTGGTGTGACTTTGATGACTATTCGGATTTGGGTTCGTTAGTCGGTTTAGTCATGTCAGCTGTGTTGGGACTGCACTCTGCAGTCGAGGTTATGGTAATCGGTTATACCTATTTGGTTGTCGTACTACTTTAGTTGCGATGGATAGTTGGTGCAACTAAGGTCGTGGGCGACCTGGTAGACGACAATGGTTGAGTCGAGTTACGACTGGTTAGAGTTCGGTTGGATAGGTTACCAGGGTTGGTACTTGTCGATGGAATCCCTGAGTGGGATACGGAGTAATTTGTACGGGCGAGTGATTCCGTTGGATGCGGAGCCTCGATAGTGATATCTGGTAGTTAGGTCTGCATGAGTTTGTGGCAGGCGCTACTACCTAGTGTGGTCGTAGTTATGGTTGTTGGAAATCGGGGACGTTCATGGGACGTTTCCTTTTCTCGTATGAGTTGTCAGGGTGACTGTACCTAGAGTTGTTGGGTACGATGGAGGCAGAGTTTCTCCAATTTGAGTAGAGGTATGGGATCGTCGCTTGGCATGAGCGGAGATCCAGGGTTGTCAGTTTTGCACATGGTGTGCTAGTGTTATTGTTGATGCTAGTGTGGACACTTTGTGCTGATGCTGACAGGTGATAGTGTTGATACTGGTACTAGTGTTGGTGCTGGTTCCGGTGATTGTGATGACGATGAGTCACGAGTCGGGATGTGACTCCATCGAGATACGTATATGTTCGGTATCTGTGGTTCAAGAGTGGATCACAGATAGTGATGGACTGGATAGGATCCAGCGGTAGTTGAGGAGTGAGGATCGAGTATTATCATGAGGGATTAGTGACCGGTTGGTCAGACTCGATCTGTCGCGGGGTTTAGCGACCAGTTGGTCAGGATTGGTCAGATATAGTGGTATATAGAGATTTGTCTGAGGAGTCTGTTGTGACTTTTCAGTCGAGTGGTACATCAGATTATGATGAATTGACATCCTTTTGGATGTACATATACGGTCTTAAATGGGCATGTGTCCATAACCAGTCTAACGGGGACACGTGGTTGATGTCCGGGTATGTTGTTTCCAATCTTGTTGGAACTTCAGAATCGTGAGAGGTTGTGATTGAGGTGACGAGAGGAATGCGGGTTTTCCTCATTGGTATTGGGTATTTCGACGTCATTTTGGCTGACTTCTCAGTTTCTACCGTGGTAGATGATGGTAGATGACGGTAGAGGATGGTTGCGTCACCAGTACGCTGATCGTGTATTAGTTGGTGGACCCTGGATTTGTCTTGGGTCATCAGGTGGAGAGTTTATCACTCTTACTTGGATGTTGAGATGTGGATGATGGGACTGAACTTCTTTTCGAGGTAAATCCCGTATGGTATATTACTCAGGTGAGTAGTTTTCCGACTTGGTCGGATATGGTCAGCCTTAGATGTGTTGATGTTGGGATTGGCTTCCCTATGAAGTCAATCGATGGTAATGTGGTAATCGTTTGAACAGGAATCCGATAGGTTCGGATATGGTGCGTCTTGGTAGACGTGAACGAGATTTCGGGTTTTAGAATCAGATTTCTGGATGACGATTCAGGATTTGATTTTGGAACTTGAAAGAGGATTTCTGGATTTGGGTTTTGGAATCGGATTCTGGGTGACGATTCATGATTTGATTCTGGAGCTTGACAGTGGATTTCCTTTTATGGATTTGGGTTCGAAATGGTTATTCCAAATGCTAGCTACGGAATAATAATTTCGGATTCGAATTTGGACATGATTATGGATATGATTTCTGGGTTTGAATTCGGGATTTCTTACGAAATTGCGGATTCAGAATCGGAATTGGAAATAGATGTTTGGGTTGGAGTTTCGATTTGTCTAATGCTGGATTGGACAAGTGAACTCCATAATTGAAACGTGATTGCCTACAACCTAGGTCGTCGTTGTTGTGGTTGTAAGCTGATTGAGGAGTAGATGTACGTACTTTGTACGTAGTTCGAGGTTCGATACCGGGCAGACTTGTGGTGCCTGGTGACGGTATATAGGTTATACCAATGGTACGTTGGTGAGCGTATTGGTAGTCGGCTTAGTTCCGATACCATTGGATTAGTTGAGATCGTGAATTGGACATTGGATACTGTGCATTGGGTCATGGTATTTCTGATGGGTCTAGTTACAAACAAGTCGGGTGAATTGTTAGTAAACGTGTACTCAGATTGAGTGAGTTGGAGGTCGGTGTAACCACATGTAAGTATAGTGTCAGTTTTCGACTGACGACTGTCAAGTAGTGACGGTTTGTCGGAGGTGTCAGCGTGGATCGTTATGTGAGGTCTGATGACTCCCAGTGGGAGCAGACGTCAGGATAGTTAGTGATTGAGTAAGGAATCGTCTAGTTTTTTTGTCAACGACATGGTAGATTTGACAAGTGGTGTCAATTTGGAACCTATGGCTACTGTCATTCAACGTGGTCGAGGGTAGTCGATGTAACGAGAGTGTTAGTGGTACGTCTGGTTGCAGACGAGTAAGTATTGTTTGGTTAGTTGGTGTACGAGTGTACACGTGTTGTGAGGTAGATTCTACTTTCCACGGGGTGGATGTGGAATCAAAATAGTTGGAGTCTCGAGAATGAAACTAAATTAAGGAGGGAAGAACGGTTGGATTTAGGTCGGTTGGAATTTCGAGGACAAAATTAATTAAGGAGGGAGGGTTGTAACGACCCGTCCCGAATTCCATGATTAGATTAGTGACTAATCACGATTAGTAAGGCTAATCCGTGATTAGTTGGGCGAAATCGGACGAACGATGCGAAATGACCGTTTTGCCCTTGGTCGTGGCAAAATGTTGACTTTTCATTCGGGAGGTCAAATGGACTTTAACCAATGACCATGATGTAGTTCGTGACGTCACGAGTTCATAGACAGGTGGCACGTTCAATTCCGACGTTCGAGGAGGAAGTTATGACGTTCGGAAGTTTAGGGGCATTTTGGTAATTTTGGTTAAAAGGGGCAAATGTTGAATTTTTTACCAGGATGTCCAATGACCGAGGACCGGGGACCGTTACGTAGATAAGCACAATACGAATCCATAGGCAGGCGGCACGTCGAATTCGGACGTTCAACGGCGAAGTTACGGTTCACGGAAGTTTAAGTACACTATTGCACGAATTACGAAGCGAGGGACTTTTGGACTGAAGTGGGGCCCAGATATTTCTGTGCTGCCCAATGGATGAGTGGCAAGTGTCACTCATCCACTGGACAACCTTTTACATACATGCACCCACCATTCCCTTCATCGGTCATTCATTCTCCTCCCTTCAAACCAAACCCGATCACCATTTTCATTCATCCAAACCCAAACCCTTAACCTGTCACCTTCACTGAGTGGCCCAGAGAGTGAGAAGAGGAGCTGAGGACGTGGTGGCTGCCAGGGAAAGCCGCCTGGGCGGCGGAGGAGAAAAATAGCACGAGGTAATCGGTTTTAACCATTTTCAATTCAATTTCGATTTCATTTGTTATGGGAGGTTTTGGACGTTTGGTTTGAGTTAATAAGGTTGCTAGGGAGTTTTTAGGAAGGTTTTGGGAGTAGTGAGACGTTGAGAAGCCCTGGGTGGATTTTGAAAATTCGAACCGTGAGGGGAAAATCAAACCGGTCGAGTTTTGTGGGTTTTATGGGTTCTAATCGATTAGGTTAGGATCCTAGGATGAAATAATGAAGATTAGGATCGATTAGGAGTGAAAACGGTGAAGATTTGACCGTATAGGAGCTTGAACCGGTCACGACGGTCCAAGTTGCAGGCGAACCGGACCGGACCAGTTCAGACCGGTCGTCGCGAGGAGGAAGACGACACTATTCACTGGCGCGTAGCTCCCACGCGCAGCCACTTCAGGCGGCATGTGTCGGCACGTGGGGGGGGGGGGGGGGGGGGGAGGGGGGGGGGGGGGGAGGAATTTGGGGATGGTTCCAACATTTCAAATCATCTATTCGATGTAACGAACATTTTGGGACTGGTTTCGTGTCGATCGGACACCGTTTTGATATAATTCGGGTTGTCCGAAGGTTTACGTTCGGTTTTAAAAATAGTTAGAAAATCGGAAAAATTATGGGACTTCAATGAGAGGTTAATAAGGCTATTAGTAACCCTCTAAATGAATTTGGACAGGTTTGGGAGTCCCGGTGACGACGATTGACTCGGGAGACGATTATGGTACGCGTATCGAGGCGCGACTTCGGACGGTCTGTGAGTGGACCTTGATTTCTAAACTGTGATGCATGCATAAATGTTTTATATGGATTTTGAATGTGATTCTTTGATGTTGAATTTGATATTTGTGAATTATATGGTTTCACGTATTTCGAGGTAATTTACGTGCTTGCACGTAAATCGAGGTTTCCGATTTTACACTGATTTTCCATTCTTGTGGTTTTGGATATGATTTCATGAAATGATTTTGGATTTGAAAAGGTAATTCTCGGATTTGAGGTCCATTTGATTTACGGAATCGGGCCGGAGGCCCAGTTGGTTTACGATTCGAACTTGAGGTCCAGTTTCTATGTGGATTCGGGCCTAGGGCCCAGTTATGTATTACAAATGGTTTTTATGGTTCATGACGGTTTATGGGAACCGAAATTAACCCTTGAAATGGATTTACAGGTCATGACGGTTTATGGGAACCGGCACCCATGAAAGGATTTTATGGTTCATGACGGCTTATGGGGGCCGGGCATGAATCCTTGAAAGGTTTCAAGAATGATTTCAAAAGGTTTTCATATTCCATCCTTTATATATAATTGTCTCCTCCGGGGAGGGTCGTTGGCCTGGGTGGACCCCGGAGTAGTCACGGAGCACTGACTGAGTGGAGTCGCCCCCCAGTTGGGTTCCTTACTCTCAGGATGGGCATGGTTCGTTACCTCTAGGGAGGGTCATTGATCTACGGACATTGACCTGGGTGGAACCTGGAGAGACTTGGGTTTGAGACCCCAGTTAGCACACGTGTAGCTCTATTTTACCGTGACAGGTTCTAGATATGAATATAATGGATAATAAACAGGATTTCAAATGGTTTGGGAAATTTTGTTTATAATGATAGATGGATTTGGGCTGAGATCCCACATATGTTTACTATGTTCTGGTTTTCTGTAAATGGTTTTGAGCAGGAGCCCGTGTGACTTGTATTTACGGAACTTGGGACTGTGACCCTACTTATGGATGTTTGGATAAATGGTTTTACTATGCATGCATGCTTTTTAGTGAAGGGTATAAAGGTCTTTTATGGAAATGTTTTTATAAACTCTTTATTTTTGTCCACTCACAGTCTTTCTGTTTTTTAATACCCTTCAGGTTGGATACGATGTGGACTGTAGCAGAGACCGAGATATCACATGCCTCTTCTGGATCCTGGCATACTCTGATAGCCCGGGAGGGCAAAGGTCGGCAATATCCCTTGTCTCACACTTCGTGTCAGACGGGAGCAGGGTCATCTCGCGTTAATCCCAGGGGGGGATTGGGATGGGTCCTGTCATGTGCCCCGACATGCTACTCGTCACGAGCAAGCATCTAGGGGCTCACCTACGCGACTTAGACTAATGTAGCAGGTTTAGAAACTTAGCAACCAAGTTCGGGTCCAATCAGAGCTTCTACAACAACTATTGGGAGACATCGGGACATCCAGAACCTCCAAGAAGTGCAGTGAATCTCGCGGGGCACCAACAGACATCTCGAGACGCATCGGCAATGAGCAAGTTCATTGCCGGACAATGTCCCGAGACACGTCACTGAGCGACTCAGGGAAAAAAAGCTGCACCCCCAGAGCAAAAGGCCAAGAACGATCGAGGCTTCCAGCTCGAGAGCGACTTGGAGGACGCCCTGGAGCACTTTCGAGCATTGAGTACCCGCGCAACAGCCGACGACAGCAAGCAGTCTCTTGTGCATCACGCACTCACTCAGATGGACAGACCCATCGTAACTCAAAAGCACAGACGATCGCAGCGAAAAGGACGAGACCTACTCGCCGACACGCTCGATTGTCATTCCCGCAACAACTCGAGGGAGTCGACGCCACTTGACCCAACCCAGAAATCCCCATCACACAGGTCCATTGCTTGTTGAGGACGTCCGAAGGATTCTAGACAGACGCCTCTAAGGTGTTCAGCGCGACAGAGACTTAGAGGATGACCTTTGGTGCCAGATTTAGACATCATCATCTTCACCATTTGTGAGGGACATTGAGGAAGGGCCTTTCCCGCATCGATTTTCAACTCCCAACTTCAATCAGTACAAAGGAACCTCTGACCTAGTGAAGCACATCAATTACTATCGGGGGGTCATGGTACCTCACATGCACAACGACGCGCTCATGTGCAAAGTTTTCCAAGCCTCGTTGCAAGGTCAGGCGACGACATGGTTCAACCATCTCCTCTGGAGATCAATCACTTCCTTCAAAGAGTTGGCCCTTACTTTTGTGAAGGAGTACTCGCAGCTTCACACAGTCGAAGTCAAGGATGACCACCTCTTCACCATTCGAAAGAAGTCTAAGGAAACCTTGTGGCAATACATCCGGAGGTATTGCAAAGAGAAGTCCCGCATTATTAGTTGCAGCGATCTCGTCGCAGCCATGGCATTTAAGCAAGGCCGACCGCGGGAGAGTCAGCTCTACGGAGACATCGTCATGAGCAACGCCTGAAGTCTCACCAAGATATTGTCCCTGTCGGAGCGATATGCATGCTTGGAGGATGAAAAAAACACCACACATGCCGCCAACCACGTCGAGGAAGATGAACATCCCAAAAAGGCATTTGCGCAGCCAAAGGATGATGCCCACTGTGGGAACTCAGTCGAGAAAGCCAATAAGCGCAAAGGGAACCCGTCATCCAACACGTTTGAGGGTGCAAAGCCAAAGACATAGTTTTTGGTAACTTGCCTCCAAATATACAATCAGATAAAGGAAAAACTGTGGTTCGAAAGACCAGCTCATGTCAAAGATGACCAGGAGAGAGCCGACAAGACAAAATGGTGTACGTATCACAATTGCTATGGGCACGACATAAGCTCTTGCTAGACTTTCGAAAGATACCTCCGGGATCTCTTGATGGAAGGACATTGCACCGAGAAAGTCAGAAAAAGGGCAACGAATCGTCTCGGAAACAAAATCCCCCAGGAACCCGCACAAAATATTATCTGCGTGGACACCATCATTGTCGAGTCCGAGTTGCAGGGAAAAACCATGAAACTGAATCAGTGACCAAGTCATCATCAAAGACACAAATGTTGAGATTAAAATTCGGCACAGTGCCTACTTTGATCACAAAGCATCTTTCAATAAGATTCAAGATGTTTCGTTTTAACGTCTAATGAAATTGTCTTATCGCCTACGCTTTTGTTTAGAAAGCACTCCAAGCCTTCGCCACGCTAGTAGCACTCGAGTCTTCGCCATGCGAAGCACTCCAAGTTTTCGCCATGTGAAGCACTCCAAGCCTTCGCCACACGAAGCACTCTAAGCCTTTACCACGCGAAGCATTCTAAGTCTTCGCACCGCGAAGCACTCCAAGCCTTAGCTACGCGAAGCACTCTAAGACTTCACCACGCGAAGCATTCTAAGTCTTCGCCCCGCAAAGCACTCCAAGCCTTCGCTATGTGAAGCACTCCAAGTCTTCGCCATGCGAAGCACTCCAAGCCTTCGCCATGCGAAGCACTCCAAGCCTTCGCCCCGCAAAGCACTCCAAGCCTTCGCCATGCGAAGTACTTCAAGCCTTTTCCGCGCAAAGCACCCGATTCTTCGCACTCTAAGCCTTCGTCATGCGAAGCACTTTAGGCCTTTACCACACAAAGCACCCTAGTCTTTGCCACGCGAAGCACTCCAAACCTTCGCCACGCAAAGTACTGGAGTCTTCTCCATGATAAGAACTCCAAGCCTTCGCCATGCGAAGCATTCTAAACCTTCACCACGTGAAGCACTCCAAGTCTTCGCCCCGCGAAGCACTCCAAGCCTTCGCCCCGCGAAGCACTCCAAGCCTTCGCCATGCGAAGCACTCCAAGCCTTCTCCATGCGAAGCACTCCAAGCCTTCACCATACGAAGCACTCGAAGCCTTCACCATGCGAAGAACTAAAAGTTTTTGCCACTCAAAGCATAGTAAGTCTTCACCATGCGGACCACGCCACTACTTCGCCACGCGAAGCGCTCAAGGCTCGTCCCAGCGAGGCACATGAAACCATCCAAGAACTTGACTTGATGTAGTCGGAAAGGTACTAAAAAAAATGCTTCCAACCCCACCAAGAGGGGCAACCACCCAACCATGTCAAACAATGGGCAAATGTTTTAACATGTGAAGTCCAATTCTGCATTCCAGTGCACGGGATCGAGATTCATTCGATCATAGATCACTCAATTTGGCTCCCCCTGACATGAGCTGGATGGTCCTAAAAAGATACGGAAGTCAGCTTTCCAACGCCATTGACCTCACTCAATTCCGAGTTGTGACGAGTTCCCAATGAACGTTTTTGTACACAAAGGTCAACTGCACGTACCAGCGCACGAGTACGAGATTCATTCAGTCATAGACCACTGAATTTTGATCACCCTGACATGAGGTCAGTGGATTTAGAAATCTATGGAAGTCAGCTTTCCAACTCCATTGATCTCACTCAATTCCAAGTTGTGACGAGTTCCCCGCGAACATTTTTGTACACAGGTCAAATTTACCGAAAATCACAAAACACTCAAAAAAAATGGAAGGCTTCTATTAATGAAAATTAAAGAAGTTGGAAATTCACAATTTGAATGCTCAAACATGTATTCAATGCTAAGATCAAGCTACGAGCCAAGAAGAATCAAGAAGCTCATCATCAGGACCGGCACGACCTCAGAGTCTCTCCATCAACCTATGAGCAAGCCTTGGAGGCCTTCGATCATCTCATTGTGGACTTCCAGTGACACATCGTCCATGACCTTGTTCAAACAATAGGGGAAACCTCCTCAATATCGCCTACTTGGCATAGTTGGCTTCACAAAATCAACTTCACCACTGCTTGACTCGGCGACGGTTACAAAGCAGCTTGACTTTCAACTCCAAGACGAAACAATGGTTTGGTGTCATATGTCTTCACGCCACTTGGCTTCAGCCTCTAGATGATGGCCTCTCCAAGCTCTCTTCCTTTAATTAGGCGATGATGTACGACGTCTCGAGCTTTGCAGAGGGGAGGGGCATGATCGATCCTCCATTCTATTGTTCCGCCTTACTACACCCCATTTTGATCTCAACAAGGCCTTGAAGATCAAGTCTCTGGAAGGTCATCCATCATCCAAAACAACTCCTTGAAAAACTTCAGTTACTTCATGGCACTACATGCACTTCGCCTCGCGTCATGAGAAGCCTTGCTTTGAAGATGAAGCACATCTCGCCTTGTAGCTGCAACACATGTTGCCTTGCAGCTGGAACATGCCACATACTGGGTTGTGGCACGTTGCACTCCAAGTGATGGGACTCATCGCCTCGCACTTGCAGCATGTCTCGCATTGCACTCTGATGCACCTCATCTTGCCCCCTGCTGCACCTCGTCTTGCACTCTGCTGCACCTCACCTTGCACTTTGGTGCACATCGCCTTACACTCTGCTGCACCTCGCCTTGCACTCTGGTGCACATCGCCTTGCACTCTGCTGCACCTCGTCTTGCACTCTGCTGCACCTCGTCTTGCACTCTGCTGCACCTCGACTTGCACCATACTGCACCTCGTCTCGCACTCTGCTGCACCTCGTCTCGCACTCTGCTGCACCTCGTCTTACACTCTGTTGCACCTCGTCTTGCACTCTATTACACCTCGTGTTGCATTCTGCTGCACCTCCCCCGTTGAAGGCCTTGATGTTGGCTCCGCCCGCACTTGAAGATGACAAGTGCGTCGATACGCTAAGTTCTTTCATCCACAAAGCACTACAAGCATGTCAACCAGAGGAGCGTCTTGATGTCAAGTTCGCCATCTCTTGAAGTCGGAAGCTCTAACAAGACCCGGACACGCCACCAGATGGTACTCCACAAAGTGAGGTCTTTAAGACTACAACAGAAGTATGCCTTCATACATCTTGAAATGATCGTCTCGAAGAGTAGAGCGCACCGCCGCTTGAACCATTGCAATTGGACTCATACAGCTCTCTGAATGTGCAAAAATTTAAAGCTCAATAATTAAAGAAATATTCAAAAGTCTCTCGGACAAGCGTGGAGCTTACTGCGATATCAGAGACTCCCAGATAGAGGTACAACGAAATTGAAGATCAAGCGGAGTCCTACTCCTATATATAATTTATCGGAACCATAGTACAAATTACATCCCTTAGGATTCCCTGAATTCCTAAGCTATGTGGGGGCATTTGTGGAATCCAAAATCATCGGAAGAATGTGGAGCTACCACGTGGCCCATAATTCCGAAAATGACCAAATTGCCCCTAGCAATAATACTTAAAGCCCAAGTACTGAACATGACTCAAGCCCACAATGCTTACATAGCCCAAACATTGGGCCCAAACTGGGACGACATGTGGAAGCCTCTCATCCTCGATTTTCGTAACATGTGTCAGCACGCAAATCAAGGAGCATTTGTCCCACATCGAAACTATGGAAATTGAACATCCCACTCACCCCTACATAAGGGGAACACATTTCTCAATAAAGGTAATTCAATTCAACGCTACTTAAGCTTTTAAGATTTCTCTTTCGAAGCTGACTTAAGTATCGGAGCGTTTTCGGTTGAACCACCCCCCGGGATTCAACCTTAACCCCGTTTGATTTTCGTTCTTGTGTATAAGATCGAGAAGGAACTTTACAGAGCCGGACGATTTCTGCATCAACATATATATATATATATATATATATATATGCGCTTACTAATAAGCTTGACTATGTGGTATTTAACTTGGAAATATGATTGTTTGGATGTTGATGACAACGATGGAATACAAGTGGTATTATAATGTGTATGAAAATATAAACGTATAGTTACCAAATGATACTTGCATGTACAAATTAATAGAATTTTGGGGTTGTAATTGAATTGGTAAATTCGTAACTTGTTGGGGTTAGTAGGATGGATGTGGGCGGTAACCCTGCAAGATGGAATTAATTTTGGGTTATTTAATTAAGCTTTGAATCGGGTCAAAATTTTATAAGATCCCTTGTCTAACAAGTGGTTGTCAGATGGAAGCAGGACCGGTCCGATTTTCTTGATAATTGGGGACGGGTCCCGTTAAGTTTAGAGTGCATTTAAACTAAGAAGTCAAAATACAAAGTTATTTAGCCTCGTTTACTTGATTGATTTCACTTTATATGTCTTGAATTAACCACGCATGTACTCGTGTTACAGTTTTGAATTTGACTCGTGAAATGTATATAATTTAGATCTCATTAATGGGTTGGGTCGGGCTAATCCGGCTCAAAATTCATGGGCTTAAGTCTAACTAGACCAGACTATTGTCACTGTTCTAAAAATATACAGGCTGGGTCGAACGGATTTAATGAAAAATATTGAAAGTCCAAGTCTATTATCAGACGGGGCATTTTTCGGGCATTACGGACCGGTTACCATAATAAGTCCGTGGTTATAGAACGCATTAGCATGATAGCATAATTGCTATTTTCAACCTCTAATGTCAAAATGGCTATATTTGCAATTGCAGACTGATGGACTTTGGAGTATATATTGGTTCTCCGACTGGCTTGCAAGATCCTTCCTTTTCATCACTTTAAAGGTAAAATCAAAGCCGACGTGTCCATGAATTTTTGCCCGACTCTTAGTCAAAGAGCAAAATGTAACACATATAAGGCCACCACCGGCATTCGGCAACAACATATCCAAACCAAAGACATTGCAAATTTCGAATGTGAACACTTCAATTTTGAGAGTCAAACGTGAAATAATGTGGTGTATATATGTCTCTGTCTATGTGTTGCAGCTGTTTTCCTCTCCATCATTACTTAGTAGTAATGACTTTGTTAATTGAACCATGATTTAAATCCAATGGATTATGAATATATATATATATATATATAGGCATTAGGATAGGACTTGAATATAAATTATATCAAACACATCGGTCAATTTTCACCCTTCTCTTTATGTATATAAAGTTAATATTCATTAAAGCCAAAGTGTCGGAGGAACACAAGGGTTTTGTTCTGATCATTCACTTAATTAACATATATGTTTATGATAATCGGGGCATGCAATTAACTTGTACATTTTATAATTGCATTCATTAGCTTAGCCAAGCTGTCATCCTATCTCTTTTGTGATTATTAATCATATAAACACTATCAATTTTTACATAAAACTAATCAAATTATAAGTAATTAATTTGTAATATGTAATGTTAAAGAAATTTACACTTTATGAATACAAGTATATTTAATATTATCTCTAAAAGTATGGAGGACGAACACATCCTAAAAGTATGGATACAAGTATATATATTATCTCTAAAAAAAATTCTTTCCACTTTATGAATATCAAATGAGAGGACAATATTTAATATTTTTTTTTGTTAAAATGAATTTAAAACTTGAGTATTTCAATTATTTTTGGTAATAAAATGATAGTTAGAAGCATGATGTAGGTTAATTTCGTTATGAATATCATTGAAGCATAATTTATGCTGATCCAGCTGTTTTTGCATTCACATAGACTCTGTTGAAATTAGGGAGTGGCCCCCTAGGGATATAATGCCATTCATTTTTTTCTATTTTTTATTTGTAAGTAATGCCATTGAGTTGTTAACCAATTTAAACGTACACTTAAGTTGAGACTATAGGTTACATTTGTTACGCTATATAAGAGATTGACTATGATAATATAGTACGAAACAACTAGTATTTGGTATCACTCGTATTAATTAGCCATCATATAAGTTAATATGATTTATATAGTACAGACACACGCTAAAATAATACCCTCGAAATTGTCTGTATTAAATAGTCGGATGACTGATAATCTTGAAAAGTGTAATATTTCACATAACCTACTATTATATAATTCGGTCAGTATAATATACTCGGCATTTTAATCTGATAGAGCACCAAACGCCCGACTAAATAGTCAGTCTATCCGGTGGGTAGATTATTTTAACCGAGTGAAATAGTCAGTAAAATATGGTGTACCAAACGAAGCGTTAAGGATGTGTTAATTTAGAGGCAATGAAAATCAAATCAATGGGAATAATTCTGATTATTTGCACAATCAGTCTTTTTAATAGGTGGATCACACATGAAATCCTTAATGTCATTACCCATTTTAGGGTAATGGAATTAACAAGGGAGGGGGTGTTAATAATTCTCATTATCTATTAATTTTGTATGTACTAAAATTGCCCTAAAACTTTTACAATAATTATAAAGTTCAACGACAATAAATTTAATTGTACCCTATTGTCTTCAATAGTTTATTTATTTTTTAATAAATGGAATTTTTCAGAAAATAAATAAGAACAGTTTATTTATTTTTTAATGAATTGAATCTTTCTGCAAAATTCAATGGTGATCAAATAAAAAAACATTATGTTGAGAAATTTGGAAGAAGGGCATTTTAGTAATTAATTAATTTTCATTCCTATTGATCATGATTAGTAAATAATACCAATGAAACTCATTTCTATTAATATTTTGATTATTATTTTTTTTAGTAAACACTTTAATGGGAATGACTACCCATATTACTCCGATTTACTTCTTTGATTGCCTACTTTTTCCTCTACCCACTATTCCCATTCTGAGAAATAAACGAGCCCTTAAGTACGTAGTTAAATATGAATAGGTGAAATTCTCATAAATTTAACTTTTCAATTTAAAATTTTGTTCCTTTGTATTCTTGTTAGAAAATTTCACATTGGAAGAATAGAAA
Source organism: Prinsepia uniflora (assembly GCA_032719365.1). NCBI lineage: Eukaryota > Viridiplantae > Streptophyta > Magnoliopsida > Rosales > Rosaceae > Prinsepia > Prinsepia uniflora. Next base: position 10,906,833 of record CM064865.1, on the reverse strand, counting down.
GAGTGAATATAATTTATAAAGTTCATGTCCAACAACACTGCAATTTTTTGTGATAAAACAAATATTGGACGGTATAGATACATTAACAAATCGGGGACAATACTGAAATCGGGGTATCAAAGCGGTTTTCTACCGGGCCAAATCGGTTTTTTCCTTATCTCGCGCGAGAGGGAATGTTGAAGGATCCCGCACAAAAGATATTTAATTTGGTGATAAAACCCGACAAGAATCTTGACAATTCTTACCCTACCTACCGAATTAGCATTATAAGCATTTTTCCTTGGCCTGAATGGGCTATACATCTTCTACCTTAAACTAATATTAAAATCTCCATGGATGATCTGTGCATAAGTTCACCATACTGATCCAGATTACCTACTTACGTACATATCTCCAAATCTCATGCCGCCTGGGTTCATCAAACCGCGTTCTCAACAGCAATTCATTCTCCAAACTTTGTCTATTAAAATAAGGAAATAATTGTATCCCACCTTAGTGATACATATTCATACCATCCTTTCGATTTATCGAATTATCTTTATACGTATATATATATATATCATAATTGAAACCGTTCTTTCTCTAAATCATCATGTAAAGATCAACTCCGTAAAAAAATTAACAAAATTGAAGGTAATTTAGTCATTTATATATATCAAATAAGTGAATCGTTTGGTAAGAATTAATAAAACTCCTGTGAACTGTCCATTTATTTAATACATATATATATAAATGACTAAACGACATAATCTTGTTGATTTTTTACGAAGATAATTTGGCATGATAATTTAGAAAATGAACGGTTTCGATTATAATATATTAATTTATATAAAGACAATTCGATAAATAAAAATTGTGGCATGAAGAAGTACTATCAAAGTGTGAGATGCAAGTATTATATATCCTTCAAATAGTCCCCAACTTAATCTTCACATTCATCATTGCATAAACTTTCATTCATCTCTTAAATTTTCATTTTGATTAAAGTTAATCCCCAACCAATTACAGAAAGACGAAGTTAATTAGTTGATCATATATCTTTATAATCTGCAAAGCATGCAAAAATATTATACACCGGATCGATACAAACTGATACATATATACAAATATCTTCAAATCGCTCAGTACTCTTTATATACATCTATAAATATGTATCAATTTCTCAAGTTAATTACTTCAAACATACCAAAAACGTACATTTTCACAAATAATATATGTGTGCATGCATGGGACAGCCCAGTCAAGGGCCTGCCTCTTCTTCCTATAGAGGCGTCCGCAAGAGAAAATGGGGCAAATGGGTGTCCGAAATTCGTGAGCCCGGAACCAAAGCTCGACTCTGGTTAGGCAGCTTCGCGACCCCGGAGATGGCCGCCGTGGCCTATGACGTGGCTGCATTACACTTCCGGGGTCGCAGTGCAAAACTCAACTTCCCCGAACTTGTGAGTAGCCTGCCTCGCCCGGCCAGCTCAGACCCCGATGAAGTACGCATGACGGCGCATGAGGCGGCTTTAAGGCTGGGAAGTAGTGCTGCTCCGGCTGAGCAGGCTCATCATGAGGTTGGGAGCTCCAGCTCGAATGTGGGGCCAGTCACGGTGAGGCTGTCGCCGAGTGCAATTCAAGCCAATAATGAGTCACCTTTGGACTCGCCCAAGAGGTGGATGGAAATGCCTCAGGCTCTTATGATGCCGGAGGATAACGAGCAGTCTCATAATTTGACCATGTTCTCTAATGACTACGAGAAATATCAATGGGAAGATGATGATGTGCAAAATGATTTTCTTTGGGATCCTTAGGTATACGTGCACGTACGTACTATATTATTTTCAAAAATAAAGTTACCATATAAACCTATTTTCACTATTAATATAACTGCACGTTTAACCTATATCTATTTATTTATTTCCATAAGATAATCTATACAGGCAAGTCCTCCGCAGTTAATTTCGCCATAAGTAAAAAAAAAAAAATTGACAAAACTTTTGCTTTAATTTTATTTTTTATGAATAATATATGCTAATTATAATACCATTTTTACCCACCAACTTCTTACATAACCTTTCAACTCATGAACCATGTACGTGGAACTTATATTTTGGCTGGTTTGGTGGACTCGATCCATGTATTGTAATACGAGACTCATCATCATATAATTACATAGTTGTAATTAATTTGTGTCTTGTAAGTCCTTCTAAGTCTTTTGGGGTTGGCAGTGCTGCGGCTGCCGCGAGGAGAGGCTGTGCTACTGTGATTGTGACTGCGCTTTAGGCCAGCGTTGGTGGATGCTTCTGTGACGACAACGAGGGTTTGGTTTCGAGGAATGTTGTCTCCTAGGGCGGGTGTGAGTTTTCGGGTTCTTGTTGCCCTTCGACGGGTCTGGTGTCTTGGGCCATGTAGTGGGGTGCAGCCTTTAGGCTGGGCCTAGGTCCCTTTTCTATCTAGTCTTTCGGTTGGATTGGAGTTGCTTAAGCTAGTATTGGGCTGGGCAATTGCTTTATTTAGGCTTGTGGGCTCTAATTGGGCTTTGTCTTGTTTAAATGTTATCATGGATCATGGTTGCCATGTTGTGCCATGTGCTGCGTTGTATGAGTTTAGTTGGTTTGTTTACTAGATTCTTGCTTTGTTGGGAAATGTTCCTTGTAAACTTTAATGTTTTTCTTAAATGATATTTTTGGTTTGGTCTATCAAAAAAAGAAAATTCTTTGCCTTTTGGTTGTTTTTTTTTACGTCAGCTTTAGGAGACGGATATAGCGTGTGTACTATGTAGTGTGATTTTCCTTTCCCAATCTTTTTCCTTGTACGTACATAGTAGCAATATTTCGAGTGGAATTTACTTTTAATACACACCACTTGGAGGAGATTTATAAATGGGAAATTTTTAGATAAAATTAATATTTGTGTTTGGATGAAGGAAAACATTTGAAATTTGTATTGAATTTTACTTTTGGACAGCCTAGTGGTAATTAAAGATTTTCCTTTGTGCGATCCGTTGTGTAATTGAAGATTTGCCTTAAACTGTCCATTATTAACAAAACAAAAAAATCTTGAAATTTGTCCAATAATCATAATCTCCAAACAATTCAAAAACATAGAAAATTAGAAAATTCTAGAGCAACCATGAACTTTGAATGCCACAAATTCCAACTTCAAATCCCATATAAAAACTATCGTTTTAAAAATTTCACTTTAACAACCACCATTTATGTAAAATTTATTCCAAAAAAAATATTAACAAAACAAGAAAATCACAAATCGTAAAGAATTAACTTTCATCATTTTATAATTTGTCAACAATCTTAAAATTTCTAAATTACCGTGTTCATGTTTCAAAGAAATTGGTACATGAAAAATTAAAAATTCTAAAAATTCAAGTTATCTTACCTCATTCAAAAACTCTGTGGAGCCATAAATTACCGAAATATTCTGGAGCCGCTACGTAGCCAACAATTCCATGATGCCGATATTACCCTTGGTAAAATTGACATCGACACGTAACGATCTCCGCATTAATTCATTATATTTACCAGCTAAATATATTAATTAATCAGATCAATGTCGATAATAAATAACTTCTCAGCGAATTATTTATTCATTAATAAATAAGTGATTACACTCGGTACAATCACTTATTTAATACTTTTCCCTTCAACCAATCAAACGCTCTGGTGACCCTCAAGGCTTCACTAAGACCACATTTCACTTCTAAAAGTAATCAAAAACTTCTGCAAACACTCTGTCAGATTATTCTCTCTCAGAAAACTGACTTAAGTATCGGAGCGTTTTCGGTTGAACCACCTCCCCCCCCTCCCCCCGGGATTCAACCTTAACCCCGTTTGATTTTCGTTATTGTGTGTAGGGATCGAGAAGGAATTTCACAGAACCGGACGATTTCTGCATCAACAACTGGTGCTTTCATTGAGAGCCGATTTGAGAAACACTCAAAGCGTGCTCTTTAGTTTTTCCTTGAAAAAACTCAATCATCACACTTTCGACACTTACCATTTTTCACATGGCCAGAACACGTCGATCCACACGAGCCTACGAGGCTGCCTCATTCGCTGCTGCGATCGCTGCCGTGAGTGAACCTCTCCCAACGATTCCAGCGGAATCACTTTCCCGTCTCCTGCACGGCGCGCGCCACAAGTCAATTCACCTGCCGTTCGGAAGGCCAGTGTAACGACCCGTCCCGGGAATTAAGGTTAAGACAGTGATTAAGGTGGGATTAGTGAGCTTAATCGGGGGTTAGTTGGTCCCGATAAGGTCGTTAGGGTAGAATGATGATTTTGCCCTTGGTTCGGGCAAAAAGTTGACTTTTAGTTCGAGCGGTCAATTAGGTTTTGACCTCTAAACCACCAAAGTACTCAGTCAGACGCAGGAGAAACTAAACAAAATATTCTGAAATAAAGGTGTACAGAGCATAGTACTGAATACAACAGAAAGAAAACTCGATAAACTAGAGACACGCACACGGAAAACTTTGCAACACTCCGGGATCGCTCTCGTGACTTCTATGCCTCAGACACTGCCTCGACACCGAAACCCCGCTCTAGCTCCACGACCTGGAGGTCAATTTAAAACAGAAGGTGTGAGTGGGCCATAAATAACAGAAAAGTTTCTAAAACCATTTATAAGAAAACCGGGTTTAGCCCTCCGATTTGAAACCACATGCATAACCTAGTTATGAAAACAGATTCAATCAATCGCCATAAAACATTTAAATAATCATTTTAAAAACAGTATAATTCACATAACCTCACCATAAGAACATAAACACTATAAAACAGTTATAGAAACCATATCATAAGCATCATAAAACAGTATCATAAACCATGGATATCAATTCATCATTTTCCGATCAAACCTGCTGGACCTATCCGAGTCTTTAAACTCCCGAGTATTTAAACTCAACAGGCCTACAGGGGAAATATCAATATATCTGAGTCTTTAAACTCAACAGGCCTACGGGGGAAATATCAATATATCCGAGTCTTTAAACTTCCGAGTCTTTAAACTCAATCCGGGTCTTTAAACCCAATCCGGGTCCGTCCCCCGTCAAATCAATATCCGGGTCTTTAAACCCAATATCCAGATCCAGCAAATCCAATCCAAAACCTTTTGAAAAACCATGACGGGGAGTGCACGGCGAAGGCTAGGACGACGGAGAGTACCGGTGTGCTCTGCTTTGCCGTCGATTTTCAAATCGAAAGTCGTGGGTTTTGAGTGTGAGTCGATGGTCTTGGTGAGTTGGGTGAGGTTTAGGACGGTCCTAGGATTGGTTTAAGCTAGCCACCGTGACGGGGGGTGACCTGGGTGGCCGGAGAAGAGAACAGGGGACAGTACTGGTTTCTGTTCGAGCTTGAGTCGACAGGTTTCAGGTCGAGTCGAGGTATTAGAGTAAGGGGGATGAGTTCCTAAGGATGGGACGATGAAGTGGGTGAAGAGAGGAGTCGATGTGGTGCAGGCACGGCGGTGAACCGCTCACGCCGGTTCGATTTGCAGGAACTGTTTCGAATCGGGTCGATTCGAGGTAGACGATGACACTGTAGCTGGCGCGTGAGGGCCACGCGCAGCCACCTTTGGGCGGCGCGTGGGGGCGCGTGCGGCGACGGCTGGGGAAATGGTCAACATGGTTTTTGTTCTAGGAGTTCTGACGAGTCTAATGGAATTGGTTTCGGGTTGTTCGGACGTCGTTTGAAGTTAGTCCCGCGAGGTTGAAGGTTTAGGGTTTCAGTTCGTTACGTTTAGGACCCGGGGATTTTTAGGGAAAATTAGGTGGACCTTCGTAGACGTGTTAGTAATGTACTTTGGCGGTTTTTGACAGGATCAGGAGTTCCTGAGGAAGCTGAGGAACGTACGAGACGTTCGGGATGCGATTGAGGGCTCGGTACTGTGAGTGGACCACTTCTCTAAACTCGAGCATGCATAACTGTTTTCTATAATCGTTTTGTGGTTTTCTATGTGATTTTATGATATCGAATATGCTTTGTTGATTTTACATAATTGCACGTTTTTCGAGGAAGTTCGGTTTTCAGCACGTTTTTCGAGGAAAGGTTGGATTCTAATTTCGATGCCATGAATTTGGGATTTCAAATGATAAATGGTTTTCAATGATTATAAATGGATTTTGGAACGTGATTTCGATGATCAAGGATTTTCGGTTTTAGAATCGGATTTCGGTAACGAGATTTGGTTTTAAGGTTGAAAAGTGGATTTCCGGATTTGGGTTCGTAATGACGGCTCTGAATGCCGGGAGGGCTTCGGGCCAGTGATTCCGGATTCGAGTTTGGATGTGGATTTAGAAATGGTTTTTCAAACGGTTTTGGATTGGATTTTCTGGATCTGGATATTGGGTTTAAAGACCCGGATATTGATTTGACGGGGGACGGGCCCGGATTGGGTTTAAAGACCCGGATTGAGTTTAAAGACTCGGGAGTTTAAAGACTCAGATATATTGATATTTCCCCGTAGGCCTGTTGAGTTTAAAGACTCGGGAGTTTAAAGACTCGGATAGGTCCAGCAGGTTTGATCAGAAAATGATGAATTGATATCCATGGTTTATGATACTGTTTTATGATGCTTATGATATGGTTTCTATAACTGTTTTATAGTGTTTATGTTCTTATGGTGAGGTTATGCGAATTATACTGTTTTTAAAATGATTCTTTAAATGTTTTATGGCGATTGATTGAATCTATTTTCATAACTAGGTTATGCATGTGGTTTAAAATCGGAGGGCTAAACCCGGTTTTCTTATAAATGGTTTTAGAAACTTTTCTGTTATTTATGCTCCACTCATACCTTCTGTTTTAAATTGCCCTCCAGGTCGTGGCGCTAGAGCGGGGTTTCGGCGTCGAGGCAGCGTCTGAGGCATAGAAGTCACGAGAGCGATCCCAGAGTGTTGTAAAGTTTTCCGTGTGCGTGTATCTAGTTTATCGGGTTTTCTTTCTGTTGTATTCAGTACTATGCTCTGTACACCTTTATTTCGGGATATTTTGTTTAGTTTCTCCTGCGTCTGACTGAGTACTTTGGTGGTTTAGAGTGAATTTACTTTTGTGTGTGACAGGGTGTCAGATGGGAGCAGGATTTACCTCAGTTTTCGGGGTGAAACCAGGGTGGGTCCTGACAATTGGTATCAGAGCCAGACCCCGACCGGGAAGTGTGTCAGCGAGGACGCTGGGCCCCAAGGGGGGGGGGGTGGATTGTAAGACCCAGTCTTAGAAGCAAGAACAGTGAGCAAGACCCGTGAGCTTGAGAAGCAAGATCGGTGAGCAAGACCCGTGAGCTTGGAAAGGTAAGATCGGTGAACAATCCCACATCGCTCGGGGAGGGAAAGGTGAAGTACCTTATATGTGTGGGCATGTATCTATCTAACACAAGGCCTTTTGGGAGCTCAGTGGCTTTGGGGGGGATTGGAACCCCAAAGTTAAGCGAGTTGAGGCTGGTGCAATCCCATGATGGGTGACCTACTGGGAAGGTGCACCGTGAGCTCCCGAAAACAAAACCGTGAGGGCTGGGCCCAAAGCGGACAATATTGTGTTAGATTGGCCGGGTCGTGACAGCCAGATTGGACACCTATGTTCAGTTTTGGAACGTTCCCCATGGCCGCTGCTACTGTGAACCCCCAACTTGCAACGGGGACAGACGCAACATTTTTTCAACAAACGGATGGTCTGCTGGCAGGAGAAGCTTCTCTGAGAGTCCCCAATCAGCTCCATGCCGACTTGGACATAAGGAGGCACTTGGACGCCCTGCGCAACCCGCAGGCCAATACTCAGGAACCAGGGGGACATGGTTCGTCACATCTATCTGAAGGCGCGCGACGTGTGCCTTGGCGTGCTACTCGTCACGAGCAAGAACCTAGGGGGTCACCTCTACAACTCGGACTGACAGAGCAAGTCGAGCAGCTGAGCAACTAAGTTTGGGCCCAATCGGAGCTACTACAACAGCTGTTAAGGGACATTGGGACATCCAGAACCTCCGAAAAAGGCAATGAACCTCGCAAGACGTCAGGGGACGTCCTGAAACGCGCTGGCAAGGAACATGTCCGCTGCCAGACAATGTCCCGAGACACGTCGCTGAGCAACTCAGGGGAAGAAAGATGCACCCCCAGAGCAAGAGGACAAGATCAACCGAGGCCATCAGCCCGAGAACGACTCGGAGAATGCCCCGGGGCACTTTTGTGCATTGAGTACCCACGTGATAGCCGACGGCAACAAACAGTCTCCCATGCGTTATGCACCAACTCAGATGATCACAGTGAGGAAGACGAGACTTACTCGCCAGCAGGCTCGAGAGCCAAGCCCGCAGAAACTCGAGGGAGTCGACGCAATTTTACCCGGCGTGGAAACCCCCGTCACAAAGAACCTTTGCACGCTGAGGACGTCCGTAGGATGCTAGATCGACGCCTTCAGGGAGTTCAGCGAGACGGAGACTTGGAAGATGACCTTTGGCACCAGATTCAGATGTCATCATCTTCACCATTCGTGAGGGACATTGAGGAAGAGCCGTTCCCGCAACAGTTTTTAACTCCCAACTTCGATCAGTATAAGGGGGCCTCCGATCCGGTAAAGCACATCAATTACTATCGGGGGGTCATGGTACCTCACAGGCACAACGACGCGCTCATGTGCAAAGTTTTCCAACCCTCGCTGCAAGGTCAAGCGACAACATGGTTCAACCATCTCCCCCGGAGATCAATCGCTTCTTTTGAGGAATTGGCCCTTGCCTTCGTGAATGAGTACTCACAGCTCCGCACCGTCGAAAACAAGGATGACCATTTGTTCACCGTCCGAAAAGGGTCCAAAGAAACCTTGCGGCAATACACCAGGAGGTATTGAGAAGAAAAATCCCGCATCACGGGATGCAGCGATCTCGTCGCAGCCATGGCATTCAAACAAGACCTACCACGGGAGAGCCAGCTCTACGGAGACATCGTCATGAGCAACACCCGAAGTCTTACTAAGATGTTGTCCCTAGTAGAGCGACATGCATTCTGGGAAGACGAGAAGAATACCACGCATGCCACCAACCACATGGGCATCCCACAAAGGTGTTTGCGCGGCCAAAGGACGGCACCCACCATGGGAACTCAGTCGGGAAGACCAACAAACACAAGGGGAACCCGTCATCTAATACGATTTCCGGTACAAGGCCGAACACTCAGTTTTCAGTACCTATCCTCCAAATATACAATCAGATAAAGGAAAATCCGTGGTTCAAAAGACCAACTCCCGTCAAAGGAGACCAGGAAAGGGCCGACAAGTCAAAGTGGTGTGCCTATCACAATTGTTATGGACACGACATAAGCACCTGCCAGACCTTCGAAAGGTACCTCCGGGACCTCTTAAAGGAAGGACACTGCACCGAGTACGTCAAGAAAAAAGGCAACAGAACGTCTCGGAGACAAAGGCCCCCAGGAGCCCGCTCAAAAGATGATTCGCGTAGACACTATCATTGCTTAGTCCAAGTTGCATGGAATAACTATGAAGCAAAGGAAGAGGACAATCCGCGAGGCTATCGATGTCACCCAAGTGGCGCATTTCGCTGCAGCTCAAGGAACCGATGACCCGATCATTGGTTTCTCCGCTCAGGATAAGGTTGGGCTTGATTGGCCGCATGACGACGCCCTCGTCATTTCAATCCAGATTGCCCATGCATAGGTCAACCAGATTCACGTGGATGAAGGAAATGTCGCAAACATCCTCAGCATTGAGGTAGTCTGGAAGATGGGACTTGAATCTTTCATGACGGGGAGAAAGGTCCCGTTACGAGTCTTCAACGGGTCAACAAGCATGTCCATCGGCACGATCCAACTCAACATCCACTCTCCCCTCCCACCTGGTTGTCTCAAAACAGATTTTCTAAGTCCTTGACGAGTACTCACCTTACAATGGCATACTGGGGAGGCCGTGGAAGCACAAGATACTGGCCAACACCTCGAGTTTGTACCAAAAAATCTGATTCCCCATTTCCTAGAGGAGGAGTGGGAGAAATAAAAGGAGATAAAGTCATGGTGCGCAAGTGCCTCACCGCGGGGCTAAAAGAAATTAAGGAAGCGGAATTCGTCTCCCAGACAGTCAAAGCCACCGGGGGAAAACCCACGCCTTCAGCTCCCGCATAGCAGCCAACAGCGGGTCAAGATCCCGACATCCGTCAAGAGCCTCCTTCGCCTGAAGGATGGTAGCTAGAAGACGATGTCACCCTCATACGACTTGACCCGCAGTTTCCTGAGAGGTATGCACGTATCGGGGCACGCCTAAACCCCGAAGAGAAGGAAGAACTCACCTTGTTCCTACGCGAGCACAAAGATGTATTTGCATGGATGCCGTCGGACATGCCCGGGATAGACCCCACATTCTCTTGCCACAGGCTGCACGTCAACCCAAGCTTCAAACCAATCAAGCAGAGAAAGCAAAACTTCTCCCCGGAGAAAGTCGCAATCATTCAGGCTGAAATTGACAAGCTACTCGAAGCTGATTCCATTGAGGAAGTCCCGTACTCAGAATGGCTAGCCAACGTTGTACTCGTGAAAAAGAAAGAGGAAGGGCGATGGAGAGTTTGCATTGACTACACAGACCTCAACCTGGCATGCCCAAAAGACAGTTATCCCCTACCGAGGATCAACCTCCTGGTGGACTCCACGACGGGTAACAAGCTTCTTAGCTTCCTTGATGCATACTCTAGCTACAACGAGATATTCATGCATGAAAGCGACAAGGACAAGACAGCTTTCGTCTTCAAAAGAGGAGTTTACTGCTACAAAGTCATGCCCTTTGGCCTTAAGAACGCAGGCGCTACCTATCAGCGACTTGTCAATTGCATCTTCAAGGATCTTATCGAGAAAACGATGGAGGTCTACGTCGATGACATCATGATCAAGGGGGAGAAGCGTGGAGACCATATCGTAAACTTGAAACAAACTTTCGAGTTGCTGAGGAAATACAGGATGAAGCTTAACCCTCTAAAGTGTACCTTCGGGGTGGCTGCCGGAAAATTCCTGGGGTACCTTGTAACCCAGCGACGAATCAAGGCAAACCCGAAGCAGATCAAAGCAATCCAGGACATGAAGTAACCATCAAGTCTGAAGGAGATACAGAGTCTCACAGGACGCGCAGCTGCTCTAAATCGATTTTTATCCAAGGCCACGGATCGATGTCGACCTTTCTTCCATGCAATGAAGAGAGCATCCAAGGATAAATGGGATGAGAAGTGCGAGAAGACCTTCCAAGATCTCAAAAGCTACTTAACATCTCCGCCATTTCTATCAAAGCCAAAGGACAACGAGGACCTGTTCCTCTACCTGGGAGTTTTTGACATGGCCGTAAGTTCTGCGCTAATCAGGGAAGAAAACGGAGTACAACTCCCAGTATTCTACACATCAAAGGCTCTCCTCGACGCTGAAACAGGATATCCAAAGCTTGAGAAAATAATTCTGGCACTACTGGTTACCACAAAGAAGCTGAGGCCCTACTTTCAAGCTCACCGGGTGATCGTCATGACGAAGTACCCCCTGCGGTCACTCCTCCATGCACCTGACGCCTCAACAAGAGTCATGAAGTGGGAAATAGAGCTGAGTCAACATGACATGCTTTATCACCCAAGGACTGCGATAAAAGACTAAGCCCTAGCAGACTTCATTGTGGAGTTCACGCCAGCATCACCAGAAGAAACTCGGGGCATGGAACATGAGAGGGACTCCCACCCGACCAAGCTTCCTCCACAACATGAACAAACACTCGGACAATCCTCATTGCGCTCCTCTATGTCCGACCCACTTTGGAAGCTCTTTGTGGATGGATCGTCAAATCAACGAGGTGCAGGAGTAGGCATCGTCCTTATAACCCCAAATGGCTCGATGATGGAGCAAGCAGTCCAATTCGAATTCAAGGCCTCCAACAACGAAGCAGAATACAAGGCGCTGATTTGCAGCCTAAGCCTTGCCAAGGAACTGGGAGTTAAGAAGATTGCCGTACATTCTGACTCTCAGTTAATCACTAACCAATCCATCGGGGAGTACACTGCAAGAGATGCGAGGATGCTTCAATACAACAATAAGGTACAAAAGCTGCTCGCTTACTTCATAGTCTTCACCTTTCACCAGCTCCCTAGAGCCGAAAATGCACAAGCTGACGCACTTGCAAATTTAGCATCGGCACTCGACTAACGCTTCAGACGCTCGATCCCGATTGAGTATCTAAAGTAGCGCAGTATTGACATGAAGGAAGTTAAAGTGAGAAAAGTTGACCTCGCCCCAATTTGGTAAGACTCTCTCGTTGACTACTTAGTGAATGGCACCTTGCCAGATGATCGAGTAGAAGTTTGCAAAATTCAAATGAAGGTTGCACGATACTACATCGACAATGGCCAACTTTTTCGTCGGAGCTTCACATGGGCAAACTTACAATGCTTAAGACACCCTGAGACATTGAAGGTCTTGGCCGAGATTCACGAGGCGCAATGTGGAAACCACTCCGAAGGAAGATCGCTCGCACAAAAAACGCTTAGCGCAGGATTCTACTGGCCAACTTTGAATCAAGATGCGCTCAGATATGCCCAAGCATACAATAAGTGCCAAAGGTATAAGCCCAACCACCTAGAACCCCCCGAAGAGTTACATTCTCTGGTTAGCCCTTGGCCATTCATGCAGTGGGGCATTGACATAGTCGGACCTCGGCCGACTACACCGACACCAAATAAGAAGTACCTAATTGTCTCCACCGATTACTTTACCAAATGGGTAAAAGCCAAAGCATTGGGGACCATCACTCAATTGGATGTGTAAAAATTCGTCTGGAGCCAAATCATCTATCGGTTTGGATTACCGAAGGTCATATTAACTGACAATGGAATGCAATTCACTGGCGCGTCAATCAAGGAGTTCTTCGAATTGTGAAAAATAAAGCATTTCACCTCAATAGTATATTACCCTCAAGGTAACGGCCAGGCCGAAGCTTCAAATAAAACCATCCTTGATTGCATCAAGAAGAGGCTCAATGACAAAAAAGGACTATGGAAGGAAGAGCTAGACAGTGCACTTTGGGCCTACTGGACGACCCCGCGACGAGCGACAGGCGAGTCCCCATTTACACTTGCATTTGGAACAAACATTGTCATCCCACCACACATCATCATTCCGGCACCTTTCACAGAGCTCGACGATCCTACCGTCAACTTTGTGGCCTTAAGAACATCCCTTGACTTAAGTGAAGAGTTGAGGGAACAAGTCGTCAAACGCATCTGCAATTATTAGCAGCAAGTCAGAAGTTTCTACAACAAAAAGGCTAAGATTCGACAATTTCTTCCTGGCGATCTGGTCCTCAAGAAAAAATTTGCAACACCAAACCGCCCCAGGTCTCAAAAGCTCAAATCCCCCTGGGAAGGTCCTTACCGCATCCAACATGTGGGTGGGAAAGGAAGCTACATCTTGGAGACCATGGACAGGAAACTTGTAAGCGGAGCACTGAATGCCCATCACCTTCGGAAGTACTACGTCTAGGAAACTGAATCAGGGACCAAATAATCATCAAAGACACAAAACATGTGGATAAAATTTGGCTCAACACCCACTTTTCTCACATAGTATCTTCCAATAAAATTTAAGATGTTTTGTTTCAACATCTAATGAAATTTTCTTATCGCTTACATTTTTGTTTGGAAGATGCAAAGCGCATTAAGCCTTCGGCATGAGAAGCAATCAAGACTTTACCACGCAAAGCACATCAAGCCTTCGCCACGCGAAGCAATCAAGCCTTTTCCATGCAAAGCACATCAAGCCTTCGCCACGAGAAGCACGCAAGCCTTCGCCAAGCGAAGCAATCAAGCCTTTGCCATGCAAAGCACATCAAGCCTTCGCCACGCGAAGCACTCAAGTCTTTGTCACTCGAGGCACTCAAGTCTTTGTCATGCGAAGCACACCAAGATTTTGCCATGCAAAGCACGTCAAGCCTTCGCCACGTGAAGCACTCAAGTCTTCGTCACTCGAAGCACTCAAGTCTTCGTCATGCGAAGCACACCAAGACTTTGCCATGCAAAGCACGTCAAGCCTTTGCCACGAAAAGAACAACAAGCCTTTGCCCTATAAATCACGCCAAACCTTTGCCATGCAAAGCACATCAAGCCTTCGCCACACAAAGTACTCAAGCCTTCACCACGCGAAGCACACAAATCTTCGTCATGCGAAGCACATCAAGCCTTCGCCACGCGAAAGGCCCAAGGCCCACCTCGGAAAAGCACATAAAACCATCCACAATCTAGACTTGTTGGAGTTGGAAAGCTACCAAAAAACACTTCCAACCCCACCAAGAGGGGCAACCATCAGGCCACGACAAACAATGGGCAAATGTTTTAACATGCGAAGTCCAATTCTGCATTTCAGCGCACGAGCACGAGATTCATTCAATCATAGGTATCTCAATTTTACTCACCCTGATAGGAGCTTGATGGCCTGAAAATCTACGGAAGTCAGCTTTCCAACGCCATTGACCTCACTCAATTCTGAGTTGTGACGAGTTCCCAGCGAACGTTTTTGTACACGAAGGTCAACTGCATGTACCAGCGCATGAGTACGAGATTCACTCAGTCTTAGACTACTGAATTTTGATCACCCTGACATGAGGTCAACGGATTTAGAAAGATATGGAAGTCAGCCTTCCAACTCCATTGATCTCACACAATTCCGAATTGAGACGAGTTCCCATTGAACGTTTTTGTACAAGAAGGTCAATTGTACGTACCAGCGCACGAGCTCAAGATTCGACCGATCCTACAAGGCTCAATTCGGATCATCTTGGAACAAACTTGGTGGCAGTAGAAAGGTATGGAACTTAGCTTTCCAACCTTACCAACCTGACTCAATTCCGAGTTATGTCAAGTTCCCGGCAATCATTTCTATACACAAAGTTCACCTTCGCGGAACAACACACGAGCCCAAGTTGCAATTGGTTCAACAAAACTCAAATTTCAACATCTCTCAAATTTCTACATCTCAAAGCAAGCCTATAAAGGTAAGGATCCTACGAAGTTTGAAGGAAAATAAAGGAAGACTTTATATTGATGATGTTGAGAAATCTAGGTAGGCAAATCACATATCGATTGCTCAACCACGTGAACTGAACTAAAATAAAAAAACAAAAGAAAATGTTGGTGAGTCACAAGTCGACTGCTCAAAAACTTGTTTGATAAGACACATAAAAATGGAGAAGCCCCAATACTAGCCTAAGGAAAGTTCAAAATCACATCTTCTATACCCATTGAATGTGTAAAATGGGCCCAGTCCTCGCTCGATAGTTCAGGAATCCCATCGTAGAACGAGTCGCCAATGTCGGGAATAGGGTCATCACCAAACTGCTCTGGGAAACTCAGCGGCGTAGGACCTGGTACCTCTGGTGGGATCGCTTCTCCTTGTTGTGCTTCTTGCTCTAAGTTTGCAGCCCGCCGGGATGCATCTTCAATGTCTTCCTCCTGAATCGCGTACTTGGGGGACATGTTGTTCTGACAATCAAGATACCACTCGACATATTCACGAGCAATGCGTGCCTCCATCTCGGACTCACTGCAACCCGCCACAAACAGCTTCATCTTCAAATCCTCCACAGAATTTTTGAGCTCCTCTACACTCTGATGCGAGGCACAGGGAGCACAAGGAGGCGAATACGGCTCAGATTTCAAACATTCAATCTCAGTACGAGCTAGCTCTACCTCAACCTCCAGGAGCCCAATCTTCTCCCGAGAGTCTTGAAAAGAGCCGCGCAGCAGCTCAGTTTCGTCGAGAGCAACGTCTCGCTCACTCTCCGCCAACAACTTCTCGGCTTGGACGCTCCTCAATTCATCCAAACTGGCTTCTAGCAAACCCAACTCTTTCTCCAAATCTTCATTTTTTTCGTTGAAGTTGGGTATGGGATTCTTGAAGTATAGTACGCTCAGACTTGAGTTTTTCAAGTTCAACTTAGATATTGGCCCGAAGACGCAGTATACCAGCAAGCTTACGAGCCCCCGCCTTTACAATCTCGAGCTCTTTGGCAACCTTGTCATGGACTTCCTGCGCTACTCCACTCTTGGCACATTTTGAGGGCATCTCGCCTTCGCGGACTTGAGAACTCCCTGCCTTCGCGGAAGCAACTCTGGCTTCTCCATGATCAGCGCCTAGGACCTTACCGCAGGTTTTCTTCGAGGGATCTGAAGTTGGTCTCTTCGAAGGAGAACATGCAGCCGACTCCCGGCATGGGGCACCACCCGAACTTCAGAAGGAGCGTGAACAACCTTCAGCTTCTTCGGGGACCTGACTAAACTCTTCACCGGATTTCTCTGAGGCTCGGTTAAATACTTGCGCTTGCTGGATGATCCTGTTGGGCTCAATGGACAAGACATGATCTGGGAAGTGCCGCTTGGGGGCACGCGCTGGTTAAGAACTTTCGCTGGAGGGGCGCCCAACTCGTCTTGACTAGTGCGCACCGATTGGACTCCTTGCTTCCTGTGTCTCGGGGCAATAAACCAGCTTCTGATCAAGTCCGCAGGAGGACGCCAACCAACCATGCATCTGCGAGGACTAAGTAACCAGCTCATCTCACGAAACTGCGGAGGAACCATGAGAACTCTGTCAACCTTCTTGGTGTCAGCATGGAACTTGGTGATGTGTACAAGTCAGACGGGCCACGGTAGCGCGAAGCAATATTCAGACCATTGACGCAGTTACGATCCCATTCGCCACCAACTTCAATGCACAAAGTTCGATACAATTTGTCATCAAACAACGTGCTCACAAAAAGCTCAACCTTCGGGACCACATGTGTACTCCGCGTGCCGGGAATTGGTTTGTGCTCCACCCAGTAGCAATTCCAGAACTCATCCTGAATAAGCTCCAAGTTGAAGAGCTCATTCAGCTTCTCAAAGCACATGATGTGGCGGTAAGAGTCGACGTGCAGCTGGGAAGGGCAACACCCCATCTGGCAGATGATCTTGGTGAATAGCTTCGAAAACGGAAACTTGAAACCCCAGTTGATGATTAGAGGGTGAAATTGGATCCACCTGAGAAGCTTCGCATTCTTACTTCTAGAAACAGCTCCCCTCGGGGCCTTTGTAGCTCTGCACGCGTCGCCAAGCGCAACAACCACACCTTCAGGGAAAGCATCTTCGTGGAGACTCTTCCACTTCTCAAACTCGTCAAGGTCGAGTAGTTCGTTCTGCTCCCCGACGAATGGGCGCCCGCTACCTGAGCCTCCCTGTTCCCACGAGTGCAGCTTCCCCGACTTCGCTTCTTGCTTCCCGCTTGACATCCCTGAAATCGCTGTGATCGGGAACTTCGAACCTTCGGAACGTCCAAAAGCAGCACAACTAAAAAGGGAACAAAGTTAGTCAGTTTCAAAAAATATAAAAAATAAATATGCATACATATACATATCTATTACGTATAACAAAAGGTAAATATATACTTTATATTTTAGTATATATTTACTTACATATAAAAATATATACAAAAAAAGGTAACTATATACTTTATATTTTAGTATATATTTACTTACATATATGTACAAAAATAAATAAGGTAGGTATGTATTTTATTAATTAATACATACTTACTTACATATTTTTTTTATAAAAAAAAAGCAGTTGAAAAAGAAAAAAATAAAAGTAACACAGTTGTCTCCTTTCGGGCATAGCAAATAGCCGGCAGCCAACTGACGTGCGGGCCCCGCTGTCTCCTCGCGCATCACCTGCAGCCACACCAATGCACGTGTCGTCCACGCGCTCGTCCTTCTCTGCTGTTCCTTTCGCCCGCGACACAATTAACAAAACAAAACGGCGCCGCATGAGCTTGGTTACAGTTGCCTGGGACCCGCCGCAGAATGCCACTGCAATAGTCCTCTTTTCCTCCAATCCGATTCAGCCTCTTCAGTTCAAATCCTTCAGACAACATTTTGATGCAGCACCCACACTCGCTCCACCTACAGAAACTGAAGGCCACAGAGACAAAAATAATAAAAGGTCAAAGGGGATTACTACCTCAACGTAGAACCCAAGCAGATTGAAGATTTCAAATGACCTCCTTCCACCCTAACCCGCTATTGAGATTTAATTTTCTTTATGAAAATAAGAGCCACGTACTCTCATTTAAATAAAGAAAATTACACAAACCCTAGTGGTTAATCAGGCTCTGAAGATCAACTCAAAATAGGAGAACAAGCCCAAAAAAAAATTCCAATTGGGGCAAGGTCAAGGTTAATCTCCAATTACATCCGCAAAAGAGGGGTCCTACCCCTATACAAAATATTAAGATGTAATTTACTGGAACCACAAGGAGACTACATCTCGTAGGATTCCTCGAATTCCTAAGCGATGTGGGGGCATTTGTGGAGCCATAAATTACTGAAATATTCTGGAGCCTCCACGTAGCCAACAATTCCATGATGTACCCTTCGTAAAATTGACATCAACACGTAACGATCTTTGCATTAATTCAATATATTTACCAGCAAAATATATTAATTAATCAGATCAATGTCGATAATAAATAACTTCCCAGCGAATTATTTATTCATTAATAAATAAGTGATTACACTCGGTACAATCACTTATTTAATACTTTTCCCTTCAACCAATCAGACGCTCCGGTGACCCTCAAAACTTCACTATAAATAGAAGACCACATTTCACTTCTAAAGGTAATCAAAAACTTCTGCAAACACTCTGTCAGATTATTCTCTCTCATAAAACTGACTTAAGCATCAGAGCATTTTCGGTTGAATCACCCTCCCGGGATTCAACCTTAATCCTGTTTGATTTTCGTTATTGTGTGTAGGGATCGAGAAGGAATTTCACAGAATCAGACGATTTCTGCATCAACTGTAACAACCCGTCCCGAGAGCCGGGATTAGTAGTGCGATTAAGGTGGGATTAGTGAGGTTAATTGGTGGTTAGGTGGTCCCGATAGGTCTGTAAGTTTAGAATGACGATTTTGCCCCTAGTTAGGGCAAAAAGTTAACTTTTTGTTCGGATGATCAATTGGGTGTTGACCGGTGACCAGGACGTAGTTTAGGACGTCACAAATCCATAGGCAGGTGGCACACCCGATTCCGACATCTGAGGAGGAAGTTATGTTGTTCGGAAGGTTAGGGGCATAACTGTAATATGGCTAACTTAAGGGGGAAAAGTTGACTCTTTGTACGAACGGGTTTTGGTACGTTGACCTAGGATGGTTACGTAGCTCTCGTCATCCTGAGTTCGATGACAGGCGGCACGTATTCATCGGACTTACGGTGTGTGAGATACGGGTCTAGAAAGGTAGTGGCATTAGTGTAAAATTGAGTAAAAAGGAGGGGTAGTTTGGTCTTTTGTGTTCTGGAATTTGTGCAGAGAGAGAACAGATGGACGGCTGGGATTGGGCCAGATGGTGAAGGCTTGGGCAAATGGGTGACACGTGTTGAGGGACTAGAGGGTTCTGGTTGAATCCTGTACATACACGGCCCAAATAATTGGGGTGCAACCATGCCCGTGTTCGTGTTTGTGCGCAGAGGGAGACAGAAACAGAGGGAGATTGTGGGAGGAAATTGATAGCATTGAAGGGTTGATTGAGGGAGCTGGTGAGTTGTGAGTGTGTGTGGGTGTCCAGAGAGGGAAAGGGAGACGGTAAGAAGGTTGGGAGGTGAGGAAGTCGTGTGGTTGGGCAGCTGGGAACTGCGGGAAAACCAGGGGTGAAAAGCAGGGAGGTCGTGAGAATCGTGGCGGTGGCGGCCGTGTACGGGGCAACTGAGACCGTGGTGGTGTCGTGCGGGTTGTGAGGAGTCAACCAATACCGGCGGAGCTCACGACGGCGACAGGTTGCAGGTAATTTCTACTTCCCCGTGTCTATGCTCTGTTTTGGCCGTAAACTTCAAATTGGAAGTTGTGGCTTGAGGGGTTGAATCGAAGAGTCTAGGGGAGTCTAGGGAGTTCAGTCGAATCCAGGGCGTCGTTTGGTTGTGTTGCCGTGACGGGAGATGCACGGTGGCGGTTGGCACGACGGAGGGACTCTGTGTGCCCTGTTTTCCCGTTTTGTTTCAAACCCAGAGTCGTGATCCTAGAGACTGAGTCGAAGGTCTAGGAGAGTTGGGTTGGGTTCCTTGAGGTCCTAGGAACCGTCTGGTATTGCCACCGTGAAGGGAGGTTACCTGGGCGGCCGGAAAGGAAAACAGAGGAATTGGGCCGTCTGGTTTCGAGTCTGAGTCGACGGTGTAGGGGCTGTGTCGAGGTGATTGGAGGACGGGGATGCATAGAGTAAGGTTGGACGAAGCTATAGGAGAAGAAAGGAGGTGAAATGGTGGCCGGACAGAGGAGAACCGTTGACGCCGGTTCAAGCTGCAGACTACTGTGTTGAACCAGGTCGACGTGGGGTTGAAGGTGTACTGTAGCTGGCGCGTGAGGGCCACGCGCAGCCACTTTGGGCGGTGCGTGGAGGCGCGTGCGGTGGTTCTGGGAGAAACGGTCAACATGGTTTTTGGTCCAAGAATTGTGTAGAGTATATTGGAAGTGGTTTCAGGTTAATCGGACGTCGTTTAAGTTTAGTTTCGCGAGGGTGAAAGCTTAGGGTCCCGGGTTATTACGCTTTCGATTCGGGGAATTTTGAGGGCATTTAGGTGAACCTTCGTAGACGTGTTAGTGACGGATTTTGGTGGTTGTTGACAGGATCGGGATTTCCCGAGGAAGCCGAGGAACGTGCGGGACGTTCGGGATGCGATTGAGGGCTCGGTACTGTGAGTGGACTCTTTCCTTAAACTCGAACATGCATAACTGTTTTCTATACTTGTTTTCTATATGTGATGTCATGATTGTTGGATTTGTGATGTGATTTTACATAATTGCACGTTTTTCGAGAAAATACGGTATGTGGCACGTTTTATGATAAAAGGTTGATTTCTGATTATAATGTTATAGTTTGGGCTTTCAAATGATAAATGATTTCAAATGATTATAAATGAATTTTGGAACATGATTTCGATGATTCAAGGTTTTCGGTTTTGGAAACGGATTTCGGAAAAAGGGTTGGTTTCCAAGTGGAAAAGTGGATTCCGGATTTGGGTTTGGAATGACGGTTCGGGATGCGGGAAAGGCATCGGACCGGTGATTTCGGATTCGGGTTTGGATGTGAATACGGAAATGGTTTTCAACTGGTTTTGGATTGGATTTGCTGGATCTGGTTATTGGTTTAAAGACCCGGATACTGATTTGAAGGGGGACGAGCCCGGATTGAGTTTAAAGACTCGGGAGTTTAAAGACTCGGATATATTGATTTTCCCCCGTAGGCCTTTGAGTTTAAAGACTCGGGAGTTTAAAGACTCGGATATTGTTAAGGCCTGGATTGAGTTTAAAGACTCGGGAGTTTAAAGACTCGGATAGGTCCAGCAGGTTTGATCGGAAAATGATGATTTCATGTTCATGGTTTATGATACGGTTTTATATTTCACATGCTTTGGTTTTTCTAACTGTTTTATAAACTTGGTTATGCATGTGGTTTTCAAAATGGAGGGTGAAACTTGGTTTTCTGATAAATGATTTTAGAACTTTTCTTTTAGTATGGTCCACTCACACCTTGTGTTTTTAACTTGCCCTCCAGGTTGTGGAGATAGCGCGGGGTCTTGACGTCGAGGCAGTGTCTCAGGCATAGAGGTCACGTGAAAGATTCCGGAGTGGTTTAAAGTCTTCCGCGTGCGTGTAATTATTATCAGTTTTATTTCCTTGTGTTTCGTACTATGCTCTGTAAATTATAACTTCGGGATGTTTTATATAGTTTCTCCTGCGTCTGACTGAGTTTTGGGTGATTTTGAGTGAGCTTTACTTGGGTATTGTGTCGGGGAGTCAGACGGAAGCAGGATTTACCTCGGGTTTCGGGGTGAAACCGGGGTGGGTCCTAACATCAACACTCCCTAATGGTTTAAGGAACTTCATAAGATTGGAATAATTGTTTAAACTCAACGTAACGATTTAAATACAGGGATGAGTGAGAACAAATGAAATGAAATGACTACATGACAGGACTCGCTTCTAAAATGTTTTAATAATTGCGCATTGTTCTGCTCCCGTGTCAGGACCCACCCCGGTTTCACCCCGAAACCCGAGGTAAATCCCGCTCCCGTCTGACTCCCCGACATAACACCCAAGTAACACTCACGCAACTCAGTCAGACGCAGGAGTAATTAAACAAAATATCCCAACCCTATCGTTTACAGAGCATAGCACGAAATTACAAGGAAAAGAAAACTGATAAAGTACACGCACACAGAAGCCTTTAAACTCTTCTAGAATCCCTCACGTCACTTCTATGCCTCGGACACTGCCTCGACGTCAAGACCCCGCGCTCGCTCCACAACCTGGAGGGCAATTTAAAACAAAAGTGTGAGTGGACCAGAAAGTACAAAAAAGTTCAAAACCATTTTATAAGAAAACCGAGTTTAACCCTCCGTTTTGAAACCACATGCATAACCAACAGTTATGAACACAGTTATAAAATAATCGTTATAAAATATCATAAGAAACAGAAATACTATAAAATATCATAAGAAACCTTAGCATGAGTATCAGAAACCGTATCAAATCCTCATTTCCCGATCGAACCTGCTGGACCTATCCGAGTCTTTAAACTCCCGAGTCTTTAAACTCAATCCGGGTCTTTAAACCCAATCCGGCCGGTCCCCCGTCACATATATCCGGGTCTTTAAACCCAATATCCAGATCCAGCAAATCCAATCCCAAAACCATTTGAAAACCATTTACCAATCTACATCCAAACCCGAATCCGAAATCACTGGTCTGATGCCCTTCCGGCATCCAGAACCGTCATTCCGAACCCAAATCCGGAAATCCACTTTCCAGCTTTAAAACCAAATTCTGCTTTCCGAAATCCGTTTCTAAAACCAAAAACCTTTAATCCTTGAAATCATGTTCCAAAATCCCTTACAATCATTTGAAATCCCAAAACCCTGGCATTACTCAGAAATCGACATTTCTCGTAAAACGTGCCAAATACCGTATTTTCTCGAAAAACGTGCAATAATGTAAAACCAACCAAACATATTTAATAAACATAGACTCATAATCAAAATCATAAAACAATTATAGAAAACAGTTATGCATGCTCGAGTTTAAGGAAAAAGATCCACTCACAGTACTGAGCCCTACTCGCGTCCCGAACGTCCAGCCCGTTCCTCGGCTTCCTCGGGAAATCCCGATCCACCTCGGGAAATCCCGATCCTGTCAAACACCGTCAAATTACATCACTAATACGTCTACAAACACTCACCTAAATTCCCTAAACAAAATCCCCGAATTGAAAACCGAAAACCCGGGACCATAAACATTCTCCCTCGCGGAACCGAACTCATACGATGTCCGATTAACCCGAAACCAACTCCATTGAACTCAACACAACTCCTAGACCAAAAGTCATGTTGACCACTTTCCCAACCGCCGCTGCACGCGCCCCCACGCGCCGCCCAAAGTGGCTGCGCGTGGCCCCACGCGCCAGCTACAGTACCACCTTCAACCTGTGCTGAACCGGCGAGACTTGATCTCCGCCGTCCGGCCACCAATTCGATCCCTTCCTTCACCAGCAGCTTCGTCCAGACACCACGAATCCAATCCCCAACTCCGTTCACCTCGACACTGTCCCTAGCCCGTCGACTAAGCTCAAAACCAGACGGCTAAATGTCCCCCTGTTTCACGATTCCTCAACTCCGGTCACCTCCCGTCACGGTGGCAACACCAGACGATCCCTAAGGCTTCACTGAACCTAGACCACACCTCCTCTACCTTCGACTCAGCCCCAAACTCGTCGACTTTGAGTTCGAAGCTCACGGCCGAAACAGAGCAACAGAGCACCCCTCTGCGACTGAGCTCCGTCGTGGACACCCCCGTCACGGCGACCACCACAAATCATTCCTAGGACCTCCCTGAACATAACCCTGACCTCCAATCACTTCGACCCTAAGCCTAGACTCACGACTTTCAAATTGAATTTCCACGGGAAAACAGAGCACAGGAATCTCACCTTCGAGTGCAGCTCCGCCGTGCACGATTGCACCGCCAAATCACGACCACCAGCTCCGCCCTGCCTCACTGTCACTCTCACAACTCGCTAATCACTCACCCTTGCACCCAGATCGATCAATTCCTCTCAATTCTCACACTCTGTTTCTCTGTGTTTGTCGAAGAACAAACATGGGTATGCACGGTTCCACCCAAATAATTGGGCTGTGAACACACAGGATTCCACCAGAATCCTCTAGCCCTTCGCCATGTGTCACCATCCCTTCAATCGATATCCCATCTGCTTTAACCCCAGCCGTCCATTCCTTTCTCTCTGCACGAATCCCCATAAACCCAAAAAGACTAAAATACCCTTCTGTTTAACACATTTTTACGGTTTTACCGAAACTTCCTAGACCCGTAACCTTCGCCTCGTAAGTCCGATGAATACGTGCCGCCTGTCATCGAACTCAGGACGACAAGAACTATCTAGCCATCCTAGGTCAACCTACCAAAACTCGATTATACAAAAGTCAACTTTTTCCCCCTATTTTACCAAAATTACGATAATACCCTCGACCTTCCGAACATCACAACTTCCTCCTCGGATGTCGGAATCAAACATACCACATGTCTACGGGTTCATGACGTCCTAAACTACGTC
Organism: Prinsepia uniflora; assembly: GCA_032719365.1. NCBI lineage: Eukaryota > Viridiplantae > Streptophyta > Magnoliopsida > Rosales > Rosaceae > Prinsepia > Prinsepia uniflora. Next base: position 10,882,181 of record CM064865.1, on the reverse strand, counting down.
CTGGTCACTGGTCAATCCCCAATTGACCACCCGAAATAAAAGTCAACATTTTTGCCCGAAGCAGGGGCAAAATCATCATTCTAAGGTCCCGGACCCCTCGGGACCACCTAACCCTTGATTACCCTCACTAATCACACCTTAATCACTCTAGAAATCCCGATTCTCGGGACGGGTTGTTACAATCTACCCACCTAAAAAGAATTTCGTCCCCGAAATTCCACAGCTAGTTCCCGACACCTAAAGTCTTCTACCCGGTAAGGAACGACCTCTCCTAGGTTTCCTGTCTATCATCTCCACCTTGGGTATTTCACTCCATCCCCAACTACTGTTACCACAGCCAACCCTAGCTATGTAACAACTGCATGGTGTACGCAAGGGAAACTCTATGAACAGAAAACAAAGGTATTATAAAATACCTCATTTCACAATACCCGACAGAAGTCATAGAGTACATGCTCGTATACAACCACCCTACCTGCCCGAACCAACTCTACTAACCCAAACAATCGTCCACCCATCTCCCTCGGCTGCTAATCCGGCCACGGGCGGACTAACTCCACAAAGTCCTAAAGGCAACTCTAGCTTGTGGGTTCTCTCCTTCAATAGTTTCAGATCGATCAGTTATAGTCACTCCTTTCCTCTACTTCCCGCCAACCTGCTACGGAACTTACTGTACACTCCAAGTCCTCTAGGAAAACTCCTAGACTCTACCCCGAAATCCAACAACCAAACCAACAGAACAACCAAAAGTGAAACAAGTACCTGTCCCCACATCTGGTATCGACTGATCCTCCTGCTGAGTCATCGAGAACACCCGGGCCTGAGATCCCGATGCTCTACCACGTCCCCTCGAACTACTCGTGGCTGTGCCACCACCTCCTCTAGTGCCCGCTGTCCCTGATGCTGTACTCTGTCCGGACTCCGCTACTCCTCTGCCTACACCACCTTCCTGTGGCAACAGTGGACACTCACGTCGAAAATGACCTCGCTCCCCGCAGTAGAAACACACATTCCAGCCTGGTCCACTGCTCGGTCTCCCCGTAGACGCTACCGACGTCGCACTCGCTTGCGGAGTCGGCGGTGCTCGGTAACCCCAAAATCCTGAACTCTGGGCACTACCAGGCCTACCAAAACGATCATCGCCCGACGAGGACGATCCACCGAAGTTACCCCTTTTCGGTGTCCGCTGGCTCGAAGCTCCAGGAATAAATGGTTCCCGGCGTCGTACCGGCAAACTAGCCTCAACTCGCACCGCAGCATCCGACAAGTCTCGAAGGGTAGCAAAAGATCCAGCTGTCACTACGGCTCGAATCTCACCTCGCAAACCCAACTCAAACCTACGGCACTTCTCGGCTTCAGTGGCCACAAAAGCAGGAGCAAACCGAGACAACATCTGGAACTTCCGTTCATACTCTGCCAGGGTCATATTCCCCTACTGGAGCTGCAGAAACTCCGCCTCCTTGGCATCCCGGAAAGAACGAGGATAATACTGCTCCAGAAACCGTTCCCTGAACGTCTCCCAAGTCACACTATGGACATCCCAACCGGACAACTCGAGGGTATACCACCACTCGTATGCTGCACCATCTAGTAAAAAGGTAGCCAACACTACTCGCTCCTCCGGCGGACAATGCATCACCGCAAAAATCCGCTCCAGTCTGGTAATCCACCTCTGGGCTTCCTCAGGATCAGCCCCACCACTAAAAGTAGTAGCCCCGAGCCGCTGGGCTCGCTCAATCGTGGCACTCTCCGTCTCTCTTGCTACTTCTTCAGGTTGTGGAGAGGGTCTACGTCTCGGAGGCATCGTCAACCGCACGCTGAAAGAGGCATAGAAGTAGTTAAGAGACTAAAACACAACCTCACAAACCAACAAACCCCACAAACCTGACAAACCTATGCTCTGATACCAATTGTCAGGACCCACCCCGGTTTCACCCCGAAACCCGAGGTAAATCCCGCTCCCGTCTGACTCCCCGACATAACACCCAAGTAACACTCACGCAACTCAGTCAGACGCAGGAGTAATTAAACAAAATATCCCAACCCTATCGTTTACAGAGCATAGCACGAAATTACAAGGAAAAGAAAACTGATAAAGTACACGCACACAGAAGCCTTTAAACTCTTCTAGAATCCCTCACGTCACTTCTATGCCTCGGACACTGCCTCGACGTCAAGACCCCGCGCTCGCTCCACAACCTGGAGGGCAATTTAAAACAAAAGTGTGAGTGGACCAGAAAGTACAAAAAAGTTCAAAACCATTTTATAAGAAAACCGAGTTTAACCCTCCGTTTTGAAACCACATGCATAACCAACAGTTATGAACACAGTTATAAAATAATCGTTATAAAATATCATAAGAAACAGAAATACTATAAAATATCATAAGAAACCTTAGCATGAGTATCAGAAACCGTATCAAATCCTCATTTCCCGATCGAACCTGCTGGACCTATCCGAGTCTTTAAACTCCCGAGTCTTTAAACTCAATCCGGGTCTTTAAACCCAATCCGGCCGGTCCCCCGTCACATATATCCGGGTCTTTAAACCCAATATCCAGATCCAGCAAATCCAATCCCAAAACCATTTGAAAACCATTTACCAATCTACATCCAAACCCGAATCCGAAATCACTGGTCTGATGCCCTTCCGGCATCCAGAACCGTCATTCCGAACCCAAATCCGGAAATCCACTTTCCAGCTTTAAAACCAAATTCTGCTTTCCGAAATCCGTTTCTAAAACCAAAAACCTTTAATCCTTGAAATCATGTTCCAAAATCCCTTACAATCATTTGAAATCCCAAAACCCTGGCATTACTCAGAAATCGACATTTCTCGTAAAACGTGCCAAATACCGTATTTTCTCGAAAAACGTGCAATAATGTAAAACCAACCAAACATATTTAATAAACATAGACTCATAATCAAAATCATAAAACAATTATAGAAAACAGTTATGCATGCTCGAGTTTAAGGAAAAAGATCCACTCACAGTACTGAGCCCTACTCGCGTCCCGAACGTCCCGCCCGTTCCTCGGCTTCCTCGGGAAATCCCGATCCTGTCAAACACCGTCAAATTACGTCACTAATACGTCTACAAACACTCACCTAAATTCCCTAAACAAAATCCCCGAATTGAAAACCGAAAACCCGGGACCCTAAACATTCTCCCTCGCGGAACCGAACTCATACGATGTCCGATTAACCCGAAACCAACTCCATTGAACTCAACACAACTCCTAGACCAAAAGTCATGTTGACCACTTTCCCAACCGACGCCGCACGCGCCCCCACGCGCCGCCCAAAGTGGCTGCGCGTGGCCCCACGCGCCAGCTACAGTACCACCTTCAACCTGTGCTGAACTGGCCGTCGCAGGCTGAACCGGCGAGACTTGATCTCCGCCGTCCGGCCACCAATTCGATCCCTTCCTTCACCAGCAGCTTCGTCCAGACACCACGAATCCAATCCCCAACTCTGTTCACCTCGACACTGTCCCTAGCCCGTCGACTAAGCTCAAAACCAGACGGCTAAATGTCCCCCTGTTTCACGACTCCTCAACTCCGGTCACCTCCCGTCACGGTGGCAACACCAGACGATCCCTAAGGCTTCACTGAACCTAGACCACACCTCCTTTACCTTCGACTCAGCCCCAAACTCGTCGACTTTGAGTTCGAAGCTCACGGCCGAAACAGAGCAACAGAGCACCCCTCTGCGACTGAGCTCCGCCGTGGACACCCCCGTCACGGCGACCACCACAAATCATTCCTAGGACCTCCCTGAACATAACCCTGACCTCCAATCACTTCGACCCTAAGCCTAGACTCACGACTTTCAAATTGAATTTCCACGGGAAAACAGAGCACAGGAATCTCACCTTCGAGTGCAGCTCCGCCGTGCACGATTGCACCGCCAAATCACGACCACCAGCTCCGCCCTGCCTCACTGTCACTCTCACAACTCGCTAATCACTCACCCTTGCACCCAGATCGATCAATTCCTCTCAATTCTCACACTCTGTTTCTCTGTGTTTGTCGAAGAACAAACATGGGTATGCACGGTTCCACCCAAATAATTGGGCTGTGAACACACAGGATTCCACCAGAATCCTCTAGCCCTTCGCCATGTGTCACCATCCCTTCAATCGATAACCCCAGCCGTCCATTCCTTTCTCTCTGCACGAATCCCCATAAACCCAAAAAGACTAAAATACCCTTCTGTTTAACACATTTTTACGGTTTTACCGAAACTTCCTAGACCCGTAACCTTCGCCTCGTAAGTCCGATGAATACGTGCCGCCTGTCATCGAATTCAGGACGACAAGAACTATCTAGCCATCCTAGGTCAACCTACCAAAACTCGATTATACAAAAGTCAACTTTTTCCCCCTATTTTACCAAAATTACGATAATACCCTCGACCTTCCGAACATCACAACTTCCTCCTCGGATGTCGGAATCAAACATACCACATGTCTACGGGTTCATGACGTCCTAAACTACGTCCTGGTCACTGGTCAATCCCCAATTGACCACCCGAAATAAAAGTCAACATTTTTGCCCGAAGCAGCGGCAAAATCGTCATTCTAAGGTCCCGGACCCCTCGGGACCACCTAACCCTTGATTACCCTCACTAATCACACCTTAATCACTCTAGAAATCCCGATTCTCGGGACGGGTTGTTACATCCCGTCTGACACATAATCCAAAATACTGAAACTACTTTCTACACTTGTCAGACAAGGGATATTCGTACTAGTTTACTGATCATGCCTCCGCTTCTTAATGAGTCCTGAATTTTTGTGCAACGGCTTGAAGGGTCATCAAAACTATTAAAAAGAGTGAGTGAACGAAAAATAATTATTTTTTTAAGAGAAAAAATAAACAGTTACCTTTCAAATTCTAAAATATGCATGCATTGAAATAAACGTAAACAATTGGATTTCAAATCGATCAAATCACAAACCGTGGGACCATAACAATCATAAATTATCGGTAAATAGCTTATGGCCCACATTTCTCGAAAACCACGCTTATAAAATAAAACATGGACACCAATATCCATAATCAATCAAAAGTCAATCAAACAACCAATCATCAACTGCCCCGAGCATCAGCCGCTTGGGAACTCGTCATAATAGCACTGAACATAATCCATGGATTAAATCAGACAAGCCTCATCATCAAGCACGACCAATCCTCAAACTCAAGTACCAATCACAATGAACAACAGCACTACGTGTAACACCCCGAACATTGGAAACAAAGAAAATGACAAGTTTACCCCTAAGTCAAAATGATGACTTTTTCTACGGACCTCCTTTGGGAAATCCGAGAAGACCGTTGCGAAGGTCTTAGGAGACGGAATTCATAGACAGGCGACATACCGAAATTAGGGATCGAAAAAGGTCGGTTATAGGTTAAAACCTTCTAGGGGAATTTTGGTAATATCACATTCTAACATGTGATTTACATGGAGGATTTTTAGAAACCTCTTTAAAGTTCCTTACTAAAGCTCTCCACCGACTAGATTTCTTTATATAAGGAAGGAAGGTTCGGCTCAAGCAAGCGAGAGAAAAAAAAAGGAAAAATGAAAGAAAAACAAAGTGAGGGGAAGAAGAGAGACAACATGAGAATGCAGAAAGGAAGATAGCCTAGTGAATGAGGGTGAGAAATAGGATGAAACTGGAGCATCTGGAGGTCTAGGATGCGTCAAAAAATTATAAACTTGAAACCTACCAAGGGGTTGAGAACCCTCACTCACATTCTTGTAGTTCCATGTACTTATCTGGGGTCTCGAAGTGGCTAGTCAGATCATCAGGATCATGTTGGAACGAGAAGAAGGAGGATTATAGCTGGTATGTTACAGATTGAGGTCTGGAAGCCATAGCCGCGAAAGAAGAAGCTGGTATCACGAGGTATGGTATGTATTTCTCTATTTTAATCTCATAGATCTCTTTGATAGGAATGTTAGATAAATATTTATGAAGGAAATGAAGAAATTGAATGTGAAATCGAGAAGATAATATTGGGTTGGGTCATCAGGTCAAATAACGCCAATTACAGAACCTACAAGAGGTTGAAGACAAGCTTTGTGCAGGCGCGTGACACCTAAGTGCAGAGGCTGCCTTCGACCTCACTCGGCGCGTGCTGACGCATCAGCTAGCATTACGAGGTCTGATCAACGTGAAACTTAATCAGAACAATATTATGAACGTGTTGGACCAGAAATCTAGTAAATTTTGTGTCGTATGAGGAAGATAGGGTTGTTCAAAATTATATGATTATGTTATGATTTAGACAATATTATAGGTAAATGAAGGGTTCAATTATGGGATTGTTATGTGAATAGAGATTGTTTACATGCATAAATTATGACTTACTTAATCAAGGAGATATAGGATGAGATAAAATTAGTAGAATAAGTATAATGGTATTATTAGATAATTGGTAATGTGTTAATTATAATGAATATGTTAATTGGGACAAGATTTAATGTGACATGGGATGTATAATCATACTTATAGAATTAAATGAGCTTGAATTAATATGTTGTATAATAATCTATTATTTGCAACCTAATATTGTCTTCCTTTACTTATTTTTCATGTTGTTTGATGACGGTATTACATAAATTACTAGATGTTATCCTTCCTTTAATTACCTTTCAGGTTGCCTCAATATCTGTGATTATAGCCCAGGCTTTCGATGATAGCAAGATCTTGAATTACCATATGACTAGAGATGTAAATATAACTTGCAGAATAAAGGAAATTATTCGATAATCTATCGTAATTGTTGATCTCTGAAAAGGACGGCCTAATAACTCTTAACATAATTTGAATTAATGTAGCTTTGAGTTAAGGACAATTAGTAGGTTCCACTACATGGTCGGAGGTAAATGGGTCGGATGTGCACAGTAACCCCACGAGATGGAATTAGTTTGGCATAAGGAAGGATTTGAACCGGACTAAAGTTTGTAAAATTCCTTGTCTAACAAGAGGTTGTCAAATGGGAGCAGGACCAGTTCGGTCTGTGGTATTTAAAGGACGGGTCTTGTCACTACGCATAGGCTAACTCTAGAACTGCACATAGCACCATCTGTATCAAGTCCAGAAACTGCACTAACGCACCCTCTGAACACATCTGGGAACTATATGTAGCATCATCTAGATGGCAACAATATCCCTGGGACCTGCACTCATGCACCATACGGGTCACATCCGCGAACTACACTCATGCATCATCCGAACATGTACTAGTATCATACAAGGATAACCACCGTCGATAAAAAATTCACAAACCAAGAAAACTCATTTAATACAAGCCAAAACACATTCAAAACTGGGCTTGAGCCCATAATACCGTAAAATAACTGTGTCCAGAACAAATCTATAAATCCAGAAAATCATCAAATAATCATTTCAAAATCAAGTTCAAATCGTTGCAACATAAATCACGTAATAAAACAAATAAAATATTTAACTATGCATGCATAATAATTTATAGAAACAAAGTCTACTCACACACCGTTCTTGCAGTTCAATCTTGAACTGTATGCTCCTCTGAAGTTCCAGGAGTTGTCTAACATGTCAACAATTATAACCGAGGGTTACTAACATCCCAAGTAACCTCACATTTAAATCTCCTAATTTCCAGAATTAAATATGAATTAAAAATCGAAGTATAACACTTTAAACACCCAAAACTACCCCGAGATTATATCTGATCGACTTGAAACCTGCGACAATATGTTCGTAACATCGAATAATATAAAATTCATGTTGATCCAAAACCCAGACGGTGAGGCATGTGCACCCACGCACCACCCATGGTCTCTGCGTGTGCGACCTTACGCGCTCGCAACAAAGGTCATCTTCTTCCTCTCGCGGGTTAAATTGCGGGTCTACACTTCCAAACCGACCCAGTAAGACTGACCTAGCCATAACTTCTTCATTTCACGTCCATTTTGAAAGTTCCAATAACCAAAATTCATCTAAACTATCCTAGGAAGAGTTCGATGATGTCAAAACACGAAGACTCACTTTGATAACAGTACCTGATCCTTCACACTTTTGACCAAACTTCAAGCTTGGTTTCCAATCTTTTCTCGCTGCCAACATTTAAGATTCTTGACTCAGATCAATTCTAGGAACTCAACTAAGATAGTGGTGGGCTTGGTTGCAAGCTAGGAAGCTTCAAACAATTCGAGCATCCAATTTTTCGATTGTTTGGTTTTTCGGTTTATCGGGCTGTCAGGTTTACTTCTTTCTTCTCTCTTTATCTTCTTTCCTCTCTGGGTTTTCCCTTTCCTTTCTTCTCCCATTCACTGTTTATTCACAGGTTTTGGGTTCAAAACACATAACCCGTGCACCCACACATACTAGCCCTGGGCATGGTTCAGTACGGTTCGGTATAAAGGTGATACTGGAACCGTACCAAGTAATTTTAACCGGTTCGGTATGGTATGGTATTCTAAAATATGAAATTGATACCGTACCGTACCATACCAATTGATTTCGGTACGGTTTCGGTATGGTTTCGGTTTTGAGCCAAAATTACTCAACAAAAAATTGAGCCAAAATTTATGCAAAAAAAAAAGTCTAAATAATTTATTCATACGAAACTATTTTGTACTAAAAAAATTGTACCAAAGCCTCTACATGTGATTAGAGAATTTGTATATGAATTGATAAAATAATCCATAATGCATAACAAATTCATATTTCAAAGTTTAACCAACAAAATGGGAACACCATTAAGAAATGATAAGTTGATACGCATTATATTAGCTTGATGATTTAGGGATGTCTATCCTCACAAGTGTGCAATGCATTCCAAGCAGCAACCACAAGGTTCCATCATCTTATTTAATTTATGTAGGTAGAGGTTTCATGTTTATGGAATGATGAGAGGATTGTAATAAGTTGTGAGCTAATGGCTTATCCCCACAGCTTGATATATGTTTATATATGATAATCAAACAACAAAAATTCATTCATATAATTCATATGCCAAAGAACATAGAAACATACCAGACATATATACGAGTATATATCAAAAAAAACTTAGCACCATTTATCATTTTTAGATTTAATTTAATTATTTAATTAATTAAAAAAAATTAAACCGGTTCAGTTTCGGTACGGGACGGTATTCCCCAACATCGAAACCGATCCCGTACCGATTGGAACCGGTACCGTACCGATCATACATTCGGTTTTTTTCCGGTTTGGTATGATATGGGACGAGACGGTTTCGGTATTTCGGGACGATATGCTGACAGGACCCGTCCCCGAAGGACATAGATAACCGTGCCCGGTCCTACTCCCATCTAACAAGTCAACTGAAGATCCGAAACTACCCTTTAGCACCTGCTAGACAAGGGATATTTGCGCATGTGCCCACTCATACCTCCACCTCTGGGATAGCCTCGATCATCGCGCCGCGACCTGAAGGGTCATTAAAACAGAAAAGGTGTGAGTGGACAAAAATAAAGTTTGATAAATACATTTACCAAAACACATTCTTACCCTCCAGTTTTCACAAACGTGCATGCATATCATAAAACATGAGTAATAGTATGAAATCATTCAAGTATGAACAGCGGACCGATAAAATCAAAACATATTTTCCCAAGGTTCGTAAAACTCATGTTCACCAAATCAGATCATGTTATAAAACAGCAAATCCCGGCTCTCAGACCAAAACATGTGAACACCATCACCTGGCCACAAAGACCAAAAACCCGTACTCAAAACCAGTACGTAATCACAAACAACATGTTTCTAAATTCCATGTCCACAATTTCCTTAAAAAGTCATTTTCATTAAATCAATTTGAATCTCAATAAATTCACGTTTTCCTTAAATCATTTTAACCACAAATCACGGTTTCCTCAAAATCATTTTCCATAAAAACACGGGACTTATTTCCATATCATGTTGCTTAGAGTCACGTTTATCCCTGCAACGCGTGCAAATCAATAGGCTCAAGGACCGCTCAAAATCCGAGCATCCGCCGCTGTGAACACATCACCAGCCAACAATCCGGATCTCGTGAACACATCACTTACCGATCCATATATATATCCGGCACATCTCTGGTCTGAGTCGAGCCTCCCTCGGCTGCACGACAAAGACCGTGCTACGTGACCTCTTCGGGGTAAACACTTCCATCCCGAAGGCGAGCGTTATCTCCAGGGTGAACTCTGGGAAAAAACATATTTCCACCCGAAAGCCCTAATTATCCGCAACATATCACCATCATGAAAACCCGTGAAAAACAGTTGCATTGAAACCAAATCATTTAACAACACAGGGTCTCAGCCCCAAAATATAGTTTCCTCAAAACCGGAAAACCAAAGTCCCGATTTACTTTATAAATCCGAAAATCATCAATATCATCATGTAATCACATGGAAATACAAATCCAATCAAAATCACAATTCCATTGGGTCTCAAGCCCAAAATATCATTTTCACGTAAATCCGTGCAACCGTAAACCCGAGTTGCCACGATCACGTAAATCCATAAAATCAATCACTGACTCATAATCCGAGTCCAAATATCATTTTCAATTTCCTGACTCATAACCCTAATCAAAACATCATTTTCAATCCGGGCCTAGCCCAAAAACATCAATTTCATCATTTCTCGAAAATCGTGCCAAAATATAATATAATAATCATAAAATCGAGAAATCACCGGATTGAAACATCAATCATGCCAAAGCATATAAAATCATATAATAAAGCATTTAAATCATATATGCATGCATCACGGTTAGAAAACAAAGTCCACTCACACACACCGTCCAAAACGGTCCGTTTCCGAGCTGCGCGCTTTTTCGTAAATTCTGGAAATCACAACTCCTGTCCAAAATCATTATAGAGGTTACTAACATCTCAAAATACTTCATATAATTTTCCCCAATTTTTCCAGAATTTAAATACGTATTTAACACGTAAAACAAAACTTCAGATACGCGGAACATTAACGAAACGATATCCGATTTTCTCGAAACCAGCGTCAAAATGTTCGTTACAATGAGAGAATTCAAAGTCATGTTGACCTCACCTTGAAACTAGGCCGTACGCGCCCTCACGCCCCACCGTGAGTGGCTGCGCGTGAAACCCACGCGCCAGCTACAGTAGTCGTAGTCCTCACCCGTTTCCTCTGCAAATGGGTCCTTTTGCCCGCGAGACGACCCGATTTGAATCCTATCAATTCGACACCAAATTCAACAATTCAAACGTCCATTAGCATTGAATTAGTTTCAATTAGGGATCTGTGAACTTAATTACAGTCAATCTTACCTCGAACCTCAAGATTAAAGATGATCATTCGAAGAACATTCGAACATTGTTCATCATTCGAAATCCTTCAATGTCACTCGATTCCTTCAATTGATGCATCCATTAGCATCGTGGGATCATACTGAACATAATCCCCAGCTCAATTGCATCAATCCAAGCCTCAAATCCCACGACTCAAGCTCGAACCTTGCTCACTGTTACCAGACCCATTAGAGCCAATTGGCCTCAATTCCTTTCGTTCTTGATCTGAATCAACTCGTCACAACCTCAGGAAGCTAAATGAAGCTTCAATTTCAATCCTCAAGGCTCAAATCTCAACATTCGAATTTTCCCTCCCAAAATCCAAATTTTCGATTCTGAGTTTCCAGCATCTCTCTGTCACTCGTGTTTGCCCAGCTGAGTTAGTCTCACCAAACTCTCAGTTTTCCCCCTCCAAACCAGTTAAGGAAGGAAACCCATTCTCTCAATTCTGATTCCCAATTTTGTGCACGGTTTGAAGACAAAGAGGATTAATGGAGGATTAAAACAATAATTAAGTTTAATTAAATATAATAAAACACAATGATCATGTTTTCCCTAAAACATGGATCAGATTTCTAGCCTTAAATCAAGGGATGGGTGACACTTGTCACTCATCCAGGTGTGTTCAATCATCGGGTACTGTTCATAATAAAATAATATTTTAATCAAAATCCTGGTTCGTTCGGTTAATCGAGTCTGTTCCCGTGACCATAACTTCGTCATCGAATCTCCGATTTCGGCATGCCGCCTGTCGTTGGATTCGTATCGACAAGACCTACGTAACGGTCTTTGGCCCTCGTCCATTGGACTTCCTGGGTCAAAAGTCAACATTTGGCCCCCTTTCAGCCAAATTACCAAAATACCCCTCAACTTCCGAACGTCATAACTTTTTCCTCGAATGTCGGAATCGAACTTGCCACCTGTCTAAGAACTCGTGACATCCCGAACTACGTCACAGTCATCGGTCAAAGTCTGTTTGACCACCCGAACTAAAAGTCAACATTTTGCCCACGCTAGGGGCAAAACGGTCATTTTGCACATTTCGTCCGATTTCACTCCACTAATCCCAGATTAGTCATTCTAAACTATAATTAATTAATATTCAATCTCGACACTTAGGACGGGTCATTACATATGCCCACCCTTAACACATACACATTAATATTCACACACACACACACACACACACACACACACACACACCACACACACACACCACACACACACACACACATAGGTCAGTACTCGAGAGATAAGGGAGGGAAGGTGATAAGCACACTTGTCACCATCACAAAATATCTCCACTTGTGAAATTACCAAAATACCCTTAGAGTCAAAATTACCAAAATACACCTGGTCATTTCAGACCCATAACAAATCTATCAACTTTGATTTTGATACACCGCCTGTCTACGGATTCAAGATTCCAAGACCTACGTAATGTTCCTCGCGAAAAATTAAAAGAGTATCCGAAGCTAAAAAGTCAACTTTTGACCTATAAAAGAAAAATTATCATTTCCCTTTTAAAATTTCCAGTATTCCCTTTTCTGAATTCTCGAGTCGTTACACTACATATTTGTTTGGCTCTAATTATATGTGTGTGTGTGTGTGTGTGTGTGTGTGTGTGTGTGTGTGTGTGTGTGTGTGTGTGTGTGTGTGTGTGTGTGTGTGTGTGTGTGTGTGTGTGTGTGTGTGTGTGTGTGTGTGTGTGTGTGTGTGTGTGTGTGTGTGTGTGTGTGTGTGTGTGTGTGTGTGTGTGTGTGTGTGTGTGTGTGTGTGTGTACTTACTATATACTAAAAGGCGTGTATCAGTGGTACTGCATGAATAATGTGTTTCCAATAATGCCCTAGGCCATGCAATTGACGATTTTGCCCCTTCTTTTGCCCTTTCCTTTGTAGGGAATAGTAGAATGTTCAGCATGCCCTTCTTAATTTCTTACATAACTCCATGAGTCTTCATCTTCTCCTTCTTCAAAAATCTTCCTGACCTTAGATGTAAACTCGAGGTCAAATGATGGAGAAAAGATACTTTAGGTCAAGAGATGGAGGCCAATCTAATTCTCTTCACCAACCTTGGGGCCTTGGCTAATTGGGTAGTCCTCAACCTCGCGAAGGTCCATTTCAGATTTGTTGAGGTTGTTGCTAGTAGTTGGGAAATGAAAGTCATCTTTCATCGCAACTAGCACATCGATGAGGAGCTTTATCATATATCAAAGCCATGTCTGATCTCTGTTGTGAAAACACTGTCAAAGATTAAGACCGAGACCTTTAACTCTGCAACCTTAATCTGCTTCTGCACAATCTCAAGATCGAGCTCAAACCATCCATGGATCTGATACAAATGACCTTCTTCCATATTTGGCTTCGTCTTGCTATCATCTCCAGCAACAAGGTTCTTCACTCTTTACATGTTTGTTTTTTGGTTTGGCTTTGGGTTTAGGTTATTTTTTTTATGTTCAATTAGATTATTTTCTTGAATTTTTTGCCTTAATTGTTTTGCATTTTTTTTTTCAAAAAGACTAACCAACAAACTATTGAACATTTGAAGAACTTTGAGAAATTTGTAGAGTAAGTTTTAGTTTTAGTCAATTTATATTTTGTTAAGTGTGGAACACAAAATTACCCAAAATGTTTAGAGTTACCACGCCGTCAATCATTTATATAATGCCCAAATTGTCTTGGTAATGGTATTAATGACTTAAAAACACTCACACATTGAATAATATATTTACCAGCTAAATATACTAATCAAGTTAAAACCTCAATAATAATAAATATTCTTCATAAGAAGTAATTATTATTATTATTATTAATAAATTATTAAATAATATCTTTTACTAAAACAAAATTATTTGTTAATTACAAATTCAACTGACCAATCAGAACGCTCTGTAACTCTCAAAGCATCATTATAAATAGTGGAGCTCATTTCACTTTCAAGGTAATTCAATCTTTGTTTCTAAAATTCTTTTTGAATTTCTCTTTCAAATCTAACTTAAGCATCAGAGCGTTTTTTGTTGAACAACCCCCTAGGACTTCAACCTTAACCTTGATTGCTTCATGTTTGTTGTTTGTAGGGATCAAGAAAACTTTTGAAAGCACGTTCAATTTTTGCTTTAAAAATTGGTACTTTCATTGAGAGACAAATTGAGAAATACTTAATAAGTGTTCTTCAGTTCATTTATTGTTCATAAACTTCATTCATCGTTCATCAACTTTATTCATCATTCTTGAACTTTGTTCGTCATTCATCAAACCTTGTTCATCGTTCATCGACTTTATTCGTCGTTTTTTAAATTTGTTCATCATTCATAAAGTTTGTTCTTCAATCATGGAAAGAATACGACGATATGCTCGTTTATTTGAAACTAGTGCTTCAATTTCTGCAGCACAGACTTAAAGCATAGCACACACTGGAAACTAGAATGAACCACTAGGTCATTCACCATGTGTGATGAGACAAGCACCTTTTAGGACTCGATGATCAACTCTAGCTATTAGCTCGGAACCGTTCTGATCTTCTCAACTTCAGTAGCACCACTACCTGCATGGAGATTCTTCTAGGAAATATAAGGGCAATTCATGGGAGAAGCATCCAAGCGAACCCCGAATCAACCCCATGCAAGTGAAGATCTCCTAAATTTTCTAAATGGTCTTCATGAAACACCATAAAAAATCAAATGCAGGAAAAGAATGATATAGACCAGCAACGACGGAGCACGAGGCATAGGTCTCGACATGATCCCTCATACGCGCACACCTCGACGCTTATATCCTCAAGAAAATATGTCCAAGCAAGTCGAAAGGCTAAGAAACTAAGTATAGATGCAGTCAAAACTTCTGCAATAAAGTCTGGCAGAGCGAGAATCAACCTAAACTAGTGGAAGGCGTACCACACCTCAGAGTAGGCAAGATGACATTCCAAGGAACTGTGGCAAAGGTACTGTACGATGCTAGAAAATGTCGCGTGGTACATCATTAAGTGATTTTGTGAAAAAAGTCACACTCATAGGGAAAAGAATCAACCATGTCCAAGACTGTTGGCGCACGATTGACTTGAAAAGTGCATTGGGGATTTGTCATGAATTGAGCATTTTCAAGGGCGTCGAAGGTTGACATGTTACTTCCCAAGACACACACAATATCATGAGACGTACTCGCTATCGTTGAGAGGTGTATGAGACATAAGTATTCACCAACACACTCTCGGTGCTTGGAAATTGAGGTCCGAGGAAGTCAACGATGTTTGGCTCGAAATGACCCCACACCTCATCAAGGAAAGTTATAGGCCAATGATGTCCAAAAGATGTTAGATTGGTGCCTCAGGGTCATCCAGCGTGATGGCAATCTAGAAGACGATCTACGCTGTCAAATTCAGTCATCATCAACCTCACCTATCGTAAGGGACATTGAAGAGGAACCATTTCCACAACTTTTTGCGACTCCGAACTTTAATCAGTTCAAGGGGACCTCTAACTGATGAAACATATTGGTTGTTATTGAAGAGTCATGGTGTCTCATAGACATAATGAATCAATGATGCACTTATGTACAAAGTGTTTCAAGCCTCGATTCAGGGTCAGGCGATGACATGGTTCAACCATTTCCTCCGAAGGTCAGTTGCCTCTTTTGAAAATCTAGCTTTTACTTTTTAAAGGAGTATTCGCAACATCGTACTGTTGAAGTGAAGGATGATAATCTTTTTACTATCAAAAAGAGATCGAAAGAGACCCTACGCCAATATATTTAGAGATATTGCAAAGAAAAGTCTCACATTGTTGGATGAAATGATCATGTTGCCGTAATGTCATTCAAACAAGGGTTACCTCGCGATAGCCACCTTTAAGGAGACATTATTATGAAAAATGCCCACAACCTCACCAAAATGCTCTCCTTAGCAGAGCGACATGCATGTTGGGAGGATGAAAAAAATGTCACATATGCACCAGATTATATCGGGGCGAGCAAGAAAGCCTCCAAAGCATCATCGCCACACAAAGATGATTCCAACAATAAATTTCCACATTGGAGATCTAACTAGCGTAAGGCAAGACAAACTACAAACACATCAGTCCACGAAGCCTAATTTTTAAATTTCAGTACCAGTCCACTAAATTTATAATGAGATCAAGGACAAGACTTGGTTTAAGAAATTAGGACATGTCAACCGGAAAACAAAGGACCCAAGAAGCCAGCATAAAAAAATGATTTGCATCAACACAATCATCACCAAATCGGAGTTGCTAGGAACTACTTCCAAGCATAAGAAAAGGAATATCTGAGATGTTTTGGCCATAGCTCATGTATCTATGTCACCACCCACGTGGTAGACAACAACCTTGTCGTTAGTTTCTCTTTGAAATAAAAGGTAGGACTTAATTGCCCACACGATGACACTCTTGTTGTGTCCATCCAAATCGTACATACCTAGGTTGATCAAATCCATGTTAACAAAGGAAGCGCAGTAAATGTCCTCAGCTTGGATATTGTGTGCAAAATGGGTTTTAGATAATCTCACTACTAAAAGGGTCGTCCCGTTTCAAGGTTTCAATAGGTCAACAAGCACGACTGTTAGAACTCTTTAGCTAGATGTCCATTCATCACCCATCGTCACATCTCAGACGTTTTATGTCATGGACAAATATTCTCCATGTAATGGTATATTAGGAAAATTGTGGCTTCAAAAAATCTTGGCAAATATTGATCTTTATCAAAAAAATTCAGTTCCCAATTTCGAAGGATGTATCAGAGAAATAAAGGGAGATCAATTTATGGTCCAACGATGCCTCACCAAAGGGCTTAAGAAGATCAAAGAGACTAAGTTTATTTCCCATGTTGCATTGGGGCATGCGTGAACACTAAGAAAAAGGAAGAACTCACTATCGTGAGGAAAAATATGTCTTTGCTTGGTCGCCATCTGACATGCCTGAAATTGATCCTTTCATAGCTTGCCACAAGTTACATGTTAAACCAAACCATAAGTCGGTCAAGCAAAAAGACGCAATTTTTCTCCCGATAAGTTACACGATGATGGTTCCTTTGAAGAAGTTTTGCACTTTGAATGGATGGAAAACGTCGTACTCGTCAAGAAGAAAGAAGCAGGGCAATGTCGAGTTTGTGTCGACTACACCGACCTCAATCTCGTATGTTTAAAAGACAATTACCCCTTACCAAGGATCGACCTCTTAGTAGATTCCACCGCCGGAAATGAGCTTCTTAGTGTTCTGGATGCATATTCCGGCTATAACCAAATCTTCAACCATAAAAAAGCTAAAGATAAGATAACCTTCATCTTTGAGAAAGAAATATACATCTATAAGGTCATTCCTTTTGGCCTCAAGAATGCTGGGGCAACATATCAACGACTTGTCAACCAAATGTTTAAGGAACTCATTGGAAAGTCCATGAGGTCTATGTTGATGACATCATGGTCAAAGGGGAAAAGCACAAAGATCACATCACCAATTTGCGAGAAACTTTTGATTTGCTGAAAAAGTACAAAATGAAGCTTAACCCTCTAAAGTGCACTTTTGGAGTAGCAGCTGGGAAGTTTTTAGGCTATCTTGTGACTCAACGGGGAATCAAGGCTAACTCAAGACACATCAAGGAAATTCTTGAAAATAAGGAACCTTCAATGCTAAAGAAGATCTACATCCTCACTAGGCAAGCAACAGCTCTAAATCGATTTTTGTCCAAGCCAACAGATCAATGTCGACATTTGTTCCAAGCGATCAAGAAAGCATCAAGAGAAAAGTGGGACGAAAAGTGTGAGAAATAATTTCAAGACCTTAAGACCTACTTGACATCTCCACCATTACTGTCAAAGTCCAAGGATAATGAGGGCATGTTCCTCTATCTAGGTGTTTCTAACATTGCGATGAGCTCCGCCCTTATCCGAGAAGAGAATGGAATTCAAATTCCTTTATTTTATACGTCAAAATCTCTCCTCAGTGCAGAGACACGATATCCAAAGCTCGAGAAGTTGATCTTAGCATTGCTATTCACTTCAAAAAAAAAAATTAAGACCTTACTTTCAAGCTCACCGAGTAATTGTCATGACATAATATCCCCTGCATTCATTACTTCATGCTCCTGACACATCAACCCGAGTAATGAACTGGAGTTAAGTCAACACGACTTACTCTACCATCCTAGAACTACAATCAAAGGCCAAGTGTTAGCAGATTTTATCATAGACTTCACACGAGCGTCACAAGATGGAGAAAATGGCAATAGATTTGCGGAAACCCCTCAAGTAACCAGCTCTTCCTTGTCCCAAGAACATGGTATCAATTCCCCATCCCTGCAACCCCCCAACTTCCAATTTCTATGGAAGCTTTTCGTTGATGGTTCATCGAATTAACATGGTGCAAGATCAGGGATTATTTTCATAACACCTTATGGCTCGATGATGGAATATGCAGTTCAATTCGGATTCAAAGCTTCTAACAATGAAGCTGAATACGAAGCACTGATTTGTGGGCTAGCACTTACCAAAAAGTTAGGAGTTAAGAAACTATCTATTCATTCTAACTCGCAACTAATCACTAATCAATCCACAAGTGAACATGTTGCACGAGATGTATAACAACTAAGCCCAGGAGATGCTTGCTTTCTTCTCGGTTTTCACCTATTATCAATTTCCCCGTGCTAAAAATACACAAGATGATGCATTGGAAAATTTGGCATCGTCACTTGATTATCGTTACGAATGCTCAATCCCCATTCACTATCTCGAACAATACAGCATCAATATCAAGGAAATTAAAGTAAGACAAATTGAATACTCACCAAGCTGGCAATATCCTCTTGTTAATTACTTGGAACACGAAATCTTGCCCGAACGATATGGGACTTGCGCACAAAACCAAGCCCAGTATTGTACACATGATACTGGCTTTCCACTCTATAATTGTAGGATGAATTTGTTTGCTTTTCATCATTGATTGGTTCCATGTTCATGCCGTAACCTTACTGTTTCAAAGCTGCAAATTTGCAACATTTCTTTTCGACTAATTAATCTGACCATTGTGCTATTTGTTTGTGTGGCTTTATTACTGCTGTAAATTTGATTATTATTCTAATTAATATGCATATCGACAAAGACAAACTAGAAACTTGAACAAGCAAACAACCTCATCAGATGACAACTTCTCGACCAAACTTCCATGTTGAATATATCAACAACTTTTTGAACATTTTAAAATTTAATATATCTATAATGGTTTTAAAACAATGTAAACAGTCAACAACCATCATCAGCGATACATTATTAATGTTTTGCACATGTAAATTAATTTACAAAATACAAATATATATGGTATAACTTTAGGGAAAATTAATTAGCCACTGTTTTCGCAACTGTTTTGTCATTCTTTCTTGAATTACTACTTTTTTTTTATTCTTTTGCCTCATTTAATACATATATCTTCAAACCCTAAAATTATTTGATAAATACGGTATTATAACTAGTGCAATTACAATTTTGGCTTTACATTTTCATTTTTCTTTATTATTATTATTATAAATCTTTCTTCTTCTTTTTTTCTCTTTTCTTCGTTATAAATAGTAAAATTACAATTTCACTCTTAGATATCCATTTCTTGAAAAATAAAACAATATTTTTACATTTTAGAGTCACTATTTAAGTCTTTATAACTATTTATTTATATATATATAACATGTTTATTATTAACTATCTTATATTACTATATTAAATATAAAATTATATAAATGATTGTGTAAATAATTAATTATCGTTTCAAGATTTACAAAATTCATATTTATAATTAATTAAACTTCACAAGTGCTGCAATTCTTGCTAGTTCATCCATAACCATATACTTTGCTAACTAAAATGTCAATGAAAATACTAAAAATTGCGCTGTACACTAGTATAACTTATTTATCTTAAAACTAACGAATATATATATTTAATGAACTCAAAACTCAATATTACTAGTATTTACAAATTCACAGAAGCGATGCCAATACTTATCCTTTCATGGATGCTTTCCTGATGCCTAACAAATTTACAAATGTTAAAGATGCCGCTATTTGATCCCCAGTACCTCCTAATAACTTCCTCCCACAAGATCAAAGCGATTGTAAATTAATAATATCAAAATGTCTAGATGTCTACAGATTCAATGCCTGCTTCAGCTTCAGTCAAGGTTTCGTCATTCTCTACCAACATATAGTCACAAAGCTCTAAGAGCTGATCTGCAAGGGGAGGTATACCTGGGTTACGCCTGTCATTGTATCTATGGGCATTATATGTTATCTGCCACACATCGTGCCTGAATTGCTCCCTGCTCTTGTACTCCATTTTCCTCACCTTTTCCCTGATTGTAGATAGATCCATAGGCCGCTCTATGATGTCCAGATAATCAGGAGCTTCCTTTTTCGAAACTGGCTTTAGAAAAAGATAGGATACTTCAATTCGATCTTTCAGGGTTTCTATGATACGCTCCAAGATGTTTGCCAGGCCCACCTGTATAAAAATTAGGCAACAATGTAACTAAGTACCAACCACCAAATGGTTTATACAAATATTCCTTCCAAAGAGACTTCTTACCAATGATCCATGGAAATAGGACTACCTAAATAAACTTCCCAACAGTGATTCGTAATTGTTTATATTCTGTTACTGTTTTATTCAGTTCAAGTATATGCTGATCCTACTGGAAAACAATTATAATTTTGAAATAATAGTTGCAATCCAGAGCTGGTGGACTGGGATTGTCCTTTTCGGGTGATCTATTCCTACATGTAGAATGAATGCATTGCCAGTGGATCTGTGAGGAAAATCCGAACGAAAGAGAATAGATTTGAAATAAGAACATTTACCTCTCCGCCTCTACGACGCTTTGTTATTGGAGCAGAATCCCCACTATGCCTTCCCAATTCAACAATTGGTCTCCTTTTTGCACCCCGATCTCTTTCTGGCATCCTTTTGTCAGATCTTCTTGCTCGTGAGTCCTCTAAATAATCATCTCTTATCTCAGGCCTTTTCTTTTTCTTTTTGTTCTTTGCTTTCTGGCGCTCTTCCTCCTCCCTCTCTAGTCTGATGTTTGCTTCATATTTTCTAATCTCTTCTAGCCTTTCTCGCTCCTCTATCATCCTCATTTCCTCTTCATAAATCCTCCTATCCCTCTCTTCTCTCAATCTCTCTTCTTCTCTCAGTCTCTCTTCGTTTCTCCGCTTCTCTTGCTCCTCCCTAAATCTTCTATCATCTCTAGCTTTCCTTTTTGATGCTTCCTTAGCCAAATACATGTTTTCCTGCTTCTTATGCTTCTCAGAACTTGTCAATTCAACAATTCGTTTAGTTTTCCTGTGTTCACTAGGAGTATTCCCATCCTGACTGAACTGATCATTATCATAAATTTCTTTTGGACGTTTAATTATGATTTTCTTATGTTGCTGCTCTCTGTGTGCATCCACTGATCGCCGTTTAGCAACCGACTTTTGAGATTCCACCGGGTCTCTATCTGTACTTGCTGGTGGCCGTATAACAATAGTTGGCTTCTGTGATTCGACATAACCCCTATCTACATCTGTGGGAGGCCGTATCACAATAGGGGGCTTCTGAGATTCAACAGGTACATTTTCAGGTTTCATCTTGTTAGAAATTATTATTTTGTTCACCTTAACAGGGGGTTTCCCAAATTCAGGATCAGATGTGACTGGCCGTTCAGAACTCTCTGTATCTCCAAGAACATGTTTCTCAGGAAGCTTTTCAGTTGATCCACATTTAAATTTCAATGGAAGAACCTTTGTACTCGGACCAAGGTTTTCAATCTCAGAAGCTTCAACAACAGCAATTTTAGTTGCACTCTTAGGTACCAGCTTCCTCGTTGTAGTTTTCTGCTGAGACTGACTAGATGAATTCAGAGCAGTGGTCTTTCCAGGTAGCTTATCCAGATCTGGAGTATCGTTGTGTGTTTCCTGATCTTCTCCGTACTTGGGACAGTGCTTGTTTGTCCTCATGTGTCCAACCTGGCCCGTCAAAAAGGTGAAAGTAAGTACTAAATTGTGAGCCATATCATTCAGCTAATACCGAACTCTAAACTAAATGATTTGCATATACACCTGACCACATGCTCCACATACGAAAGTCTCTCGTGCTGATTTCTTCTCCTTGAACATCTGAATTAAAAGAGGAAGTCAGATTAAGGAATTTAAAGAGGGAAAACCAATGAAATTTACAACAGCTTCTAAATACGAGCAACACTAGCACATGCCACATAATAATTTTAATGGCCAATATACAACAAATAAGAATAACATTACACATCAAAATGGTCTAATATTGGTTATCAAACACAACATCCACATTGTAATCTCAATTTGGAAGGTTACAAGCATAAATAAACAAGGTTCTCTTAAATCGTCAATCACACCTTCCTACTGCAGGCAGTTTACTTGTATGCATAAATTAAACCATAAAATCAGGGGGAAGAAAGTTCTGTAACCAGAAAGTACAACTGGACAAAAGGAAATACACCAGACTGTAGCTACTTTACGTTAAAGAAATACAAAGAAATAAGCACAAAATACAAAGCTAAGAAAAGAAAAGGAATCAGCAGCTAAAGAACAAGCTCACTTGCCTTGACACCACCATCGCCTGATATTTTAAGTTTCTTATTCATCAGACCCGTCTGTATCGTATCATTCTTTTTTATTCCTTTGAGCTTTCCTGTCTTGTTTCTTTTAAGAAGATTTTCCACCTGTATAGGAAAAAAATGTTTTAACGATAAGATGACAAATATGTGAATAAAAAAAGACGCACTGAATTAAAAGAGAAAATAGATAAACCAATAATACACAGATGAAAAGGTGATCCATTCTTACAACTTTCACATCTGCACCAGGATTGTCTTTTGAAGTATAGGATCCATCAGGTTGGGGTACACCAATTATTTTCTTTACCCTCTCAGCATTTTCAAAGCCATAAGGAGCCAACCCCAAGTCCTCCCCAAAAGCTCTTGTTTTCTTTTTTTTCTTCCTTGCAGTTTCATCTGTGGAACAGCTGTCATGGTCAACCATATATCACAAGTAGGAGCACATTGAAATTCACCAGAAAGAACTCCAATCGTCGCACGAGCACATTACAAATTCAGAAACAACCAATATCAACAGTTGTGATGGTCAACCATATATCACAAGAAATAGGAGCACATTGACATTGACTAGAAGAACTCAAATTATCACACTATCACATTATAAATTGAGAAACAAGCAATATCACTTGCTCCATCCAACAAATAATAAGCAAAATAAAACACAGCAAAAGAGGTTGCCTAAAACATTTACTGACACAACTAAACCATGCACGGAAAATACCACTTATTTTGTCAGGATTCCCAACATTTTTGTATGGTCCATTCAACACAACATACATGGGAATAAGGAAATCCTCCAATCTAACATTTACTGCATTCCAAAAATGTAACTAGGTACAAACAACAATAATATCCTTACCATCCATGAGCAACCTGCATAGTTCGGCTGCTTCAGCAGCTTCATCTTCAATTTCCTCTTCTGCCTGAGCCAAGGAAGAGCGCCTCCTCATTTTAAGCCCTTTAACACCATCCGATTTATCATGATTGGATTCATGATCGCCTCCTAGCACTTCTTCACATTCTTCGGCATCAAGCAGATTTTCTAAATCCCCAGCAAAGGAATCTAGATCGCTATTATTTGCTTCAGAGTCACTCTCATTTTCTTCCCCATCGATAGCTGAAAGGCTCTGAACCTGCCGATCCCAAATTTCTTGACACTTCTCCCGATTCTGCTGCTGCAGCTGAAGGAAGGACATACGCTGGCCACGTGCATATTTACTGATGGTGTTTGCATCAACTTTGACCCCAGATGCAGCTTGCTCACTTGAAAGCTTGCGTATCATCGCAATCCGATGCCATCTAGTCTGCCTTGCAATCATTTCATCAGAAACTCCGAACTTAAGAAGAACCTGGGAGTGCATGTAAACAAATAAATATGGATATCATACAACCTTTTTGAAAAGGAAACAATATGCTAAAATATTATATTGTACCCCGAGAGGAACAAACTTTCATGTAGCAAGGGCATAGACATACTAGCAAATTCTCGCGTGTGCTAAGCTAAGCTTTTAATATCTCATTCTTGAAAACGAGATAGAGATGTCACCAAAAGGGAAGCTAGAAACAAAAAGAAAGATTCTTAAAACGGGTAGGGATGCATATCATATAGTGCATCCCAACTGTCCACATTTGATCTAGAATAAAGACTGAATCTAAGAAGCTTCTAGAGGAGTGCATGTGTATGACATGGCTTTCTAACACTAAACTATCACTCACAATCACCAAATATGCATATGCACTACTCATTCAGACACAATTTTTACCCAACCAACGGTCTTGATTGACAACCTAGTACTATACATGCCAAAATGCTGGTATTACACTGTCTAGAAGGAAAATCAATTTTATTTGTGTATCAATATATGTGGGGGCTTATCAGTGACATCACATTTTGTACACCAGTTTTGACACAATTTGGTCGCTTAGAACATACTAAAATGAAATGTAGATTAATCACAATAATTCTTTATTTTTATCTTCAAAGTAATCTTTATTCTTCAAATAATATAAATCTTAAATTAATTTTTTATTGGCTTTCCAATTATATTTTCTCTCGAATTAGTCTCTCTCTCTCTCTCTTTACTATTATTCGCCTTTCCGAGTAAATTAACTTTAACATTCTTTTTCTAACGTACCATTCCTTTCTTCATTTTCTTACTCTCTTCATCTTGAATTCTCATGACTTAACCATGTCTCCAGACTTTTACTCCTCATATCTCTAGATTTTTACTCTTCATATCTCTAGATTCCTACTCAAGATCTAATAGAAAGAATATACGAATTGACAAAACTTCAAGAAAGAAAAAACCAAGGTTTTCTAAAAAAATTCAATTAGAGATTCCTACTCTCTTTTCTCAAATGTACTTCCTAATAAGGATTCCCCTACACTCCAGCCGATCACAGGAGATTGACTAAATCTCCTTGATCTGCTGAGATATGTCAAACGGAATCACCATTGATTCCTCCCTTGTATAGCTAGTCAACTGTTTGATTCTTTCCTAAATTGTACATACCTAGTTAGGTCTCTCTACAGCCTATATAAAGATAGCTACTGCTGTATTTTAGAATTAATTCAATAAAACAAATATTCAAATCCTTATATGGTATCAGAGCTTTAACTGCTCCACCGAGTAAACCCTAAGCTCTATGGCTGCCCAGACCACCGTCCCTGCCGCCCCCCATCCCTTCACCACTTGCTGAACCAAACCCTACTCTTCCCACCCTTATCACCATAAACACCGCAGCCCAGCTCCCTGTTAAGCTCACTGCCACGACATTCTTTCCGTGGCGAGCTCAGTTCAATGCTCTTCTTCGAGGGTATGACCTCATGGGCTATGTCGACGGCTCTCGACCCTCCCCCCATGTTACTCTGAATCGCCTAACTCTTCTTCGCCAGCATTCCCGTCCCATCTCCGAATATCTTCAGGAAGTTCGGATACTTGCTGATGAGCTGGCTTCCATCGACAAACCTTTGTCTGATGATGATCTCCTTCTCCATGTCCTTAATGGAGTCGGACCTGAGTTTAAGGAAATCGCCGCAGCTGTACGGTCCAGGGATACTGCTGTTCCCTTTGAGAATCTACATGACCTTCTGGTCCAACATGAGGCTGCTTCCAGCCGTGCAGCCCACACTGTTGTACCCTCACCCGTCACTGTCAATTTCACTCAGGCCCCTCGCGGCACCACCTCCCATCGCTCCAGCAGGAGTTCCTCAGGTCAGCGGCACCCCACTCAGTCACCAGACAACCACCGCACCTCTGGTCACCGGTCCTATCAACACTCCAGCGACGTCTCTCGTCGTCAATACTCTCAGTCCACTGGTTACCGTGGCTACTGTCAATGGTGCGGCACTCAGGGTCACAGCGCTAAACGCTGTCCTCATCTCCAGCAGTCCACCCCACCACCACCCGTGGCCAATCCTACCACTCAGGCCCCCTCCCCTGGCTGGCTTCTAGACTCTGGGGCCTCTCATCACGTGGCCACCAGCTCCCAACACCTCTCTGATGCAACCCATTACAGCGGCCCTGATGAGATACTAATTGGCAACGGTGCAGGCCTTTCCATTACCCATAAAGGCTCTTCCTTTCTCTCTTCTCCCAACTCCCCTCCCTTCAAACTCCACAATGTTTTATGTGCCCCTTCCATGACCAGAAATTTAATTTCAATTTCCCAGTTTAATAAACAAAACAATACCTCTATTGAAATATTTCCTGGTTGCTTTCATGTGAAGGATCTCAGCACGGGGGTGGTTCTCCTTCAAGGCCCGAGTAAGGACGATGTGTACGAGTGGACCCCTGCCCTTCTCCAAAAACCGCAGGCCATGGTGGCCGTGACAGTCTCCCCTAGCCTTTGGCACCGTCGCCTTGGTCACCCTCAATCCAAAACCCTAAAGAATGTCTTAAGTCTGTTTAATGTTTGTTTCTCTTCTCAAATTCCAAAACCACTATGTAATTCCTGCGCATGCAATAAAAGTCATCGCCAACCCTTTGGCATTTCAACTTTAACCAGCCACCGTCCCTTAGAATTAATCTACAGTGATGTCTGGGGACCGGCTCCTTATCTCTCTATTGATGGTTTTTCATACTATGTAATCTTTGTTGATCATTACACCAAGTACACTTGGCTTTACCCTCTTCGAAAAAAATCAGATGTCTATTCTACCTTCAAAGATTTTAAAACCTTGGTTGAAAAATACTTCAATACTCCCATAATTTCCCTTTACACTGATGGAGGTGGAGAATTCATTAAACTGAAACCTTTTCTTGCTGAGCATGGAATTAATCACCTCCTCACACCTCCACATACTCCCCAACACAATGGTACAGCCGAAAGGCGTCATCGCCACCTTGTTGACACCGGCCTCACCTTACTTCACCAAGCCCAACTCCCTCTCTCCTACTGGTCCTATGCTTTCAAGACCGCTGTCTATCTCATCAACCGCCTTCCTACATCTCTCCTACAAAACAAATGTCCCTACACTGCCCTCTTCCGAGCCACTCCCCATTATGCCAAACTGCGAACCTTTGGCTGTCTCTGCTTTCCTTGGCTACGGCCCTATACCACCAACAAAATGCAGCCTCGTTCTCAGCCCTGCATCTTCCTTGGCTACTCCCTTAGCCAAAGTGCCTACCTCTGTTTTGATCCCACTGCCAACAAACTCTACACCTCTCGCCATGTTCAGTTTGATGAAACTACCTTTCCTTCCGTCCCCTCCCTCTTCCCCACCCTCACTGTCTCTGCAGACACCTTCACAACCTGGTTGTCCACCGTTCCCCCAGTCACCACAGTCCCCTTTTCGCCTACTGTCACGCCACCAGCAGCGCCTGTGCTGTCCTCTACCATCACCGAGGACTCCCTTGACACAACGTCCTTGCAGGTCCTTGCAGCTGACTCGCCCCCTGCTCAGATTCTGCAGCCAACACCCCTGCCCCAAGTTTCCAGCAGCCTTCCTGCTGCTCCCGCCTCTGCTCCTGCTCCCACAGCTCTTAATCCTCCTCCTGGTGACTCCCAACCTCCACCTCTCCGTACCTACACCAGGCGCCAACCTCCACCACCTCCCCCTCCTTCAGGTCCTCCTCCCCAAAACCCCACAAAAACACACCCTATGCTCACCCGAACTCAAACGGGTACTGTCAAAACCGTACCCAGCTATGCCCTCACTGCCACCAAACACCAACTACCTTCCTTAGCCGAGGCCACCTGTGTCTCTCAAGCCAAGAAAGACCCTCAATGGCGTGCTGCCATGTCAAGTGAGATCAATGCTCTCATACGGAATGGAACTTGGGAGTTGGTCCCCCCTCTTCCCAGCCAGAACGTTGTGGGGAACAAATGGGTGTTCCGTATCAAACGGACCGGGGTACCATCAGCGTCCCGGGGTGGATTTCACGGATACATTCAGTCCCGTAATCAAGCCCACCACCATCCGTGTTGTGCTTCACCTGGCTGTAACTAATGGCTGGCCCATTCGCCAGTTGGATGTCAATAATGCCTTCCTTCAAGGCACTCTTCATGAGGACGTGTACATGGCCCAGCCAGCTGGCTTTGTGGATCCACAGAACCCTTCTTATGTTTGCAAGCTCCGCAAGGCTATCTATGGACTCAAACAAGCCCCCCGGGCCTGGTACAAGGAACTTCAGACCTTCCTCCTATCCCACGGTTTTGTCCAAGCCAATTCTGATGCCTCGCTGTTCCTCCTAACGCAAGGTTCGACTACTCTGTATTTTCTGGTTTATGTTGATGATTTGATTGTGACAGGGAATACTCCAGCCGTTATCTCCCGCATCATACAAACTCTGGCCACCCGCTTCTCGGTTAAGGACCTTGGTTCCCTCAGTTACTTCCTTGGTGTGGAGGTCCTTCCAACCGCAACTGGCATCTTCCTGTCTCAGCACAAATATATCCATGACCTGCTCACCTTAGCTCGCATGGATGGTGCCAAGCCTGTGGCCACTCCTCTGGCTGTTTCCCCCTCTCTACACCTGCACGATGGCTCCCCACCAGCAGATGCCACCAGCTTCCGCCGCCTTGTCGGGAGTCTGCAGTACCTCAGCCTGACCAGACCCGACGTATCCTTTGCTGTCAATAAACTCTCCCAGTTTATGCATGGTCCAACTGACCTGCACTGGCAGACCCTCAAGCGTCTACTTCGCTATTTGAAAGGTACCTTGTTCTACGGTCTCCATCTCCATCGCCACACTACCTCCACTCTCCATGTTGTCACTCATTCCCTAAATGCATACTCGGATGCGGATTGGGCTGGGGACCAGGATGATCGAAAATCAACCACCGCCTATCTGGTCTACCTTGGCCAAAATCTTATATCCTGGAGTTCCCGCAAGCAGCGTGCGGTTTCCAGATCGTCCACTGAAGCTGAATACAGAGCCGTGGCTTCCACCACTGCTGAACTGCTCTGGGTACAGTCCCTAATCCGTGAGCTCGGCCTTCCTCTTTCAGGCACACCCACCATCTCCTGCGACAACATTGGGACTACTTTCTATTGCTCAAACCCGGTCTTTCACACGCGCATGAAACATGTGGATATTGACTATCACTTTGTTCGTGATCATGTCACCAAAGGCCACCTCCAGGTGTCTCATGTCTCCACTGACGATCAGCTGGCTGATGCCCTCACCAAACCGCTGCCTCGCCCACGGTTTCAGCTCCTCCGTTCCAAGATCGGCGTCGCCGATGGCTCCACCGTCTTGCGGGGGTGTAATAAATCTCCTTGATCACAGGAGATTGACTAAATCTCCTTGATCTGCTGAGATATGTCAAACGGAATCACCATTGATTCCACCCTTGTATAGCTAGTCAACTGTTTGATTCTTTCCTAAATTGTACATACCTAGTTAGGTCTCTCTACAGCCTATATAAAGATAGCTACTGCTGTATTTTAGAATTAATTCAATAAAACAAATATTCAAATCCTTATACTTCCATGGTAAAATAAAATCCAGCGTAAGCAACCCTGCCAAGAAGCAGCAACCAACCCCTGGATGAATCTATTATTACAATGCAGAAACTAGGATTGAAATTTTATAGGCTGTGTAATAACAATCAAATACAAAGGCAAGAACGAAGACAGTGTGGGCAAGAATTGCCCGAAAGAGAGACCATAGAAAGTATCAGAGAGCCTGCACATTCTGAATAGCACATAACTTGTAGCAAGGGAGACTTCCAGACCAAAAATAAAATTAAACACAAAATCAAGAGACTTCAAATCCACCCTAAATGGTAAATTTAGTATACAAGGATGGATTAGTTACATTATACAATTCCCAAGGTTGCTCAAGTTTATACCCTCTATTTTCATCAACGCTACTCCCTGACTTCACAACCTCTTGCGACTTGATTCAAACTATGTTTCATATAGTTTTCATATAGTTTTGTGCAAAACTTAGATGATGATAAAAATAGATAAATATTCTTCAGTATATGACTAATCATCAAGTGCATTACGTCAGCTGTTAAGATATCCAAAGAAACAAAGGCAATCAAAAGTAACTGAATTTTACCATAATAACCAACCTCGTAATTAGCCATATTTAATTCATGCAGATTTTCTGAGAAAAAAATTAGGGCAGAATTAATGCACCTCTCGTGCAGCCTCCATGCTTAATCTGCGCAGATCAGCATCTGTTCCAGTAACAGTGGAACCTCCACGAGTAGCAGCAGATTTTTTCTTCACCACTGCACTTGACATTGATGCTTTTGGAGTAGCACGAACATAACTGAAACCTAGGCCCCGGCCAGATGGATCACCAACACCAGATATTTCCAAACGTTCAATATTTTCTTTTCCCTTCAAAAGGAACAAAGAAACTAGTGTAAACAAATGTATAATACAAAAGACGCTTCTGATTGCTAGAATTATTACCACAACGCAAAACCAGTCAGTTAGAAAACAGAATATGCTGCCAATCTTTATTAGAGAATCACAAGTAGAAATGCACTTGATGAAAAAAATATATTTCATAAAAACAAAGACATAATTTTACCAGCGTACAAGCTACAAAATTGCTACTTAAGTTCCATGGAGTAATCTGCAGTTCTCTTTCAATGTGTGAAGCAGCAGCCAGAGTAATAGCTTCATCAGGGAGCCGACTCATCGCAGCTGATATGGCAGATGGATGTGTTTCAGTAATTCCCAAATGTTTGAGCCGATAGAGACCAGCTTGCATGCTTTCATAGGCACATACCTATATCCCAAATGAAAAAGAAACAAAAATACATTAGCATCATGTCTTTGATAATAGTTACCATTTAACTTGCTAAGTTCAGATGTCTATTACGGTTTTGCAAGCCATTTGCGAAAGATCTAAAGTGTAACTCACCTCTTCTGGCCTCACCATATTTCTTAATTCGTCCTCTGAGAAAATCCGGAAGTGGCGTTTCTTAACCCACATACATTCGCCATTTGATCCCCTCTGAGAATGTTGCAAACCCATTAATGTTATTCAGTTGAGTAGAGAAACAAGTTAAAAAAAAAAAATCATAGTATATCAAAATAAACATACGTGCCTTCGAAGATTTGAGCAAAAAGAAAACTACCTGCAAATTTGCAAGTTCCTTCAGCTTCTTCCGAAGAAAGGTTTCAGATAGATAAGGAAATTGTGAAGGTAACTCATTTGCCCGTATACAAGGAACAAAATGGCGCTTTTCAGCAGCACGGAATTCACGGCACATGTAGACAAGGAGCCTGTTAATCATATAATTCTGGAGATTCTTAGTCCCAGGAGACATTACCTCCATGAGAGGTTCCTACGAACATGAAAATCAGACAACTCAGTTTCAAAAATATACGGAAAGATTGTCTTTTTATACATAAAGATATACTCATATTGTTATTGGCTGGAAGTGCACATTTAAACACAAGTAGAATAAAGATATCAGTCAGTATCAATAATATTCTGATATGAAAAGCAAACAAAAGAAACTAGAAGCTTAAAAAGTTCAACCACAACTGAAACTGGTAACGGATATCAACCTAAAGATTGTATGACAAAATTAAGGGTATTTCTACAACAAACCTGTTGTCCGACAACATTTATTCTGTCAATACGCCTAATTGAAAGCTTTCCCTTTGCAGAACGAACTAACAAATAATCAGTTGTGGGCACCTTGTGAGAGAAAACGGGTGCTCTATACATGTTTGTTTCAAGAGATGATTGACTGCAACCAGCTTTTGTATCCCCGAGAAAAGGTGACTTATCAGCAGGATTTAGAGAAACAACATGTCCCAAACTGCTGTTGTCATTGCGTAACAAAGAGCCAGTTTGATCATCTGAGGCTGATTTTTGATAATAAGTGCACAATCTTGCACCCATACCGGCATTGCTCAAAAATAAAGGTCTTTCCTCACAGTACCTGTAAAGATAATAAATTAAATTAGTTTGGTAGGGTCACCTCAATACCTGTACAATTGAGAAAATTTTATGCAAGGAAAATAAGGAAAATCCAAGAAACAACTATATCAACAATTTGTTAACCACTTGTCCCTGAATCTTTGTACTGTATTTTGGTAGTTTTACTAACATTATATAGGGAAGACCTACCTTCCAAAATATTAATATAATGTTTTAACAGGGACCAGACACAGCAGACAGCCCAAAACAATGTTTTCCAAGACATGCGACCAATGCTTAGCTCAAATTATATACAAATATAGCAAATGTATATGACAAGCTGCTACAACATATCCACAATATTAATTGTATAATCAAATAAAGGAACTTTCATGAACGGGCATTGTGTAAAAAGTGTTAAAAAGTACTCTGAAGAGAAAAAAAAAACTTACTTGAAAAGAAAATAATTTACTGATCTCTATGAAGAAAATAGATAACACAGGTCCAGAACACAACGTAGAAGCCCACAACCTAAGCAAACTCAGGACCGTTCCTATGATTTAGGAGGCCCTGTGCAAGAATTGAATGAGGCTCTTCGGATTTTAGGTGTATGAAAGATTTTGGCAATATTTTCAATAGCAGACTACGGCATCCACCAGTTTAAGTATCCCACACTTACATTTAAGCACTCCCTAGAAATGAAACAGGAGTCAATAAAAGTCATGTACAAAGGTTGCAGCTATAGGTTCACCTCCAAAGAAAAAGGTTTACTGGACAAGACAAGAAGAAGCATTTCCTAAGACACCACAAAATAAAGAAAGAAAATACATCATTTTGAACTTTTTTCCTAAGGCTCCATAAATAAAGCAATAAATAAATCATTTCAAACTTCTAAAACTGATTAGTATGTCCTTAAAAAGAAAAGTTAACCGCAAGCTACAAAGTAAAAAAATCAATCTGAGAATGTTTCTGTCCAACTTATAACATGCCACATACAAACCAATGAAGCAAATTAAAAACAAGTACAGGGCATTGGAAGAATAACAAGATAACTAACAAGCAAATCATCTCATACTGCAGGAATGGGACAGCTAATAAAAGCTTTAAAAGGTCTTTCAAGTTACTTACTCCATCAGGAAGACATGGCCATCTTTCACAGAAAGGTCAGATTTCTTCTTAAAAGCTCCAGGAGGCCGCAACGATTTATTTTCCCCAGGAATCTTTTGTGCCTTCGGCAACAAATATATTTTTGTACGAACAAGATGAAGCAAAGAATTTGGTTGAACATTCTGGGCAGAAAGAGATTTGTCATCTTCAAGTTCCTTCCCCAAATAAAACATCTTCACTGCTTCGGATATCTTAAAATCTACAAAATAAAGAGTACTGAGTAAACATTTAGACCATTCAAAATATTCAGCAATATATATATATATATATATATATATATATCTAAAATATATTCATCAACTATAGAACTCCAACATATATCATAGGACAAGCACATCCATGAGGGAGTTGACAACCTAACTTTTTTGAAGCTTTTGCTTTGACAGAAGAGATCGTTTCCTCAGCCTCCACATGAAGCTTACTTCCTTTGCCACCCAAGCTCTTTATTATAATTTTCATTGGTCCTTGAGTGGGGAGCTTTCCTCGTTCTTTTACAGCCACTTCATTGTCATGGGGAAACCATAAAGATTTTGGCCGATGAAAATTAGCTACATCCTTACTGCAGAACATAAAGTTACAATAAAACACCCGCATAGAAAGGTAGAGCAGGAATCATATGGAAAAGGATTTATAGCCCAAATCTAACACATAAATCAACATGAAAAAAAATGCTTACAAGACTAGCTCAAGACTTATTATACATGAATGAAACTTTGAAAGTAACTACACTCAATCATCAATTCAAAATCTCAAAGTACTTGCAAGAATTGCTGTGTTTTATATGACTAAACGAAATTACAGATTAGCTATGGTTTATAATTCTTTGGGAAAGCACAAGGCTTACTCCGAACTACTGATATACCAGCCTATATCGATATAACCCATGACATAGAGAGAGTCAATCAATCAACCATACCCTAACATGATAAAGAAAACATGCAACAGTACTAACAAATAGTTACAAATTACGGAATATAATAAGAATCCATCTTACTTGCTTAGCCTCAGTTTCATTGTCTGCAACATCAGTGCAGGTTGTGAGTGATAAATCTTTATGCCCTGAGCTGTGCGTTTTTTAGAATTTGATTTCAGCTGTTGAGAAGTTTTCCTATTTGAATAGTGTTTATCATTAGCAACATATCGCCAACCAAATTGACCTCCGTGACTTGGCAGCTCAAAAGAATCCCCATTGCTCGACTTTACCGGCCGGGTCACAATCATGGCCCCCGAATGAAGCCTAAGATGTTCACTTTCCTTGTTATCCAAAATCTCAAAAAGCATTTGCTCATCTTGGAGATCAAGGATTAGCTTTGGTTTCCCAGTAGCCATCTCTGGATCCCATATTATACGGTCCAACCAAGACCCTTCCAGCATGTCTCTGTTCTGTGAAGTGAGCTTGCTAAATTGCCTCACAGCATCACTCTGATGAAGCTTCTCATTTACACTCTCCATTGTACCATCTACATGTTCATCCACTTTAAATCGAGATTCTAGCCTTAGAAGTTGGGGATGGCATTTCTTTTCCACGAAACGAGGACATGAAAGTTCTGATGAATCTCTTGACCCAAAAGGCTCCAACAGACTACATGAGCTATTCAGCATTAGAGTGTGATCCTTCTCATTGGATTCCTTTTGGGGCTCTAACCGAGTATTTTGTGGCCTACTATCAGGTTCTGTTTCACTATTAAGTAAACCTTCAACAGGTCCTGAAATTTCACAACTCCCCACACTATTGTCACTCGATACAGGAGAATTTCCCCAAACAATTCCATCTTCCCAATCCTGTTGATCGAGAGGATAATATTTTGAACATAAAGGTGACTGCCTTTCTGCAAAAATGTTTATAATTGGATCCTCTTTCATTGGTTCTGCGATGAGAGAGGAGGCCTTCATAGGCCCTTCATCCAGCAGAGTCGCTGAATTAGCCCCCTTCAGACCATCAAGCTTTTCAAAGTCAAAGTTGTCGTCATTAAGTGCTGAGATTTCATGTTTCAGCACATTTTCCTGTTTCAAAGACTGGAATCCTTGAACAGATCCTCTTAAGAATGCTTCTTCATCCTCTTCTATGATATCAGAAACCTCCATGGATTTGTACCTATCTGAAATAATGATGAAAAATCACTAAATTTCAAATCAAAACTACAAGACCTACCAGATTGAACCTAAAATGCCACTAAAATTTTACCCAAAAAGAGAAGAAATATATACATCATTTTAGCCATAGCGTATGCTTTGAGATAGTAGTTTAGTAACATCAAGATATGCAACTTCTGCCTAAAAAATTTTGCTTAGAGGCTTTAAGGATGACTTGATATTCGTAAATGAACAACTTTTTGGTTTGTATGTCATTGATCCATGGTATGCAGATTTAATTAAACGTATCCCTTCTATATGCCACATACCTTTTGGAACAGAGTACCTAAGTTCTCTTTTCTCCGCCTTCTTCAAAGGCACATGAATTCCAAAGATTTCCGAGAATCGTAAAATCACCAATCCATCTTCTATACATAGAACTGGCAGAGGCGTGGTACTTTTACCTGAAAGCACTTCCTGCAATGCCCAAGAGAGATCATAACATCAATGAATAGTGGTGGAAAAGTGACAAGCAATGACAACATACAATTCAGTTAAAGAACAAGCAGCACTTCCTAGAATGCCTGACAGGGACATAAAAATCAATGAAAAGTAGTGGGCAAAGTAACAAGCATTTTCAACATATAATTCAGTTCAGCAATATGCCGGGTTTTACTCACTAACTTATATGCCTATTCTCAATTAAAACCCTGATCAATTTTTTAAACCAATTTCCCCTATGAAGTATATAAAAGTTAAAACTTGTCAATCCATGCCCTCCGATGGATACCTAGCCATTATTTTTAAGATACCGTCAAATTATGTTACGTGTTCAACATGTAACTATGGAGCCATATTTTGACCAGTTATCTATAGTTACAAATTTAAGGGGTAATCATCACTCTTTTTCATAGTTCGATAGAATTTAAATCATGTTTGCCTTTATAATTACTGTCAAATATAATTTCATGCGTCCAATCAACTTTAAACAAGCACCTCATACAAGGAAATAAGAAGCACCTTACATGAAAATGAAATGAAAACTTTCTTTATAGGTAACATATCAAAATAAATAACTCCAAAAGCAGAACTGATATATCTTTAAAATACTATCACAATCTGACCTGAAACTCTTCTACATGGGCAGTTTCAGAGTCCAGACAGTCAATTCGACAATCTTCCTCAGAATATTTTTCTCCTTTAGAATACCCTGCAAGATAATCTTTAGAAATACACAACTAAATATTTAAGATGAAGTTTTCCCATCCCTGTATTGCCAACAATGAGCAAAACAGATATGAGTGACCTACACATTGATGAAGGATGATTAAAAGAAGTTAGCAACTAACAATGAGTTTATTTAACTAAAAAATACCTGGTAAAGAGAGCGTTTGAACATTGGCGTTTTTTTCAACCACCTCATGTTCCACTTCTTGTTCAATCTCTTCATCATAATCTTCATCATCAAACACAGAATTTGTAGGCTCCAAAGTAGCCAAT
This sequence comes from Prinsepia uniflora, assembly GCA_032719365.1. Lineage (NCBI taxonomy): Eukaryota > Viridiplantae > Streptophyta > Magnoliopsida > Rosales > Rosaceae > Prinsepia > Prinsepia uniflora. Next base: position 10,845,139 of record CM064865.1, on the reverse strand, counting down.
GAAACTTGAGCAGAAAGATATTCCTTTCTGGGTAACAAATGCTCCTCCTCAGTAGCAGCTTGAATCTCTGGTCCCTCAAAATCCTCATCAATATCAAAATAGTTAACAGCATTTTCAGCCTTCTCATCATAATCTGTCATAAGAGAACAAAATGAGGGCACACTCAGAATATCAGAATGAGAACATTGAATGTATTTCCTATTTCCACCTAATTTATTAGAAAATAAGCAGGTAAAGACAGACAGACTAGCAAAGATTGAATACAAAGCAAAGGGTATTAGAAGCACCCTCGCTAAACCCTAGCTAAATTTCACAACCAAGGTAAATTTGTTAGTCATAGACAACACAAAAACTTATCTGGGGTCAAACCTTCCCAGCAACACAATAGAAACAAAGTTATCGCACTTGCAGCTATATTTTATGCACCTTGTTACAGTATCCATCTGCCAGGAGAGGCAAATGGCAACTCGAAGTGCATATTAGAGGATAATGGATATAACCCCCAACGCACGATATTACACATTTTATATGCATAAAGAAATACAGTGAAAGACTCAATGGGACTGAAATAAAGGCCGTACGCGTGAAGTGGTGTCCAAGGGTTTTTTCCAGTGCAAGATTGGAAAGGCAAAGATTTAAATTATCACACAAGAACTGAAATTATATTTCCATGAAAATATCATAGTGTATGCAAAGATGAATTGAGGGGATAATGGTAGCACATCCACAAATAAATTGAGGGAGAGTAGTCATAGCTCAATTCAAAACATTTAGGAGTAATCATAGTGCATTAAAAACAAAAGAAATTTAAGCATGGTCATACTTCAATCCCAAGATATCTTTGTTCTCCAAATGATATTACTTGATAGCCAATAGAAGAGAATCTCATCACAAATATAACAAAATAAATATGAACTAGGAAGGGGGAGGTAGGAGAGACGAGAGGGGAGAAGCTACTAGTTAAAACATCAAAAATATTGCATGAGATCGTTTTTCTAGACTCACAACATCACCTTCTTCAACAGCATAGGTTGATGTTCGTAGTGATTTTCCTGACAGCTGCAAATCAAACAAAATTGCTGCATCAGGGAAGAGAAACAAATAGTGGTAGGGAAAAAGAGAAGCAGAGAAATAAAAGATTTCCAAAATAAAACTTCCATGAACTCCCTTACATATAAGAAAGTCATGACAACAGGCCCAAATAAAATAAAGACTACCAAATAAAGAAAGAGGATTAAAATATGGAAGAGGAATCCATACATCAATGCCTGTTAAAGATGGACCCAGCTTGTCAGCAAGTGCTGCGAGATGTTCCTTTGCATCCTGTGGTTTTAGGAAGAAGATTACCTTACTAAACAAAAACTCAATTTAACAATCAAAAGTGCAAAACAGAAACACACATTAATCAAATTGAATGAATTTCTTATCGCATAAAAATTAATTGCTTTCCTAAAAAAGAAGAAAATATAAAATGGAGGGGTGGGGGAGAAACAAGACCATGCCTAATACTGTATTGCAAGCTCAAAATGCAAGAAAAAGATTCAACTTTAATCACTTCAAAAGAAGAGGTCAAGTGCTCTCCAACACGGAGAAAATGATGCAGAGTGTTGACTGTCCAAGAATTAGTAATTTCTTGTGGACTAATAACACATAAATATATTTCATTTTCACGGGAAACAATGCTCGAAGAAAGTTTTTTTTGGAAGATTCTCTCTTAGATGACACCACTAAAATTAAAGGTTTACATAATGCAGAATTGTCAAGGGCGTTTGAGTCTTGAGGCATCTATGGTTTTAGTTTTTTACTATTTACCGTTTTTCCAAGAGGCAGAGACCCAAACCTTAGCTACCTTAAATTTAAAGGGACTAGGCTTAGTTTTCCGTTTTCTTTAAGCATTGGATTTAATTTTATGTTTTATTTGCAGCAAGATTCTCTTGTAATTTTTTTGGTTTAGGTCTGCATATAAACTATCATTGTAACTCTCAGGGGAAGGAAGTATTGGATATTGAATAAAATTGTGGAGCTTTGCTTCTATCCAGGTTTGTATGATGCAACCTAACCCTAGTGTGATGCCTAAGGATCTCTAGGTGACACCTAGAACTCTAGGAGTGATTCCTAAAAATCCACTGGTGTAATAGCAATAGACGTTACCCAATTTCGGGTGCGAAGCCGCTGGAGTGATTCCAAAATTTATCTTTTTGTTTGTTTATTTTTCCTACATTTGTGCTTCCTCAAGTTATTTTTTATTATCCAGTTCTGTCCTACATCATTATACCTTAGAATTAGCATTAGGTTAACCTTAAATATGTGTCGGTCAGTTTCTTTTCTAAGAGAAGAAAAAAATGACTTGCTCAGTTGGGTGGCCCGATGCTTCTGTGTACTTCCCCTTGAGAAAAAGCGAATCACATTCAAGCAGAACAAGATAGTGAGCAGCTCTAGGTGCAGAAAGTTCTACTTGAGCAGCTCAAAAAGACAGACAGTTGAAGTTATGATTTGAGCCAATTTTGTGTTATATAGTTATTGCCATTTTGTAATTTTGTAATTCCAAGGTTTTGCATCCTTAGTCTTATTCGGTATATGTACAGTTATTGGTCATTAGTTATGTTGTTTGCTGCCTTTGTGGTAAGCACCCCTGAGAATCGGTGTAAACTAGGCTTCTTTACGGAGGATTTAGCTGAGACACCAGAGATGTGGGTGGGAAACAACCAAATAGTACTTTTTTATTCTCTTCTTCAACTCATTTTAGTGATTTGGATCGTCATGGCCCAACTTTACCACATACAAATTGGTGTTGACTTTGTCTATCATTTATTTTGTCTCTTACAGCTTTGCTATTTTTAGTTTGCAAATCTTGGGCGGGGGGACTTAAATTTGAAGTTCCCAAACATCTTCAAATAAGATGCACTCATCACGGGCATTGCTATGGTCATCAATGGCTTGTCAAACTCAAATTACTTAAAACTTCAATACCATCAATTAAACCCAAATAAAGCATTTTTCATAACCAATTACATAGATCACTGACACCAATATTGGATTTCATGTAAAGCATGTGTTTCTTGTTACTTATTTGTTTGTTTGACCACAAAATTAAACTAAGGGGGAAAGAAGCTTACCTCATCAAGGTAATCGACGTCAAGATCGCCGGAGTCATTAACATTGCCAAACATGAATCCGAGAAATCGACTACCCCTGCCAACCTCCTCGTATTCTTCCTCATCATCTAGAAAATCAAATATTTTAGATCACACTTGGTAGATAAAAAGTGAAATACAAAGATAAAAATAATTAAAATTTCAACTAACACGCATGTATTACAAGAGTCACAATATTACAGACAAGGCAGAGTTGAGAAATCCATGATAAAGATGGAAAAATTTGCTATTATCTTCGTCAGGGGAAGGGTATATCTAGCCCTTTCTCCTGTAAATATGTGTCAAGTTTGGATGCAACAGCTTACATATGGTAATTTTTGTAATGACATGATTACTCACATTATTGTTATTAACATTAGCATGCAGAAAATAGTTCTAAATATCAAAACTAGAAACCCAAAGCACCAGCAAATGTATATAACTCAATGGAAATTATACTTTAATGAATGAATATAGCCACCAAGGAGAATGGACAATAGACTTACAGCTAAACAAATAAGCAAACATAATTAAGAAAATTCAGAGCTTGGAAAGAGAGAAAAAAGAACAACCAGAACTGATAAGCAACGTTCCCCTATAGTCTAGTCCAGGGCATTTTTCTATTTCCTTACAAACATTTTCAACATTACAAAGTGAGAGTAAACAAAGTCCTGAACTCCATAACACATTTAAGACTTTTGGGTAAACATCCAACCTACCTTCATCCCTTCCATCTTGAGAACCACCATCTGAATCATAACCCATGTTTTAACAGCTCTGCAATAACCTTGAAGAAAATTCAAGAGAATAATATGTAAATCAACGTGTAGCCGATAAACATCAAAAGAAAGATCCCGATGAAGAATCGTAATAACTACTGCCACAATAAAACTCAAAAAGAAATATTTGTGTTGTTTATTATGGGAACTAAACAAGGGTTGGTTTGGAAGCTTAGCGACTCGGGGGCGGAATTATTAAGGAGAAAGGTTGGTCAATTGACCACCGCAACCCCTGAAACCTCCCATTAAAGTTTCCATCTTGAACCCTAAAACCTCTACCATGTTGCTAGTGCTTGTCTAATTGCCGTTACCTTTGTGTCCGCAATAATTCCTCCCTGCTTTTGCCGCTGGGTTCGAGCGTTCTGCTTGCTCACTGCACTTCAAGTCTCTAACTTCGAGATTGAAGCAGTCTCACGAAGAAGACGACATTTATCGTTTGCCCTTCCCTTATTATTTTTCCTTTCCCTGAAAGTTGCCGATACGATGTCGTCTTCTCTTCTTAGATTCTGTATTCTTCTTGAAACGGTACAATTTAAGGGCTATAAAAAAAAAAACAAAACTTCTCAATTTACCCCTTGAGGCGTCTTGTTAGACGATGTCGTCTTGGCATTCTTCTCTTCCTCGTGTTGATGGGTCGTCTTTCGGCCTGAATTTTTTTCAGTCCATTTAGGTGGCCCTCTTCATTGGGTTGGGTGGGACAAACCTGGCTTAAACTTTTTTGAATTTGGGCCAGATTGACCGGGCTTAGATATATATATAAGCCCAAGCATTTAACTAAGCCGGATTTTTATCGAGCTTCATAGGTCGGGCTAAATAAATCTATTCGGACTGAGCTCAATTTGACTTTTTGAATTACTTGAAAAATAAAAAGATAAATATTAATAAAATATTCAAGATTTTACTATTTATTAGTTTGATAGTCATATTACCAATTTATTAGTTGAAAAAATATATTACAAACTTTATCCTCAAATTGTCTCACTTTCATTCTCAAATTTACTCTCAAGTCAAATTGCCAAATTTATTAGTTTAAAAAATATATTACAAACTTTATCCTCAAATTGTCTACTTTCACTCTCAATTTTACTCTTAAGTTAAATTGCCTCACTTTCACTATCAAGTCTAAAGTCAAAACTTGGTTAATTTGGTCGAGCTTATATGGACAGACTCGACTTGCTTTACCAAGCGTGAGCTTGTCGGCTATACCAGGTTCAAACACCTAAGCCCAAGCTATTTCGGGTCAAGCCAGTCCATGGTCAATAACGAGTCGGGTCGGGCATTTGTCCACTAGGCCAAGCGGGCCCTTACAAGCTCATAAGCTTCTGGGTCAAATGTTGAGAGCTAAATTTAGGGCACATTTACTTTCAATGAATGTGAATAGTAGATAATAGGAGAAGTAAGCAGTTAGAAAAGTGTGTAATCGAATAAGTGGATAATCATTCTCACTGAGGTGTTTACTAACTACACATAATTGAACATTAATGAAAATAATTTTCATTATTATTGTTTACTAAAATTCCCTTTCTTTTTTTCCATTTTTTTCAATATCTCGTTCTCTTCTTATCACCCTCTTAAAATCTATTTACTGAAAGATTCGATTTGTTAGAATATAAATAAAGCATTCTTTTTTCATTTTCTGAAATATTTTAATCATTAAAACATAATATGGCACCACTCTCTAATTTGTATGATAGCAATTTAAATTATAATAAGATATTACCATATATTTTTAATGGCTAAACTATGTAATTAATCATTGCAAAAGTTGTAGGGAAATTTTGGTAATAAAAAAAATTAAAATAAGCAATGAGAATCATTAACACCTCCCCCTTCATTGATCCCATTAACGATTTTAGGGTAATGTAGTTAAAAATTTCATGTGGGATTCACATGTTGGAAAAATCTAATTTTATAAGTAAACCGGGAGTAATTCGTAATGGGAATTATTGTCTATAATTTGATTCACAATACCTCTAATAAACACGCCCTTACTTCCTAACCAGTTGATACTTTTTTTTTATAAATCAAAATTATATTAAAGGACAAACCCAAAAAAAAAAAAACCACGAGGACCAACAGCACATCCCAAAAAGGGCAGAACCTACAACCTAGCAAGGGCATAAACCATAAAAAATAGAAACAAGCAAAATCCATACGGCTCGTAAGAAAAGCGGCATTAAAACTAAAAGATAGGTAAGCTCCTGGTTCTAACAACCTGAATATTACCAACGGACAATTTAAACTTAACATTACAAATCTGCATCCCGATCATATCAATAATACGAATTAGGATAATGGAAGGAAGACATTGAGTATTATCAAAACTTTAATTGTTACACTTACCCCAAATGCAATAAACAGTAACCGTAAAAGCAAATTTTTTGGTGGTAACCACGAGAGTAAACTTTTTGGTGGTAACCGAAAGAGAATTCCCTTGCCAAAGGGTAGCAATAACCTCCACAGGTAAAGACCAATGAGGATTTCCTTAAGGCTCACCACATTTATTCAGCACATGCCTCCAAATCCCAAAGCTAACAACACAATTAAAAAACAAATGCTCATGAGATTTTGGCTCACTATTACACAAAGAACACATGACATTAGAGAGACCAGCAAATTGAGTAATAGGATCCAAAATACCAAGCCAACCCCTATTGGCAATCCTTAAGATGATGAAGGTTCTATGAATAGCAGCTGGGGACCAAGCCAGGATTCCTCCACCCTTCCACCAAGAAGTTTCTTCCAAGAGATTTAGAGGAAAACATGTCGTTAGAGGCGAGGATCCAAATATGTATGTTTTCCCAAGTATGAGAGGTAAAGATAGTATCTGACAGGACCCATCCCAATCCCCCCGGGATTAGTGCGGGATGACCCTGCTCCAGTCTGACACGAAGTGTCAGACAAGGGATATTTCCGACAATTGCCCTCCCGGGCTATTAGAGTACGCCAGGATCCAGATGAGGCATGTGATATCTCGATCTCTGCTACAGTCCACACCCGCCGTCAACCTGAAGGGCACTCAAAACATTAAAAACTGTGAGTGGACAAAACAAGAGTTTATAAAAACATTTAATAAGAAGACATTTGTACCCTTCACTAAAAAGCATGCATGCATTGGAAAACCATTTAACCAAAGAAACCATACGTGGGAACTAAGCCCAAATCAGATATAAACCAAGGTCGAAAGGACCACAATGAAAACAACCATACGGGCCACTGCCCAAATCCATAAGGGACTCGGCCCCAAACCATAAAGAAACCAAGTACACGAGCCACTGCTCAAATCCTGTGCACACCACATATCATATATCATATATCATATATATACATATAAGTCACACAACCAATCCTGTCACGGTATCCAAAGCTACGTGCGTGCTACCCAGGTCTCAATCCGAGTCTTCTCAAAGTTAAGGTCAATGTCCGCAGACCACTGATCCTACTCGAGGTAATAGTAACCATAGCCTTCTTGAGAGTAAGGAACCCAATTGGAGGGTGACTCCACTCAGTCGGTGCTCCGTGACTACTCCGGGGTCCACCCAAGCCAACGACCCTCCCCAGAAGAGATAATAGAAGTAAAGGAAGGTAGATGAACATATATATACATAACAAAATATCCATGCCCGGTTCCCCTGAAACGTCATGATCCATAAAATCCATAATCAGGTAACATGCCGGTTCCCATAAACCGTCATGTACCGTAATAACATAACCGAGGTAACATGCCAGTTCCCATAAACCGTCATGTACCGTAATAACATAACTAGGGTTCATGTCGGTCCCCATAAACCGTCAAGAACCAGAATGACCTGACAAAGGTTCATGCCGGTTCCCATAAACCGTCATGAACCACAATGACCTTTCCAGAGTTCATGCCGGTTCCCATAAACCGTCATGAACTTGGAAATCCATCTAGGGTCCCTGACCCGAAATCATAAACCGTAAAATAACTGGGTCTCGTGCCCGAACATATGACATCAGCTGGGCACCGTGCCCAATATCTAAGGTCATATGCTCGAGACAAAACCAAATGGGTCTCATACCCGAGTTTATCCTTTTGAAATCCAAAACCTTTTCATTAAAACCAAATAAGAAATACAGACCCGTATAAGCACCGTATAAGGCCGAAACCTCGAAATACGTGCTTATACGTAACCACATACAAATGCACCCATGGCATCATCAAACAAGTAATAAAACATATAATAAACATTTATGCATGCACCAATTTAGAAAACAAGGTCCACTCACAGACCGTCCGAGCTGCCACCTCGATTTGCGTGCCATACAGCTCCCCGAGCTGATCACCGTCACCGGGACTCCCAAACCTGTCCAAATTGTAATAGAAGATTACTAACTACTTAATTAACCTCCCACTAAAGCCCCGTAATTTTCCCGTATTTTTAACTATTTTTAATCCCGAACCTAAACCTTCCGATGCCCCGAAACATATCGAGACGGTGTCCGATCGACACGAAACCAGTCCCAAAATGTTCGTTACATCGAATAGAGGATTTCACATGTTGAACACATCCCCAAATAATCCCCCACGCGCCTACACGCGCCGCCTGAAGTGGCTACGCATGGGCTTCACGCTCCAGCTGCAGTACCTGCTAACGTCAGCATGACGTCATCTGACAGCTGTCAGGTCTGACATGTCAGACTCTGACATGTGCCACATGTCAAGCTCCCATTGGTCCAGGTCACTGCTCTATCAGTGCCTCGTGGCCGTCTGACATGTGCCACGTGTCATCACGGCACTGGTCCACGTCAGTGACACGTGTCAGCCCCTGATTGGGCCAAGTCACTGACATGTCAGTGCTGACTGTGCACTGACATGTGACATGTGTCGCACTCCTATTGGCCCATTTTCTGACATGTCAGCTGACATTGTCAGATCTGACAATGCTGACGTCATCCCTGACATGATGACGTCAGCAGGATGACGTCACCTGTCATCTCTGTCCTCCCGCGGGTCGACCCGAATACCAGTAACCGGGTCGCTGTGACCCGCGGCTTGACCCGGCTGGTTCTCCGCCGTCCGGCCACCAAAACCGTTCCCGTTTGTCCCATTCTCTTCGTCTCTCCCTAACCTAGAGTTCTAGGACCTTAGAATGGAAGGGAAACATCAAAAACTAACCCTTCAAGATTGGCTATGGCGGGTGAGTTTTCCCCCGCCGTTCACGGCCGTTCCATGCCACCCCAAGCCCCAAAACCAATCCTACTGACCTCCTAGGACTACCAGCAACCTAACCCAATCCTTGGAATTAGCTAAAAACCATTAAAACTCAATTTCGATTTTTCAAAGTTTTTCTTACCTCACGGGTTCGGCTCCGCCGTGTCCTCCGCCGCCTGCCACCGTCCAGCCTCTCAGCCCTCCGCCTCTCACACTCCTCACGATCATATTATCTCCTAGGGAATGGTGGTATGTGTGTGTGCTGTTTTGGAGAAAATGAAGAAAATGGTGAAGGGGGGGTTTCGGGTGTGAAGAAACAAAGAAGAATGAGGATGGCTGATCAGATGGGAGGAGAGATAGAAATGAGATGAGTGGTGAGGATTAAAAGGTGAAATTGAAATGGATGGCTAGGATTGAATGGTAGGTGGATTTGATAAAAAAAATTAATTAAATAATATTATTTTATTATTAGATCCACAATTTGGGGGATTTAGCCAATAGGATGAGTGACACTTGTCACTCATCCATGAGACCCACCAAAATATCTGCCCAATCAGATTTGGCCAAATCGTCCCCGTCTCGAAGTTCGTGCATAGTGAAATCGAACTTCCGTGACCTATAACTTCCCCGTTCGAAGTCCGATTTCAGCGTGCCGCCTGCCTATGGATTCGTATCGTCCTTATCTACATAACGGTCTTCGGCCCTCGGCCATCGGACCTCTTGGTGAAAAAGTCAACATTTGACTCCTCTTTAACCAAAATTTCCAAAATGCCCCTACACTTCCGAACGTCATAACTTCCTCCTCGAACGTCGGAATTAAACGTGCCACCTGTCTATGAACTCGTGACGTTACGAACTATGTCACGGTCATCGGTCAAAGTCCATTTGACTGCCCGATTGAAAAGTCAACGTTTTGCCACCACTAGGGGCAAAACGGTCATTTCGCATCGTTCGTCCGATTCCGCCCAACTAATCACGGATTAACCTCACTAATCGTGATTAGTCACTAATCTAATCATGGATTTCGGGACGGGTCGTTACAACCTTCCCTCCTTAATTAATTTCGTCCTCGAAATTCCAACTGACTTAAATCCAACCGTTCTTCCCTCCATAATTTAGTTTCGTTCTCGAAACTCCACTATCCTGATTCCACATCCACGTCGTGGAAAGTAGAATCGACCTCAAAACATGTGTACACTAGTACACCCAATAGCCAAAACAATACTTGTCTACAACCAGACGTACCACTAACACTCACGTAGCATCGACTACATTCGACCACGTCGAATGACAGTAATCGTACGTTCCGAACTGACACCACTTGTCAAATCTACCCTTTCGCTGATATAAACAACTAGACGGTTCCCTTCTCAATCACTAATTTATCCCGACGTCCACGCTGACACCTCCGACAAACTGTCACCACTTGACAGTCGTCAGTCGAAAACTGACACTATACTCACTCGTGGTTACACTAACCACCAACATACTCATCCTGAGTATATGCATACCAACAAACACTCGATATGTGTGTAACTGGACCCATCAGAAACACTATGACCCAATGCACAGTATCCAATGTCCAGTCCACGTCCCCAACTAATCCGATGGTGTCAGAACCAATCTGACTACCAACACGCTCACCAACGTACCACTGGTATAACCTATATACCGTCACCAGACACGACATGTCTGCCCGGTATCGAACCTCGAACTACGTACAAAGTACGTACATCTATCCATCAATCAGACTACAACTACAACTACAACAACAATGACGACCTAAGTTGTAGGCAATCACGTTTCAATAATGGAGTTCATTTGCCCAATCCCGGACTAGACAAATCAAACCTCCAACCCATCATCTATTTTCAAATCCGAATCCGAATCCGCAATTTCGCAAGAAATCCCGAATTCAAACCCAGAATTCATATCCATAGCCATGTCTAAATCCGAATCTGAAATCATTATTCCGTAAGCTAGCATTTAGAATAACCATTCCGAACCCAAATCCATAAAAAGAAAATCCACAGTCAAGCTGTAGAATCAAATCCTGAATCGTCACCCAGAATCCGATTCCAAAACCCAACTACAGAAATCCTCTTTCAAGTTCCAAAATCACATCCTGAATCGTCATCCAGAAATCTGATTCCAAAACCTGAAATCTCGTTCACATCTACCGAGACGCACTATATCCGAACCTATCGGATACCTGCTCAACCGATTACCACAATACCATTGATTGACTTCATAGAGAAGTCAATCCCCATATCAACACATCTAAGGCTGACCAAATCCGACCTCGTTGGACACCTACTCAGGCGTAATATACCATATGGGATTTACCTCAAGAAGAAGTTCAGTCCCAACATGCTCCACTCAAACATCCAAGTATGAGCGATAAACTTTTCACCTATTTGGATCATCAAGATCACGATCCAAATCCATAACGATACCCAAAGTCCTAAACCAATTCTCATATCTAAACAGATTTGTCAACGACGAAACACGCCGAGACTGCGGGTTCTCACTGATTACCTCGTATCGATCCTTGTCATTCCACCGAGGAAAATCAAAGATGATACCAGACTGTGACATCAAAACTCATCCTATGTGAATACAACCAAACTCGCTGCATTCACCACGTCACGTAAACCAACCTCGTCTGCCACCATGCAGGAAATGAGAAATTTCAGTCACCTAACTTCGATATACTCGATTCCTCTTGATGACCCAAAACAAATCCCGGGTTCACCAACCAATACACGATCAGCGTACAGGTGACGCAACTATCCTCTACCGTCATCTACCATCATCTACCGTCATCTACCGTCATCTACCACGGTAGAACCTGAGAAGTCACCCAAATGACTTCGAAATACCCATTACCAATGTGGAAAACCCGCATTCCTCGTGTCACCTCAGTCACAAACTCCCGCAATTCCGAAGTTCCAACAAGATTGGAAACAACATACCTCGACATCAACCACGTGTCCCTTAACCACTTTAACTTTATCTGAGATCCACTCTGGGACCACAGATACCAAACATAAGCCCATCACGACGGATGTGACTCAACGTCATCACAATCACCGGCACCAGCACCAGCGCTAGTACCAGCACCATCACCTGTCAGCATCAGCACACAAGCATCCTCACTAGCATCAGTACTGACGCTAGCACACCATGTGCAAAACTGACAAACCCTGGATCTCCGCTCATACCGAGCGATGACCCCGTACCTCTACTCGAATAGGAGAAACTCTGCCTCCCTCGTACCCGACAACTCTGGGTACAATCACCTTGATAACGCATACGAGAAAAGGAAACGTCACCTGAACGTCACCTGTAACGACCCGTCCCAAGTTCCATGATTATATTAGTGACTAATCACGATTAGTGAGGCTAATCCGTGATTAGTAGAGCGAAATCGGACGAACGATGCAAAATGACCGTTTTGCCCCTAGTGGTGGCAAAATGTTGACTTTTCAATCGGACGGTCAAATGGACTTTGACCGATGACCGTGACGTAGTTCGTGACGTCACGAGTTCATAGACAGGTGGCACGTTCAATTCCGACGTTCGAGGAGGAAGTTATGACGTTCGGAAGTTTAGGGGCATTTTGGCAATTTTGGATAAAAGGGGTCAAATGTTGACTTTTTGACCGGGAGGTTCGATGGCCTAGGGCCGAAGACCGTTACGTAGATGGGGACGATACGAATCCGTAGACAGGCGGCACGTCGAATTCGGACGTTCGACGGCGAAATTACGGTTCACGGAAGTTCCAAGTTACTATTCACGACGGCACGTTTTACGAGACAAAAAGTGCAGTTTGTCTCTAGTGGGCCCAGATATTTGTCCTGATGCCCAATGGATGAGTGACAAGTGTCACCCATCCAATGGACACCAATTTCATTCATGCATCTTCCATTTCCTCTTCATCGATCATTTTCTTCGTTTTTCCTAAACCAAAACCGATCCACCATTCTCACCCAAATCCAAACCCATGACCCTAGGACCAAGACTAATGGGCAGAGAGGGGGAAGAAGACCGGATGGAGGTGGCTGGACGGCTGGAACCGCCGTGGGCGGTGGCTGGAGCCCAGAACCCGAGCGGGTACCCGGTAAGCCCGATAAACCCATTTTTCTTCTATTTTTCGATTTAGACATTATGGTTGCTATTAGTTGATTAGGATGAGTTTATTGAGGTTGTAGGAAGGTGTAGAGGGTGTTTTGGACGGCGGTGAAGGGCTGAGCAGCCCTGGGTGCAATCGGGAAAATTGAACCGTGAGGTTCAAAAATTGAACCGTGGATTCTCGTGAGTTTTAGGGGTTCTAATTAATTGGGTTAGGTTCCTAGGACGATTATAGGAAGGTTAGGATTGATTAGGATTGAAAACGGTGAAAAATTGGGCCGGAATGAGCCTGGACCGATTACGCCGGTCCAGTTGCAGGGGTTGGACCGGACCGGCTGTGCGAGGTTGAAGGTGGTGACGTGGCATGATGACGTGGCACCTGTCAGATTGTCAGGTGACGTGGACCACTCATCAGCCGACACGTGTCACATGTCAGTGCACAGTCAGCACTGACATGTCAGTGACGTGGCCCAATTAGGGGCTGACACGTGGCACTGACGTGGACCAGTGCCGTGATGACACGTGGCATATGTCAGACTGCCACGTGGCATTGACAGCACAGTGACGTGGACCAATGGGAGCATGACACGTGGCACCTGTCAGAGTCTGACATGTCAGACCTGACAGCTGTCAGATGACGTCATGCTGACGTCAGCGATGACGTCATGCTGACGTCAGCGATGACGTCATGCTGACGTCAGCGATGACGTCAGCAGGTACTGTAGCGGCGCGTGAAGCCCACGCGCAGTCACTTCAGGCGGCGCGTGTGGGCGCGTGGCAGGGAATTTGGGAAAGTGTTCAACACGGGAAATCTTCTATTCGATGTAACGAACATTTTGGGACTGGTTTCGTGTCGATCGGACACCGTCTGGATATGTTTTGGGGCATCGGAAGGTTTAGGTTTGGTTTTAAAAATAGTTAAAAATATTAGAAAATTACGGGGCTTTGGTAGGAGGTTAATTAAGTAGTTAGTAACCTTCTATTACGATTTGGACAGGTTTGAGAGTTCCGGTGACGATGATCGGCTCGGGGAGCCGTATGGCACGCAAATCGAGGCGACAGCTCGGACGGTCTGTGAGTGGACTTTGTTTTCTAAATTGGTGCATGCATAAATGTTTATTATATGTTTTATTACTTGTTTGATGATGCCATGGGTGCATTTGTATGTGGTTACGTATAAGCACGTATTTCGAGGTTTCGGCCTTATACGGTGCTTATACGGGTCTGTATTTCCTTATTGGTTTTAATGAAATGGTTTTGGATTTATAAAAGGATAAACTCGAGTATGAGACCCATTTGGTTTTGTCTCGGGCATATGACCCCAGATTTCGGGCACGGTGCCCAGCTGATGTCATATGTTCGGACACGAGACCCAGTTATTGTACGGTTTATGATTTCGGGTCAGGGACCCTAGATAGATTTCCAAGTTCATGACGGTTTATGGGAACCGGCATGAACTCTGGAAAGGTCATTGTGGTTCATGACGGTTGATGGGAACCGGCATGAACCTTTGTCAGGTCATTCTGGTTCTTGACGGTTTATGGGGACCGGCATGAACCCTGGTTATGTTATTACGGTACATGACGGTTTATGGGAACCGGCATGTTACCTGATTATGGATATTATGGATCATGACGGTTCAGGGGAACTGGTCATGAATGTTTATGTTATGTATATATATGTTCATCTACCTTCCTTTACATGTTCTACTATCTCCTCCGGGGAGGGTCGTTGACCTGGGTGGACCCCGGAGTAGTCATGGAGCACCGACTGAGTGGAGTCACCCCCCAATTGGGTTCCTTACTCTCAGGAAGGCTATGGTTACTATTACCTCAGGTAGGGTCAGTGGTCTGCGGACATTGACCTTGACTTTGAGATGACTCGGATTGAGACCCGGGTAGCACGCGCGTAGCTTTGGATACCGTGACAGGATTGGTTGTGTGACTTATATGTATATATGATATATGATATGTGGTGTGCACAGGTGTGCACAGGATTTGAGCAGTGGCTCGTGTACTTGGTTTCCTTATGGTTTGGGGCCGAGTCCCTTATGGATTTGGGCAGTGGCCCGTATGGTCGTTTTCATTGTGGTCCTTTCGACCTTGGTTTACATCTGCTTTGGGCTTAGTCCCACATATGGTTTGTTTTGGATAAATGGTTTTCGAATGCATGCATGCTTTTTAGTGGAGGGTACAAATGTCTTCTCTTATGAAATGTTTTTATAAACTCTTGTTTTGTCCACTCACAGTTTTTAATGTTTTGACTGCCCTTCAGGTTGACATCGGATGTGGACTGTAGCAGAGACCGAGATATCACATGCCTCCTTCGGATCCTGGCGTACTCTGATAGCCCGGGAGGGCAAAGGTCAGAAATATCCCTTGTCTGACACTTCGGGTCAGACGGGAGCAGGGTCATCCCACACTAATCCCGGGGGGATTGGGATCGTGGCCGTCTGACATATGCCACGTGTCATCATGGCACTGGTCCACGTCAGTGACACGTGTCAGCCCCTGATTGGGCCAAGTCACTGACATGTCAGTGCTGACTGTGCACTGACATGTGACACGTGTCGCACTCCTATTGGCCCATTTTCTGACATGTCAGCTGACATTGTCAGATCTGACAATGCTGACGTCATCCCTGACATGATGACGTCAGTAGGATGACGTCACCTGTCATCTCTGTCCTCCCGCGGGTCGACCCGAATACCAGTAACCGGGTCGCCGTGACCCGCGGCTTGACCCGGCTGGTTCTCCGCCGTCCGGCCACCAAAACCGTTCCCGTTTGTCCCATTCTCTTCGTCTCTCCCTAACCTAGAGTTCTAGGACCTTAGAATGGAAGGGAAACATCAAAAACTAACCCTTCAAGATTGGCTATGGCAGGTGAGTTTTCCCCCGCCGTTCACGGCCGTTCCATGCCACCCCAAGCCCCAAAACCAATCCTACTGACCTCCTAGGACTACTAGCAACCTAACCCAATCCTTGGAATTAGCTAAAAACCATTAAAACTCAATTTCGAATTTTCAAAGTTTTTCTTACCTCACGGGTTCGGCTCCGCCGTGTCCTTCGCCGCCTGCCACCGTCCAGCCTCTCAGCCCTCCGCCTCTCACACTCCTCACGATCATATTATCTCCTAGGGAATGATGGTATGTGTGTGTGCTGTTTTGGAGAAAATGAAGAAAATGGTGAAGGGGGGTTTCGGGTGTGAAGAAACAAAGAAGAATGAGGATGGCTGATCAGATGGGAGGAGAGATAGAAATGAGATGAGTGGTGAGGATTAAAAGGTGAAATTGAAATGGATGGCTAGGATTGAATGGTAGGTGGATTTGATAAAAAAAATTAATTAAATAATATTGTTTTATTATTAGATCCACAATTTGGGGGATTTAGCCAATAGGATGAGTGACACTTGTCACTCATCCATGGGACCCGCCAAAATATCTGCCAATCAGATTTCGCCAAATCGTCTCCGTCTCGAAGTTCGTGCATAGTGAAATCGAACTTCCGTGACCTATAACTTCCTCGTTCGAAGTCCGATTTCAGCGTGCCGCCTGCCTATGGATTCGTATCGTCCTTATCTACGTAACGGTCTTCGGCCCTCGGCCACCGGACCTCTTGGTCAAAAAGTCAACATTTGACTCCTCTTTAACCAAAATTACCAAAATGTCCCTACACTTCCGAACGTCATAACTTCCTCCTCGAACGTCGGAATTAAACGTGCCACCTGTCTATAAACTCGTGACGTCACGAACTATGTCACGGTCATCGGTCAAAGTCCATTTGACCGCCCGATTGAAAAGTCAACATTTTGCCACCACTAGGGGCAAAACGGTCATTTCGCATCGTTCGTCCGATTCCGCCCAACTAATCACGGATTAACCTCACTAATCGTGATTAGTCACTAATCTAATCATGGATTTCGGGACGGGTCGTTACAGTATCACACAAACTAGTAATAGAAATCTTACTAGGGATAGAAGGCCAAGGCCAATTCCATATACTAGAGCAAAGAACAAAGGAAACCAAAGCACTAGTATGACTAGGGCTGTTAATCGGGACGAAAAAACCGACCATTTTACCGAACCGAATTGGACTGTACCGAAAAATAACCGTACCAAATAAAACCGTAACCGAAACAAAAAAAGTGAACCGAACTGAAAAGGAATCGGTTCGGTTTCGGTTTTCACTACCCATAATACCGAATAACCGAACCGAACCGAATACTGAAAATATCCCTAACCGAATAGGACCGAACCGAACCGAATTCCCTAAATTTATTAAAACTACGTCGTTTTGGGGGGGGGGGGGGGGGGGGGGGGGGGGGAGGGGGTTACTTTCCTAACCCTAGACTTTCTGATCTCCTACCTTTACCTTAGTACCCCGGCCCCCGACTCCCGAGTGTCGAGTGTCGACGACTACTTCCAAAATCCAAACCAAAGTTTGAAACCCTAACGTCGATTCCATCGAAGTATCGAATACAACCGGACCTTCTGTCTTCAGGCCTCAGTCCCGTCTTGGTGTCTCCGTTTCGTCATCGGCGTTTCTCAGTCTCTGTCGCCGATTCCATTGAAGGCTCACGGCGGCGATTGCATCAAGATTCAAGGCATCAAGCGCGCACGGCAGTACGGCACGACCGCTCACGGTATAATGTTATATACTAATTAGTATAATTTTCTTTCTTTGTCTGAACAAATTGGCGTGTAGTTGGCATTTTCTTGTGGAAATTGCATGCATTTCCTTCAATCCAGTTTCATTATTCAATTTTGTTTGTAGGATTCAAGGAAGCTTCCCTGTCCCCTTGATTTGATTATGATGTTTTAATCCAAGTTAATAATTTGTCTATGATATCAAAAATATATGGAATATTGACCTGTTGCCAACATAATAATTTGTCTATGTTTTATTTCTACAGACCATATTTAAAACACAAAAAACCATGAATCACTTATCAGATATCATCCCAACTATCCAATATAGAAACCTCCTATTTTTTCCTTTTAATCTAAGTAGACGAGTTGGGTAACATACAACTATTCTAGGAATACCCCTCCCTATAAGCAAAAGTAAGTTGTCATTGCTTCAGGCATGATAGAAAATTTACTAATAGTCAATAATGGAACCTGAAAATTTAGTGAATCTGCATTATTTCATTCAGTGAATCTTCATTTGTTCATTTAGTGAATCTCAATTTGCTCATTTAGTGAATCTCAATTTGCTCATTTAGTGAATCTCCATTTGTTGATTTTTTTTCGATATGACACTTCTTAAGTGATTCACTAGTGCTAATAATCAAGTCATGTATTTCCTTTCCTTTAACTCACTTGTTTTCCCATTTCCATCAAAAGGACAATATGAAACTACCCATTAGCCTTCCCATCCCTCAAAACCCCCATACATGATCGTCATCCACTAGGAATAAACCAGTTCCACACATACATGATATGACTCAACTACCCACATATGTCTGAACTTATAAAACATTACCCAAATATGTTTAAAAAGTAAAAACAATCCATTCGTCAATAAATCAAAGTTGAGCAAAGCTGAACTAAGATTTCCAAACGTAACCACTTACAAACCCCACAACAGAAAAAAGATATAAAAAGTTCGTACTTTTGAATTCAGGAGACTTGTGTTCTTGTTTGAATATGCTAATTTGGACCTCCTCGAAGTCTATTCCATTTGCCCTGTCATAAGAAACAAAGAAAAAGCAAACCTTTCACCAAATTAGATACGAAAATCAACAACCCAGAATCAAACTACAGCAAAAAGTGACAGCTCCATCATGTACTTACTTGATTAACAGTAAAAAAAGTGAAATTTAGAAAGAGACAAAAGAAATAAATTACCTGAGGAAGATTAAAATTGCACGCGACGGCTGTGACATCCGATCAACGAATACTTTGAGCTTCATTTTCTGTTTTCCTCTGTTTTCTCTTGACTCTTTCTGAATGTTTCCATTTTGGTTTTCTTCCCCTATTTGGATTTATTTTTTTTATTTGTTTGTCTAATATTGTTGTTGGTAAGAATGCCGCTTAGTCAAAGCTTTGTTGGTGGGAAGATGGCTTCCAGTTCGACTAGTGCTAGTGGTAGTACTAGTGCTACTGCTACTGCTTCTGCTAGTGCTG
The DNA here is from genome assembly GCA_032719365.1 of Prinsepia uniflora. Classification (NCBI taxonomy): domain Eukaryota; kingdom Viridiplantae; phylum Streptophyta; class Magnoliopsida; order Rosales; family Rosaceae; genus Prinsepia; species Prinsepia uniflora. Next base: position 10,825,789 of record CM064865.1, on the reverse strand, counting down.
CTGCTTCTGCGGGTTTAAATCGTGAGGAGGTAGGTTTAAATCTGGTTCTGCTCTGTTTAGGTGCTTCTGCCTTCTGCTGCTCTGTTTCTGGCATTCTGCTATGTTTATGCTGTGTTTTGCTTTGTTTATGCGTTGTTTCTGCTCTGTTTAGATGCACTGCAGAAGGTTTTCTGGTCAATGTATGTTTGTTGCGGTCTAAGTGTTTGTGGGGATGATTCTTTTTTAGAGCTTTTACATTATTTCTCATAAAAATTGTTACTAGAAATATAAATTTCGATTTTATATGTTGACTTTTGAGGCTGGCCATAAACCATTAAACTCTCCCAAATGTAGATGATCTACTTTTTGTTGCAGTAGCTAACTATATTAGAAGATCTCGATGCCTATTTGGTGCTTTAGGCTTGTTTTTCTTTCTAAATAAATACTAATACATGTGTTTATTTCACTGTCAATATTGAGATTGACGTACTCAACATTGAACACCTACTTGAATAAAATTAGTTTCTAATATCCGGGCAGATTGTTGTTTATATGTTGTTATGCAATATTTTCTGCTGTGCTTTTTAGTGTCCATGATAGTGTACTGAATCTGTTTTATTTTGTAGGTGGACCCTTTTGATGAGTTATCATCACAAGAAGCTGACCAAGGGTTGGAAGGCAGCACTCCAATTGATGATAATGCTACCGAGCTTGATCCTCTGGATACTATTAAGAAAAGGCAGCGAGCCAATATATGGGAGCACTTCGAAAGGTACAAAACTCCCTCCGGTCAAATTAGGGCTAGGTGTAAATATTGTGTAGACCGTAACTATGCTGCTGATTCTGCTAAGAATGGAACTAGGGGTTTGATTACTCACTTACAGAAATGTCTTAAATATCCCCCTAATATGGTAGCGAAGAAAAACCAGAAAGTTTTGTCTGTTGAAAAGCCCACAGAAATGGCTGTTGGGTTTAGTCAAAAGGATATCACCAGTTCATTTGTTGAGATGGTGATTGTAGATGAGTTGCCCTTTTCCTTTGGGGATGGTAAAGGGTTTAGGAACTTCATGTCAAAAGCTAGTCCTTGATGGAAAGTTCCATGCCGACAAGTAGTTGCTAGAGATGTGCTAAGCATGTATTATACTGAAAGGCAAAACCTTAAAGAATTGATGAAGTCTTATAGGATTTGCATAACTACTGATACATGGACTTCCCTTCAAAACATCAATTACATGGTTGTTACTGCTCATTTCATTGATGTTGATTGGGTTTTGCATAAGAAAATCATAAATTTTTGTGTGATTCCAAACCATAAGGGGGATACAATTGGGAGGCTTTTGGAGGAATGCATGTGTGAGTGGGGTATTGAGAAGCTGCTAACTGTTACAGTTGATAATGCTTCTGCTAATGACTCAGGGCTGTCTTATCTGCTTAGGAGAATGAATGCATGGAAATCTCCTATGGCAATTTTGAATAATGGGTCCAATATGCATGTTAGGTGTATTGCTCATATTCTGAATTTGATTGTCAATGATGGATTGCATGAGTTGAATAGTTGTATTCAGAGTATTCGTAATGCAGTTAGATATGTAAGATCTTCCCCTAATAGGCTCGAAATGCTTAAAAAGTGTGCAGAGAAGGTCAAAGTGGACAACAAAGGGTTGGTGGTATTGGATGTCCCAACTAGGTGGAATTCCACCTATTTGATGTTGGAAACAGCTCTTAAGTTTCGTAGAGCTTTTGAAAGACTAGTAGATGATGATCCTAGTTATGTAGCTCACTTTCATAGTGATAAAAGGGTAGGACCACCAGGAGATTATGATTGGGAAGTAGCAAAAGTGTTTGCTGATTTTTTGAAACCCTTCTATGAAATAACTTTGAGAGTATGTTGCTCCAAAACACCTACCATCCATAGTGCCTTTCAAGATGTATTTCAAACTTATGGTCTGTTGCATGATGAGACGAGTATGTTGTTATCTGGCATTGTATGTAGCATGCAAGCCAAATATGACAAGTATTGGGGGGAATTGGAGAATTTGAATCAATATTATTTCATAGCTCTTATTCTAGATCCCCGCCATAAGTTGGAAAGGGTTGAGGATTTTTTGGAGTTGTTGTTTGAAAATGCTAAGGGCAAGGTTGCAGACATCATCACTCAAGTAAAGCAATTATTGACTAGTCTTTATAGCATATATGAAGGCGAGAGTGGTAATGGGACAAGAAGTTCAGGAGTTGGTGGTGGTAGCTCTAGCTCTACTTCAATAGTGACAGAGAGAACGGTTTCTTCAACTATGGACAAGAAATTTGAAGAAAGGTTAAAGATGAGAAAAGCAGTAAAGATTGGTAGGATTTCTAATGATATCGATAGGTATTTATTAGATCCTATTGAAGATGTGGAGGATTCAAAGTTCGATATTTTGGCTTGGTGGAAACTGCTTGGGGTCCCCAAATACCCAATTTTGTCACTACTTGCACGGGATATTCTAGCCATACCGGTTTCCACAATAGCTTCTGAGTCATGCTTTAGCACAAGTGGGAGGGTGATCAATTCATATCGAAGCTCGTTGAGTCCTCAAGTGGTGGAAGCTTTGATTTGTACTCAAAACTGGCTTTTAAGTGTTAATGTTGCATTAAATTTGGAGCCCACTATTGAAGAAGTAGAGCATTACCAAGCAATAGCACAAGGTAAATGTTCTATATAATTTCTAATTTGTGCTTATTAGTACTTAGTAGTTATTATGAATTTATATAAATGACTAACTTTTTTTGTGTTATATGTAGAAATGTCAACCGGTGGAGCTATGTTGCCTCCAAAATCAAATCCTTAGAAGACTTCAAGGTTGTAATTTGTTTTAATGTTCGGAACTTTGTATTCATTTTTATTTGTATTTTCCATTAAGGGTTGTAATTTGTATTATGGAGTATGGACTCCGATAAATTGACGTTTGAAATTTGCATTGTATTGTATTTTGTATGTGGATGAAAACTTGAAATTAGAAGATTAGGATACAAATGATGAAATGAGGCAGAAACTGCCTAAATTTGGGCAGAAACTAATCTGTTTTTTAAGTAGGGAATGGGGGCAAAATCGAACCGGTTCGGTACTGAACCGGTTAAAAAACCGAACTGGATTACCGAAATGGGGCAAACCGGACCGAACCGCAATACCGAACCGGATTACCGAACCGAAAGATTCGGTAAAACCGAATAATTATCGAACCGAAAGATTCGGTAAAACCGAATAATTACCGAACCGAACCGAATTATTCGGTTTCGGTACAATTCGGTATCACCATCCAAAACCGAACCGAACCGATACCGAATTATATTTCGGTTCGGTTTCGGTTCCGGCAAAAAAACCGAACCGAATAACCGATTAACACCCCTAAGTATGACTCCCTAGAGACGACAAGCCATGACAATCAAGCAAAGAAATCAAGGATTGATAGGGTGCCACCAATCATGCCACGAGAAGATACGCAATCCATTACCCACAACACCATGAATAAAATGATGAAATCTCACGAACTTTCAACAACTTTCTCCAATTCTAGTAGCATTTGGCAGAAGCCTTAATAACCCATAAACATCTATCACGAATCAAGTAGGCCTTGACCCAATTGACCCATAAGTTGGAGCACTTACGTTCAAGAAGGAACCAAATATACCTCGCCATCATGGAAACATTCCAAATATGCAGCTTCCGGATTCCAAGACCACCCTCATGTTTCAGTTTGCACACAATATCCCAAGCGACTGTAGCATGGTAGAGACTAGAATCATGGCCCAGTTAGAGGAAGCAACGAAGAGTATGCTCAATTTCATTAATAATTTTCTTAAGAAGGAAGAGATGCAAGCCCCAAAAAACCATGATACTACATAGTATAGCTTGAATAAGCTTGATAATAACCAATTTATGCTTATCATCATATTACTTTATTGAGATCTTAATGAATTTTGATGAGTTAATTTTAAATTACTTTATATGTTTTCGCTCAATTGATGTCAAATGTTGATGTTTTATTAATTTTTTACTTTTTAAATTTATTATACTTGACATTCAATCTTATTCCCTTAAACACTACTAAAAATCAAAGTATTAGAGGCAGATAAATTTTCCTCAATTAATTCCAATAGAGGCGGAGAATATAATTAAACAGCCCCTAAGCACAAGAGAGGCGAATTAAACAAACGCACCTAAAAATGGTGCTCCTAATAAAACTGCCCTTACTATTTCCATGCCAAGTTGCATGATTTAATAATTAGAAGCACGTACATCCGCCCTGAATGGTTTTAATTAATATATAAAAATTTCTTTTTAATTATTTAATCACATCCACCCCTAATAATTTAATTATTCAATCACATAATTATTTTTATTTTTTGTTTTTTTAATCAATATCTTTTGTTCAACCAACATGTTCATGAGAAATATCTTCTTATTTCATTATTGATCGAAGAAATCTCTGAGCAATATCTTCAGCTCTTATCTACCTCGAACCCTCTTAATTTTCATCGCTCGAGCTTTGCAGATAGAAGAAATCTCTAGCAATATTTTCTTATTTATTTGCAGTGCACGCATGATCCATTCGTCAAATCTATTTCCTTTCATTAGAATCTATTAATAAATGAAATAAAAACGATTATTAGACTAAGCAAAGAAAATTAGAAGAACAAATATCACATAACTCAATTGTAATTGGCATGAACAAAACATTTGAAGAAAAAAAAACCCAAATCCAAATACCACATGTAATAACTAAGAGTGTGTTTGGATGAAAGATTTATAGTTTAATGAGAATTTACAAATTTCATAATTTTCAATTCCATATTTACAATTTTCTGATTCGTAAATTATAGCGTTTGGATATCAATTTTAAAAATCATGAAAATTATAATTTTACTTGTTTTAACTTATAATTTGAAAAAAATTGTCCATTGAGGCAAAATTTCAACTCATCATTTGGGATCCTCAATTCCCCCTAAAATTTCTTTTGGAAATTTACCAAATTCTAACTCAATCTTCCAAACAAAGGAAAACTGATTTTTCGTTCATCAAATGCTCCCCTCACACGAAATAACTTGTTTATTTATTGATGCCAAATGCACCCTAAATGAAAATAAAAGCCTATAAATATTGATGGTAGATTGTTACATCTACAATATAAAAAAAAAATGAGAACCAACTTACAAATGTTAGTCAAATGATATTGATACTTGAATTTATCAAACTTTGTAGCCAATCTCAATTTCAGTTCTTCAAAAATTCGTCCAATTTACCTGCAAAATAGATAATTTAGAGGGGGAAAAAGCTTTGAGAAAATTATATAAACAAGAAATATTTGATTTGCACTCATGGTCATTTGCGAACCTTTCTCATGCTCTCTTTGGCATATAAGGGAATATTGACGAATATAACTTAAGAAGTATTGGAGAAGAGAATAAGAACATATGGATGAGTTTAGATCCGCTCTAGAGAAAAGGAGAAGTGCCGTGAAGAATGGAGAGAAAAAGGAGAAGTGGGGGTTTAGGTTATTATTTGTTTATTTTTTTTTAATTAAAAAGATATGGACTTTGACATGATAATTAAACCAATTGTTAAAAACTCAATACATCAGCCTCTAGTGAAAATGAGTTAATTAAATATAACTTTTAGTGGCGGTTGCTTTTGCCACTAAATTGGTACTTTAATAGAGGCAATTTATATCCACCCCTATTTCATTAATTGACGCTTATCCAGTAATGACCCGTCCCAAATTTTTGGAATTAACTAAGAATTAATTGAGGATTAGTGAGGCTAATCGAGGATTAGTCGAGGATTACCAGACGTTCAGAGTGAAATTACGATTTTGCCCCTAGACGAGGGCAAAAGGTTTTGACCCAGGAGGTCCAATGCACGTAGACCGAATACTATTACGTAGATAGAGTCGATACGAGTCCGTAGACAATCAGCACGTCGAAATCGGACATTCAACGAGAAAATTATGGGTCACGAAAGGTTTCAGAAACTATTTACGGTGGTACGTTTTACGAGGCATGGTCGACTTTTATCTTACGTGGGGCCCATATATTCGTTACTGAGCCCAATGGATGAGTGACAACTCTCATCCCACATACATGCATATCATCCCATTTTCATCTTCTTTGTTCTCCCATGCCCGAAACCATTTATCACAAACACCACCTACCCCAACCTTCATCCCCTATGTGGTATGAGAGAGGGAGAGTGAAAAGGAGGTTGTGACGGTGACGGTGTAGATGTCTGAACCGTCGTAGATGTCTGAGCCTTCATAGACGGCGGAGGAAGGTAAACCCGAAAACCCATTTTCAATTTGAAATTTGAATTTCAGTTTTGGACGTTTAGGGGTCGTTTCTAATGATTGGGTTGCATTCCTGGGGTCTTTGCGAGTCGAGGGGGATCAGAATCGAAGGATGAGAACGGCTGGGCAGCTCAGGTAGGGAGGTTGAAGCTTGCCCGTGGACTCCGTGTAACGACCCGTCTCGAATATCGGGATTTAATAATATTTAATTATGATTGACTAATCTGGGATTAGTTGAGTGAATTCGGACGAATTGTGTAAAATGACCGTTTTGCCCCTAGACGTGGGCAAAACGTTGATTTTTAATTCGGATGGTCAAATGGACTTTGACCGATGACCGTGACGTAGTTCGGGACGTCACGAGTTCATAGACAGGTGGCACGTTCGATTCCAATGTCCGTGGTAAAAGTTATGACGTACGGAAGTTCAGGTGCACTTTCGTAATTTGGACGATAAGGGGGAAAATGTTGACTTTTTGATCGGGAAGTCCGATGGCCGAGGGACAAGGACCGTTAGGAAGGTCTCGATACCTTGAGTCCGTAGACAGGCGGCACGCATCAATCGGAGTCCGTATGACCGAGTTACGGGTCAGGATGCGTGATGGGCATTTTGGTAATTTTCTGCACAAGGGCAGAATTGTAATTTCACACGGGAGCACTGTTTGATTGATCAGCCGTGAAGTGGGATGTTTGTGCGATCGATCCCATGGATTGTTTATCAATTAAATGACTGAATTGGGTCAGCTTTGGATTGTGATTGCACATGTATTGTGCTGGCAATCAATCACAAGAACCTGGACACTGGTTTTATTATGTTTTCGGGTCAGTGCAGGGGACATTACTCAGTGGATTGAGGACGGCTTTGGGTGCTTTTAATGGCTGATTTGGATTGTTAGAATTGTGAGTGAGTCGAGAGGTTCACTTTGAGATTGAGAATGAAAGGAATGGAGTGGAAATGGTGGAGGAAGGCTCAAAAACCCGAAACTGGTTTTTAAGAAAATCAAATTCGAACTTCGGTTTTTAGGCCAGCCCAAGCCTAATTAATGATTGATTGAGCTTTCTGGAACCTCCACGAGTCGATCCAGATCATTTGGGGCAAGCTTTGAGGCTCCTAGGGCCGTGGATGGACGCGGTGGACGGCCGAAAAATCCAAGCTTGAGTCGTGGTGATTGAGGTAACGTCGTGTTCCATTAATCATGCGAATTGGTTCATATTAATCCTAATAAGCTTACTGGAAAGTTAATTTCACAATGGTTGAGGATTCGTGGAGTTTTGGTGATCGACCCGTTTTTGGTGATCACGGGTTGATGGCACGATTATGGATTGGTTGATGTTAATCGATGTCACAGAACTAGAATTAATTGGTTAATGACTTTTTTTAGGATCAAGAACGGATGGAATCGAGGTCGAATTGAGGGTTATCTGGCCGGGTCAGATCGCGGGTAATTAGACCCGTTTACCAGACAAACGGGTGAAGAAGGAACACTGTAGCAGGCGCGTGGCTTTCACGCGCAACCACTCACGGTGGCGCGTGACGGCGCGTGGGCACGAATCTCGAGGTGAGGTCAACATGACTTTTATCCTATACAATGTAACGAACATTTTGGCATTGGTTTCGTGTCGATCGGATCCCGTTTCGATATTGTTCGGGATGTCCGGAGGTTTTAAATCCAGTTTAAAAATACTTAAAAATTCGGGAAAATTACGGGACTTGAATAGGATGTTTATGTGGAGGTTAGTAATCCTCTAATGTGATTTGGACAGGATTTGAAGTCCCGGTGATAGTGGTGTGGCCCGGGAAGGCCTATGGCATGCGTATCGAGGCGCTCGGTTAAACGGTCTGTGAGTGGACATTGGTTTTATAAATTCGATGCATGCATAACTGTTTCATGATTGTTATAATTGTGATTAAATGATTTATTTTGGATATCGGTGGATTTAAAATGATTTCACGCATTTCGAGGTGATTTACGTATTTGCACATAAACCGAAGTTTTCTGGATTTGCACCGATTTCCATAAATGTGGTTGGATATGATTTCATGAAATGGTTACGGACTTGATAAAGTAAAATCAGGCCAGGGGCCCAGTTAACTTATAACTTATGAATCGGGTCAAGGGCCCAGTTAACTTATGAATCGGGCCAGGGGCCCAGTGGACTTTTGAATTCAGGCCAGGGGCCAGTTAACTTATGAAATCGGGCCAGGGGCCCAGTTGATATATACATGTGATTCGGGTCGGGGACCTTAAAATGGAATCGAATAAATGATTTTGGATTTAAATCAACTATTTGGACTTATAATGGTTTTGATGATATTGAAATTATGGTTATGGCACGTTTCACAGTATTTGGGCTTGAGACCCGTCTGATGAAACTTAAAGATTGGTTTGGATTTTATCTATGTATATATTTATGCTTTGCATTTGGATATCAATAAAATGTATTTGGTACTGCACTGTATACATCCTTCCATATTATATTGTCTCCTCCGGATGAGGTACCCCGGAGAGGTCACGGACGTCTAGAACGTCCAGCGTCTATGACGCTAAGCATCGGGGATGCTGTACCCGAACGGGGTTCGGGGATTGAACTCGGAAATTGAGACCCGAGTGGCACGCGTAGCCTTGTGATTGTGACCTTATTAGACGTCAGGGACGTCAGACATCAGGGATGTCGGATTGGAGTGTATAGTGCAGTGGCTAAAACTATGTTTATGGTTCATATTATATGATATATGATTTTAAATGATGGTGCATGCATATGGTTTTACTGAGGGGCATAAATGTCTTATAAATGTTTTAAACGGACTTGTTTATTTTCGTCCACTCACATCTTTTGTTTTAATGCCCTTCAGGTTGATTCCGGATGCGACTGCAGCAGAGACTTGAGCATCGCACACCTCCTCCATCGATCCTTACGCACTCTGGAAGCCCGGTTGGGCAATGGCAACAGGTTATCCCTTGTCTGACACTTCTTGTCAGACAGGAGCATGACACATTCCATGGTAATCCCGGGGGGATTGGGATGGGTCGTGTCACTTCGAGCTTACCCAGGTAATTTCTAACCCGTATTTCATGGTTTTGAGGTCAGGGATCCCTTCATGGGATCCAGACGATCGTGTAGGAAGCAATGGCTTCGAAAATGGTGGTCGCAGATGGAAGAACAGGTCGGATCGGGTCCGCGGGTCGTGTGACCCGGTTGTAGAGAACTGGGTTGACCCGGACAAAGGTTAGGGGTGAGATGACATCATTAATGATGTCATCTTGTCCGACTGATAGGTGTCAGGGATGACGTCACTGCTGACGTCAGCGTTGACTTTGACGGTTGACTTTGCTGACGCCATCGTTGACTTTTGACTAGCCAATTGACACACGGGACGCGTGGGCACGTATTTTAAGGTAGGACCAGAACCATTACAAAGAGTTCGACAATACGAATCCAATGGTAGTGGTTTCGAGTCGATCAGAGATTGTTTGATTGGTCAAATTGAGGTTTAAAGCTTAAGGAAACGTGTTTGGGACACGTTGACATTTCCGGGAATGTTGAGGGTGACAGGACCCATCCCAATCCCCCCGGGATTAACGAGGGATGACCCTGCTCCCGTCTGACACGAAGTGTCAAACAAGGGATATATCCGACCTTTACCCTCTCGGGCTATCAGAGTACGCCAGGATCCGGAGGAGGTATGTGATATCTCGGTCTCTGCTACAGTCCACATCCGATGTCAACCTGAAGGGTATTAAAAACAGAAAGACTGTGAGTGAACAAAAAGTAATAAGTTTCGTAAAACACATTTATAAAAATACCTTTATACCCTTCACTAAAAAAAACATGCATGCATAGTAAAACCATTTCCAAATCACACATGTTTAACAACCACAATTAGGGTCTCAGACCCAAATTCGGTAAATACAAGTCACACGGGCTCCTACCCAAAATCATTTACAGAAAACCATAACATCATAAACATATGTGGGATCTCAGCCCAAATCCATTTATCATCATAAACATAATTTCCCAAACCAATTGAAATCATGTTTATCCATTATATTCATATCCAGAACCTGTCACGGTAAAATAGAGCTACATGTGTGCTAACCGGGGTCTCAAACTCAAGTCTCTCCAGGGTCCACCCAGGTCAATGTTCGTAGATCAATGACCCTCTCTGGAGGTAACGAACCATGCCCATCCTGAGAGTAAGGAACCCAACTGAGGGGCGACTCCACTCAGTCAGTGCTCTGTGACTACTCCGGGGTCCACCCAGGCCAACGACCCTCCCCGGAGGAGACAATCATATATAAAGGATGACATATGAAAAACCTTTTGAAATCATTCCTTTAAACATTTCAAGGATTCATGCCCGGCCCCCATAAGCCGTCATGAACCATAAAACCTTTCATGGGTTCATGCCGGTTCCCATAAACCGTCATGAACCATAAAAACCATTTCAAGGGTTCATGTCGGTTCCCATAAACCGTCATGAACCATAAAAACCATTTGTAACACATAGCTGGGCCCTAGGCCCTAATCCACATACAAACTGGACCTCTAGTCCGAATCGTAAACCAACTGGGCATCCGGCCGAATTCCGTAAATCAAATGGACCTCAAGTCCAAGAGTTACCTTTTCAAATCCAAAATCATTTCATTAAACTATTTCCAAAACCATAAGAATGGAAAATTAGTGTAAAACCAGAAAATCTCGATTTACGTGCAAGCACGTAAATCGCCTCGAAATGCGTGAAAGTATATAATTCACCAATATCCAAATCCATATCATATAATCACAATCATAATCCATATAAAACATTTATGCATGCATCACAGTTTAGAAATCAAGGTCCACTCACAGACCGTCCGAAGCCGCGCCTCGATACGCGTGCCATAACCGTCTCCCGGGTCAATCACTGTCACCGGGACTCCCAAACCTGTCCAAATTCATTTAGAGGGTTACTAATAGCCTCATTAACCTTTCATTGAAGTCCCATAATTTTCCCGTTTTTCTAACTATTTTTAAAACCGAATCTAAACCTTTGAACAACCCGAAACCTATCGAAACGATGTCCGATTGACACGAAACCAGTCCCAAAATGTTCGTTACATTGAATAGATGATTTGACATGTTGGAACCTTCCCCAAAATCTCCCCACGCGCCGCCACGCGCCGTCTGAAGTGGCTGCGCGTGGGCTTCACGCGCCAGTGAACAGTTTTCTTCAACCTCACGACTGAACCGGTCCGGCCGGTTCACTGGTTCCCTGGACCCGTGTGACCGGTCCGGCCTAATTCCTCCCTCAATTTCCATCCGTTTCAGTCCAAATAAATCCTAAAATTCCTAGTTTAATCCTAGGAGTCTAATGGTATGAAGAAAACTATGAAAAACATCCAAAATCCACCTCCTACGATTCCTCCCTCACGGCCCAAAACGTCTGATTGCCCCCTGGGCTTCGTGGTCGTCCACAGCCGTCCAAAATCATCCTAAAACCCTCCTAACCACCTAATAACCCTAACTAAATCACCCAAAACAGCCCATAATAACAAAATCGAAGTAAGAGGAAATTTGGGGCTTATCGGGTACCCGCTCGGGTTCAGGGTTTCAGCCACCGCCCACGGCGGTTCCAGCCACCAGCTGCCATCCTTAGTCACTCTCTCTCACTCTCTGGTCTCAGTTATGGTTACAAGGGAAGGGTTGGATTTTGGGGTCGAATGGGAGATCGGGTTGAGATTGGCTAGTGGATGGGTGACACTTGTCACCCATCCATTGGCTGTCTAAAAAGATGGGCCCACTAGAGACAATACTGCACTTTTTGTCTCGTAAAACATGTCGTCGTGAATAGTAACCTGAAACTTCCGTGAACCGTAACTTCGCCGTCGAACGTCCGAATTCGACGTGCCACCTGTCTATGGATTCGTATCGCCCTTATCTACGTAATGGTCTTCGACCCTTGGCCATCGGACCTCTTGGTCAAAAAGTCAACGTTTGCCCTTTTTTAACCAAAATTACCAAAATGCCCCTAAACTTCCGAACGTCATAACTTCCTCCTCGAATGTCTGAATTGAACGTGCCACATGTCTATGAACTCGTGACGTCACGAAATACGTCACGGTCATCGGCCAAAGTTCATTTGACCGCCCAAATGAAAAGTCAACGTTTTGCCACGATTAGGGGCAAAACGGTCATTTCGCATCGTTCGTCCGTTTTCGCTCAACTAATCACCGATTAACCTCACTAATCGTGATTAGTCACTAATCTAATCCTGGAATTTGGGACGGGTCGTTACAGAGGGTTCTTGATATTGACTTTTCTAGGTTGGCTTTGAGTATGTTTTTGACGATCTATGAGTGGACTTTGCTTTATGAATATGATGCATGCATAAATGTTTTATATGTGTTTGTGAACATGATTTGAGATGTCATGAATGCATGTGTTTTAAATATGAATTGTTTGGTATTTTCGGAGGAAAATGCGTTATTGCACAAAGTTGGAGATTTCTGTTTTATATGATGTTTGGGCTTCGGTCGAGTGTACTACGTGTTTGTGTTTTATGTGATTCCAAAGGTCTCATAGAAAAGCGTGAAACGGAGGACCTGATTTACGATTTTGGAGGATTTCACGGAGATGCGTGAAATCGAGATTTGGGCATGAGTCCTAGTTGAACGATGATTTGAAAGTTTTTTGAAAATGAGAAATGGTTTTCAGATTTGGAAATATCTTTCGGGGATATGGCCCAGTTGATATGAGGTTTGACTTAGAGTATAGTCAAATGCGAGATAAGTCGGGCTACGACTCAGTTATGAGTTTTACGAAAAATATTTCGGGCATGAGACCGAGTTGTGTATGACAGGACCCACCCCGGTTTCACCCCAAAAACCGAGGTAAATCCTGCTCCCGTCTGACACCCTGACACAAAGACCAAAGTAACCTCATGAAAACGCCAAAGTACACAGTCAGACGCAGGAGAAATTTTAAACATCTCGAAGTCAAAGTTTACAGAGCATAGTACCAAAAGACAAAGTAAAGAAAACCGATAAACAAGGTACACGCAAAATGGAAAATTTAAGGTACTACGAGGTTACTCTCAGGTACTCTATGCCTCTGACGCTGCCTCGACGTCAAAACCCCGCGCTAGCTCCACGACCTGGAGGGCAATTTAAAAACCAGAAAGTATGAGTGGACCATAAAGAATAAAAGTTTCCAAAATCATTTTATAAGAAAACCAGAGATTTGGCCCTCCGTTTTGAAATCATACATGCATAACCCATTTACAGGAAACAATTATAAATCACATAAAGATCGTCATAAAAACCAGTTTCAGAATCCGCATAAAAACAGTTATAGAAATCACGTCATAAACATCATAAAACCATATCAGAAAACATCACCTCATAAAACCAATAGATACCCATGTTATTATCCGATCAAACCTGTTGGATTTATCCGAGTCTTTAAACTCCAGAGTCTTTAAACTCAATCCAGGCCTCAATAATATTCGAGTCTTTAAACTCCCGAGTATTTAAACTCAACAGGCCTACGGGGGAAATATCAATATATTCGAGTCTTTAAACTCAATCCGGGTCTTTAAACCCAAGCCGGGCCCGTCCCCCGTCAATCACCATATCCGGGTCTTTAAACCCAATAACTAGATCCAGCAAATTCAATCCAAAACCATTTCGAAATCCACATCCAAACCTGAATCCGAAATCACCGGTCCGAAGCCCTTCCGGCATCCAGAACCGTCATTCCGAACCCAAATCCGGAATTCCATTTTTCAACTTTAAAACCAAATTCCGCTTTCCGAAATCCGATTCTAAAACCGAAAACCTTGATCATCAAATCACGTCTCAAAATCCATTTATAATCACTATAAAAATCACTTATCCTTTGAAATCCCAAATCATGGCATTGAAATCGGAATCCAAGCTTTTCTCGTAAAACGTGCTCAAATACGTACTTTCTCGAAAATCGTACAATTATGTAAAACCAACACCACATATTCAACAATCATGAAATCACATGTAAAACATAAAACAAGTAATTAAAAAAAGTTATGCATGCTCGAGTTTAGAGAAGGGGTCCACTCTCAGTTACCGGCACGTCACTCGCGCCCCGTACGTCCCGTATGTTCCTCAGCTTCCTCGGGAAGTCCCGATCCTGTCAACAATCACCAAAGTACATCACTAACACTTCTACCAAGACTCTCCTAACTTGCCCTGAAATTCCCCGAGTCCTAAGCGTAACAAACCGAAACCCTAAACCTTCAACCTCGTAGAACTACCTCGAATCAACGTCCGATTTACCCGAAACCTATTCCAATGGATTCGTTATGACATTTAGAACAAAAACTCAGTTGGACTCTTCACCGGAAACCGCCGCACGCGCCCCCACGTGCCGCCCAAAGTGGATGCGCGTGGCCCTCACGTGCCTGCACACAGGCGCTGTTCATCGTCGTCTTCAACGGGTGAACCGGTCTGAACGGGTGTACCCGGTTCTCCGCCGTTCCTTCATCGTTTTGACTCCTCTCTTCACCAACCTCACCATCCAGTCCTAAGCAACCTATTTCCCTCACTCTAATACCTCGACACAGCCTATAGCCCGTCGTCTCAAACTCGAAACCAAACCTGATCAGTCCCCTGTTTTTCCTCCTGGCCAACCTGCAACTCCCCCGTCACAGCAACCACCTTAGACGACTCCTAGGAACCCCCTGAATCTCACACCACTCACCAAAAACCTCGACTCAGCCCCTAAGTCCACTACTTTCCCTTTGAATCTAAACGGCAAAACAGAGTAATTGAAAGGAAACACGAAAATACCTGTGCTCATGCCACCGCCGTGAGCTCAGCCGTGCGTGTGTAACTCCTCTCTTCCTCCTCCGTCCTCTGGACGCCACCACCAGCCTCGATTGGTCGAACATGGCAACACCACCACTCAAGTTCCTCTCTGTTTCCTGATTTTCCCGTGAGCTCACCCTTCCTCTTCACTCACTCACGATCACACAAACCACTCCAATTCACTCCTCAACTCTCCCTTAATCTCTGTTCACTCTCACCAGCTCACAACATCACACACCGCCCTTCACTTGATCGATTCCCTCTCAGCCTCACTCTGTCTCGGTTTCTCTCTCGAATGCACGGTTAACAGCCCAAATAATTGGAACCGTGTAAAATCCTGGAATCCACTAGACCCCTAGCACGTGTCACCATCCCCTCAACCCAACTCAAAACATCTCAATCTCATCTGTACACCTGTCCCAATCCTGTTGCACAATTCCCAATGTGCAAAAGACCAAAAGGCCCTATTTTGACTCAAAAATTATGATAATTCCACTACCTTCCTAAACCCGTATCTCACACATCCTAGGTCCGATGAACACGTACCGTCTGTCGTTGGATTCAGAACGACGAGATCTACCTAACGGTCCTAGGTCAACATGTCAAAACCCAATCGTACAAAAAGTCAACTTTTTCCCCTAATTTAACCAAATTACGGTAATGCTCTCAACCTTCCGAACATCATAACTTCCTCCTCGGATGTCGGAATCGGGCGTGCCACCTGTCAACGGATTCGTGACATCCCGAACTATGTCATGGTCAACAGTTAATACCCAATTGACCACCCGAACTAAAAGTCAACATTTTTCCCAAACTAGGGGCAAAATCGTCATTCTACGCTAACAGACCTATCGTAACCAACGAACCACCGATTAAGCTCACTAATCCCCTTTTAAGCACTGTTTTAACCCTAATTTCTGGGACGGGTCGTTACAGTGTATCTGATAGGATTCGAGGAATCCTGGGATATGAAGTGTCGTTTGACACTGGTTTTCGGGATGTGACCCATTTGGTGATATTTCGGGCTCTGACCCATTTGGTGATGTTTCGTGCTTGAGGCCCTATTGATGATGGCATTCGAGTTTGAGACCCGCCTGATATGATGCTCGCCTCCGGACTGAGGATGTGTTCCTTCTGGAGAGGTCACGATGCACTGCCTGTTGTCTAGCAGCCGCGGGAAGCGATGACCGAGGGAGGCTCGACTTAGGAATGCTGATGTTATCCTCTGAGATCGATCGATGATGTGTTCACGATGATCTAGAGACAGTCACGGCGAGTGATGTGTTCACGGCGACATGCTAGGATTGTGAGCGGTCCTGAGCTATATGCACATGTGCTATGATTAGAATTGTGACCTACATTGAGGATGGGATGTGTTCCCACGTGTTCTACGATTTGCGCTGAGGTTCTGTATGTGTTTTCTACTTGGGCTGAGATCCGTACTTGTTTTCTATGATCTGGTGTAACACCCCGGAAATTCGAGGATTTTAATATTGTAATTTAATGGATGAATTGACGTTTTTACCCTTGTGAATGGTATTGCCAAATTGTTGACTTTTTCATGGGTTGGTTAAACGAACTTTGACTAATGACTGTGACGTAGTTTGGGACGTCACGAGTCAATAGACAGGTGGCACGTCCAATTCGGACGATCAGGGAAAAAGTTATGACTATCGGAAGTTAGGGGAATTACTGTAATTTGGACGATGGGGGCGAAAATGTTGACTTTTTGTTTGGAAACTAATTTTCACAGGACTCGAGGACCGTTAGGTGGGTCTCGATGCCCTGAGTTCGTTGACAGGTGGCACGCTGAAATTGGACGTCGGATGGCGGAGTTACGGGTCTGGAAAGTGAAGGGCATTTTGGTAATTTCTGAACTAGGGGCATTTTGGTCATTTTACCCCTGGTCACTGTAGCAACCGCGGGGAACAAAGTGTGGCACCACCGTGTGCGGTGGTTCTGAGTTCCAATTGATTAATCATGGTGTGTACTGGAAAGAATTGTTTGTTTAAAGCTTTAGGGGCATCAAAACATGGTCTGAATCACCCATCCAGCAAGGCTACCATTGTTAATTCAAGATTCGAACTTTTGCGGGAAACATTTCTCAGTGGACAGTGAGGCTTCCACGAGCTGTTGGGTGGCAAGGTTTGTTTAAACTGAGTATAAACTGTGTGGTCTTCACTTTGCGGGACTGAGTGTCGAGTGATTGAGAGGAAATCTGAGAAAACTGAAAATCTGGAAAATTGGAGGGAAATCGAGATTTAATTCCTAGTGCTTGTTGGACCAAACCAAGGCTTGATTTAGTCTTCTGGGAGTATTTGGAAATCAACCACATCGAAATCGAGGGGAACCAGCCACGGTTGAGCTGGGACGGAGGCTGCCATTTTCAGAGAAGTTGCAGAGCTTGGGACGACAACCTTCAGGTACTTTCAAGCACAATTGATCGTTCATTTTAGTTCGTTTTGATCCTATTATGCTTCATATGAAGTTAATTGGATAATGGGTTAGAAACCAGGGAGTTCTGGTGATTGACCCGTTTGGTTGATCACGGGTCGAAGTGTAACACCCCGGAAATTCGAGGAGTATAATATTGTAATTTAATGTATGAATTGATGTTTTTACCCTTATGAATGGTATGGCCAAATTGTTGACTTTTTGATTTGAGGGTCAAATGGACTTTGACCAATGACCGTGACGTAGTCTGGGACGTCACGAGTCCATAGATAGGTGGCACATTCAATTCGGACGATCAGGGTAAAAGTTATGACTATCGGAAATTCAGGGACATTACCGTAATTTGGACTTTAGGGGCGAAAATGTTGACTTTTCGTTTGGCAACTAATTTTCACACGACTCAAGGACCGTTAGGTAGGTCTCGATGTCCTGAATCCGTAGACAGGCGGCACGCTGAAATCGGACTTCGTATGGCTGAGTTACGGGTCTAGAAAGTGAGGAGCAGTTTGGTAATTATTTGAACCAGGGGCATTTTGGTCTTTTTGCCCTGGTTACTGTAGCAACCGCGGGGGAACCGTGGGCGGCACCACCATGTGCGGTGGTTATGAGTCCCAATTGTTTAATCAATGTATGGGTTGGAAAGCTGAGATTTGTTTAAGCCCTATAGGCATCAGCACATGGCTGGATTCATCCAGCAAAGCCACCATTTTTAATTTGAAGATTCGAAGCTTTTCGGGGAACAATCTCAGTGGACAGATTGGACTTCCACGAGCCTCTGGGACGGCTTAGGTTGTTTAAAATTGATTAGAACGTGTGTGAGCATCACTCTGCCATTGAGAGAACTGAGAATTGGAGAGGAAAACCAGAGAAACCATTTCGGGGAAAATTGGAGGGAAAATCAGGTTTTGATTTCTAGTGATTGTTGGACCAAACCAAAGCCTGGTTTAGTCTTCTGGGAGTATTTGGAACTCAACCACATCAAAATCGAGGGGAACCAGCCACGGTTGAGCTGGGACAGAGGCTGCCGTTTTCAGTGAAGTTGTAGAGCTTGGGACGACAACCTTCAGGTACTTTCAGACACAATTGATTGTTCATTTTAGTTCGTTTTGATCCTATTATGCTTTCTGTGAAGTTAATTGGACAATGGTTGGGAAACCAGCAAGTTCTGGTGATTGACCCGTTTGGTTGATCCCGGGTCGATGGGTCGACTAGGGACTTGTCGAGGTTGATTAATGTCTCAGAACCTAAATTGGATAGTTAATGAACATGTTAGGATCAAATACAAGTGAAATTGAGTGGAAATTGAGGGTCAATTAACCGGGTCAAGCCGCGGGTGGCAAGCCCGTATTACAGACAAACAGGTGAAGAGGGTGACACTGTAGCAGCTACAGTGTCAGGCGCGTGACTTTCACGCGCATCCACTTTGGGCGGCGCGTGAGGGCGTGTTAAGCCTTATCTCCGATCACGATCAACATGACTTTTGTTCCTCTCATCATTCTGAACATTTTTGGTGAATTAACCATGTTGATCTGAGATAGTTTTGATGGGTCAGTTTAGGGCCGGTTGTCTCGGGAAACGTGTTGGACGGCTTCCCCGAGCAGGTTTCTGTTTCGGACTTTTTGGATAAATGTTTAAGACTTGTAGTGACCCTTACAGGTGATTTGGACTGACAGGAATTGTACGATAATCCCGGTACAAGTTCGTACGCGCAGGTTACCGCGGGATCATACTGTGAGTGGGCCCGATTTCATTAAACCCTTGCATGCTTAAATGTTTTCTGATTTACTTATATGTTCACATGCTGGAATCAAGAAATGGTTTTGATGATATTGAAATTTCGGTTATGGCACATTTCACGGTATTTGGGTTTGAAACCCGTCTGATGAAACTTAACGATCGATTTGGATTTTATCTATGTATATATATATGTTTTGCATGTGGATATCAATAAAATGTATTCGGTACTGCACTGTATAGATCCATTCTTATAATACTGTCTCCTTCGGATGTGGTACCCTGGAGTGGTCATAGCGCATTACCTGCGAGGGGCCATTCTACGGAGGAACCGGACCGTAAAATGACTCAGGAGCAGGATTGCTTATTTGACGTCAGGGACGTCGAGCGTCTTGGACGCTAGGCATTTGAGATGCTGTACCCGGACAGGGTTCAGGGATTTGACTCGGAATTGAGACCCGAGTGGCACGCGTAGCCTTGAGACCGTGACCTTATTGGACGTCAGGGACGTCAGACATCGGGGATGTCAAGATCGGAGTGTATAGTGCAGTGGCTAAAATTATGTTTATGGTTTTATTACATGCCTTATGGTTTATATTATATGATTAATGATTTTAAATAATGATACATGCATGTTTGGAAAACGAAGGGGTAAATTATATGTTTTACTCACTAAACGATTTTATAAACTTGAGTTTCGGCCCACTCACCCTTATTGTTTTGGTAACCCCTCCAGGTCGTGCTACTGAGGTAGAGGAGGAACCTGAGGCTGAGGCATAGATCTACTTCTGCGTACCTGAACCCCTGTTGGGTGGTTTACCCGCAGGTTTATTTTAGAGTTGTGCTCGCAACTTGTAATTTTGGATTTCATCCCTTATCTGACATCTGTTTAATTCGAATTTGATGAACTTTAATTTGGTTATTTATGCATTTAATATTTTGAGGTTAAAATTGGTATGAATTTTGGGTGTCAGACGGGAGCAGGGCACGTCCCCTTGTGGTCCCTGTGGGATCGGGATGGGTCCTGTCACGAAGGGTCGATTGGGGACTTGTCGAGGCTGATTAGTGTCTCAGAACTTAAATTGGATGATTAATAAACATGTTGGGATCAAAATAGACTGAAATCGAGTTGAAATTAAGGGTTAATTATCCGGTTCTTGATGAGGGTTAAAGATCCGAATAGCAAGGCTATCGGGTGAAGAAGGTGACACTGTAGCAGCTACAGTGTCAGGAGCGTGACTTTCACGTGCAGCCACTTTGGGCGGCGCGTGAGGGCGCGTTGGGGCTTATCTCCGATCACGATCAACATGACTTTTATTCCTCTCATCATTCTGAACATTTTTTGTGAATTAACCATGTTGATCTGAGATAGTTAGGAGGGTCAGTTTAGGGCCGGTTGTCTCGGGATGCGTGTTTGGGCGGTTTCCCCGAGCCGATTTCTGTTTCGAACTTTTTGGATAAATGTTTAAGACTTGTAGTGACCCTTACGTGTGATTTGGACTGACAGGAATTGTACGATAATCTCGGTACAGGTCCGTACGCGCAGATTCACCGCGGGATCGTACTGTGAGTGGGCCCGATTTCATTAAACCCTTGCATGCTTAAATGTTTTCTGATTTACTTATATATTCACATGATGGAATCAAGAAACGATTTTGATGATATTGAAATTATGGTTAGGACACGTTTCACGGTATTTGGGTTTGAGACTCATCTGATGAAACTTAAAGATTGGTTTTGGATTTTATCTATGTATAATGTTTTGCATGTGGATATCAATAAAATGTATTTGGTACTGCATTGTATAGATCCACTCTTGTGATACTGTCTCCTCCGGATGTGGTTCCCCGGAGCGGTCACGGCGCATTGCCTGCGAGGGGTCATTCTACGGAGGAACCGGACCTTAAAATGACTCAGGAGCAGGATTGCTATAATTTGACATCAGGGACGTCGAGCGTCTAGGATGCTAGGCATTTGAGATGCCGTACCCGGACAGGGTTCGGGGATTGGATTCGGGATTGAGACCCCGAGTGGCACGCGTAGCCTTGAGACTGTGACCTTATTGGACGTCAGGGACGTCAGACATCTGGGATGTCAGGATCGGAGTGTATAGTGCAGTGGCTAAAATTATGTTTATGGTTTTATTACATGCCTTATGGTTCATATTATATGATTTATGGTTTTAAATTCTGGTGCATGCATGTTTAGAAAACGAAGGGGTAAATTATATGTTTTACTTATTAAACTGTTTTATAAACTTGAGTTTCGGCCCACTCACCCTTAATGTTTTAGTAACCCCTCCAAGCTGTGCTACTGAGGTAGAGGAGGATCCTGAGGCTGAGGCATAGATCTACTTCTGCGTATCTGAACCCCTGTCGGGTGGTTTGACCCGCAGGATTATTTTAGAGTCGTGCTCGGAATTTGTAATTTTGGTTTTCATCCCTTGTCTGACATCTGTTAAATTTGGATTTGATGTATAACTTTATTTTGGGTATTTATGCATTTGAACGCTTTGAGGTTAGAATCAGTATGTTATTTTGGGTGTCAGACGGGAGCAGGGCACGTCCCCTTGTGGTCCCCGTGGGATCGGGGCGGGTCCTGTCATCTGGTTTTTGGCTGAGACCCTACTGAGGTACTGGCTTCGATTGAGAAGTATTTTCACTAGATTTGATTTGGGAAGCAATACGTCTTACTTCCGAAAACGTATTTGAAGTAACTGTTTTATGATGCATGCATGCTTTTACGTGAAGGGTATAAATTGTTATTTTCAATAAAATATTTTTGAACTGTTTATTTTTGTCAACTCACAACTTTTATGGTTTTTAATATCCTTCCGGTTGATTGCGGATGCGTGCTATAGCAGAGATCGAGATATCATATGCCACCGCTCATCCTGGTGTACTCTGCTAACCCCGAGCGGATGACGAGTTTATCCCTGGTCTGACACATGGTGTCAGACGGGAGCAGGCACATCCCATGATAATCTAGGGGGATTAGGATGGGTCCTGTCATATTCGTACATCTGTTCACAGATTGTCCTTGTTGTGCGCTCAAAATCCGCAACGTAAGCCAATCCGAAGCTAATCCAAAGTCTTCGGGACATCCGGGCATGT
Source organism: Prinsepia uniflora (assembly GCA_032719365.1). Taxonomy (NCBI): domain Eukaryota; kingdom Viridiplantae; phylum Streptophyta; class Magnoliopsida; order Rosales; family Rosaceae; genus Prinsepia; species Prinsepia uniflora. The sequence goes on along the minus strand of CM064865.1, from coordinate 10,803,365 downwards.
TCAAATTATAATCAAATGTCACTATAAACCTATATAAGTCCATATCAAAGACCCCAAAAAATCCCAGAACCGAGAATATGTTCAGAAAACGCTTCCCGAGGAGAAAACCCTCAAAATGACCTATCAAATGATCTCTGATCGACCTGAAACCACCACCATTGAATTTAGATCATCGAAACCTTTCAAATAATACCGGTTTGACCTCAAAATTCATTGTTACGTGCCCTCACGTGTCTGTCAAAGTTCGGTCAACGAAAGTCAATATTGGTCAACTGATAACGTCACCCTACTGACATGGCACCCTGTCACGTGGCGTACTAGTGAGGCACTGTCACATGTCACCTTGCTGACATCATCCAATGATGTGGCATGCTGACATCATCCGATGATGTGGCATGCTGACGCCATCATGTGAATGGTGTAAAAACAAGAATAGGGGCTTAAAATGGTGTAAAAACATCCAAAATTGAAAACCCAAAAATCCACCCTAAACGGTTCACGGGTTTACCTGGGTTTTCTGGCCACCGTCGTAGCTTTGCCGCGTCCAGCATCTCTCCCAGCCTCTCTCACTCTCTCAGTCACTCTCTGTTCCCTCAGCTAGCACCAGATGAAGAGGATGATAATGGTTGGGATGGGTTTCAAGTAGAAGAATGAAAATGGGAGAAAAGGAATGAGATGCATGTATGTGGTTTGTGGACCAAAGGATGGGTGACACTTGTCATTCATCCATTGGTCTGCAGAAGATATTTGGATCCCAAATTCAAATACCAAAAGTTAACTGGCCTCGTAAAACGTGTAATTGTAATAGTTTAAAAAACCATTCAAGACTTGTAACCTTCTTGTACGACGTCCAAATTCGACGTGCCGCCTATCTACGTACTTGTAATTCCTCGATTTACGTAATGGTCCTCGGTCCATGTGTAATTGACCTCCCGGGTCAAAAATCAACATTTTTTTCCTTATAGGGAAAATATCGTCATTTCACCTCGACTAATCCCCGATTAGTCTCAATAACCCTCAATTAATTCTTAATTAATCTCGATAATCACGTAAATTTGGGACGGGTTGTTACATCTTGGCTGCGTAAAAGAATAAAGAGCAGTCTTTATGCACTCTCCTGAAGTTGGCGGCAAGAAAAACCCGACCTTTTTGACTTGGCAGCGGCGGAACAATAACCATATATCCATCTCTTCCATCATTTCAATTGTGATTGTGTCGTTTGTCATTCATCTCTCTATCTTCTCTTTATTTTTCTTATTTTAATTTCATATTTGTTTATGTACTGCATTTCAAACATAATGAATATGTGTAACTAATTTTCCTTATAGCTAAGGGTGATTTCAAATCCCCAAACATGTGTTCAATGGCTTAATGAAATTCAGAATATCTTTTTTATTATTGGTGATTATATTTTGCTTAACTGTTTGATGGAGAATTTATTCTTGTATGCTTATTAGGACAAAAAACTTAGCAAACATGCTAGGATTTGATGATAGAATATAATAGAATTTCACCTAATAGTTATGATCTTATATTCGCGAGTAGTTACTATCAATGGACGTTGGTAATGTTAAGTAAAACTTGGGCTTAACTAAGATGCGATCAAGGATGAAAATATCGATATCGACGGATATATTGCTCGTCAAATTTACGGATATCTCGCCCCAAATATCGATATCGTTTACTGTTAACAAAAATGACGAAAATTGAGTTCAAATGAAGGAAATTTGGAATGAAACTTTGGGAAAAACTTAAGTACCCAATAATGGTTATATAGGACTAATAAAAACTATAAAATGACTTTGACATAATAAATATATGATGAATCATATGATATAATATAGGTCTGCCGACAACTACTGTAACGGCCCGGAACTTCAAAAAGGGCAAAAATGTAAATTTGGAAAAGATTGTATAAAAATGACGATTTTACCCTTGTGAATAATATGGTTAAATGTTGACTTTTTGTTTGGTAGGTCAAACGGACGTTGGCCGATGACTGTGACGTAGTTCGGGACGTCACGAGTCCATAGACAGGTGGCACGTCCGATTCGGACAATTAGGGAGGAAGTTGTGACGTTCGGAAGTTTGAGGGTATTTTTGTAATTAGGTTGAAAAGAGGGAATTTGTTGACTTTTTGTTTGACCATTAGTTTTCATGCAAATCGAGAATCGTTAGATAGGTCTCGATGTCTTGAGTACAACGACAGGCGGCACGCCGTCATCGGACGGCTCAGTTACGGGGCTCGATAGGTGGAAGGGTAAAATGGTAATTTGGACACTTAGGGGTAAAATGGTCTTTTGGCACCTTGGGATTTGTGAGCAATCGGATAGGGACAATTGGTGTAACGACCCGGAAATTCGAAAAAGGAAAAATTGGAAAATTTGAAGGAAATGACGATTTTGCCCTTGGTGATAAGGGCCGAAAGTTGACTTTTTGATCGGGACCTTGTTTGGACTTTTCAGAAGTAACTTTGGATAGGTCTCGGGACGCTGAATCCGTAGACAGGTGGCATGCGTCAATCGGAGGTCGGATGTGAAAGTTATGCGTCTAGAATTGTGAGGGGCATTTTGGTAATTTGTTATGGCAAGGGAAAAATGGTAAATTGCCACGGCAGAGTGAATTGGATAATTAAGTGGCTGATTCAGCCTATTTGGATGAGGATTTATTAATTATGTGACATCTGTCACTTGCTTATGTTAATTAGTGGCAATGGTGATCAGTTTGAATTATAGACTCATACGTTTGTACAAAGGATAAAAACAGAGACCATGATCTCATTCTGATCGATCTTACCAGCAAACAAAACCCATTGAGAAACAAGTACAAATTGAGTGAGAAAATAAGTGAATTGGTGAGTGAAAAACGAGAGGGAAACAGAGAAAAACCCAGCTGAAACCAAACTGAGAAACCCGAAAAACTACCCATGAACATTAAGGTCGAATTCGAATTGTTAGACGTTTATGAGTGAAATTGATTGTGAATTGAGCTTTCTGGGATTGAGACGAGTTGAACCACCATTGAATTCAAAGGAAATTGGTGAATAAACACTAAGAACAGACCCTGCGACATCCTCGAATTGTGGAGGTTGAGTTCAAGTGATTGGAGGTAAGAAATCTTGAAATTGGTTTCGAATTCATGTTTAGAATGAATATATGATGCTTCATGTACGATTAATTTAATGAAACGGCTTGAAATTGGGTGGAACCCGATTTAGAACCCATCGGGTATTCACTTCGAGTCGAGTAATTTCAGGACCCATTTCATGAAATTGAACATACAAATCCCTAATTAACATTGAATAAATGAAAATGAGTGAAAAGAATGAAGGAATTGAGGTCGAATTGGCTGGGAACTGATCGGGTTGCTGCGCGGGTCGCAGACCCGTTTACTAGACGACCGGGTTGGGACGATGAACAGTAATGGTACTGTTCATCGGCGCGTGAGGGCACGTGGTTGACCTTCTGTGGAAGTGTTCAACATACTTTTTTATGTAATTGATGTAATGACCATTTTGGTGTTGGTTTCGAGTCGATCCGACACCGTCTCGATAGTGTTTCGAGAGTCCGAAGGATTATGTTATGTTTTAAATTAATATTTAATTCCCGAAAAATTGTGGGAAATTAATATGCTATTATTAGATTCATTAGTGACCCATAATGATGTTGTTTGACAGGATTCGGGATTTCCAGAAATTACGGAAACACGTGCAGCTCGGAAAGCGAGCGGTTTGGACAGTGTGTGAGTGGACGTTTGTTTTATAAACCATTATGCATGCATAGTTACATGTTTTACCTGATTGTTGCATTATTTGAATTGCAATGATGTCCTGATGATATGGCATGATGATTTGTGATCATATGATTATTTTAATCGGTATTTTATGCACGTTTTACGAGAAACGTGCAAATGATATTTTGGGCTAGGCGCGGAGTCAAAATAGTTTCAAAATAGATATTTTGACTTACTTGATGAGTCAAGGATGCTTTCTGGATTATTTTAATGTTTTCAAATGAGATTTTACGAATTTACGTGTAAATGGTTTTTGGGCTTGAGACCTCGTTGAGAATGATTTTGACTTGGTTTGAAGTCAAGGATTTGATTGAGATGTTTTGGGATGTAATCCCGGAATGGTTTTCATCGTGATTGTGGATACCCAGACGGTCGTAGCTAGGGGATTACCCAGACGACCGGAGCTTGGGGGATATGATTATATGATTGTGAGTTGCTATGGAAAGCCAACTTCTCGGATGCGACTGAACCTGGATGTACCACTCGGATGTGTCTGGGCATGGGGATGTGTTTCCCCAGATGTGACTGAGCCCGAGGGCTAAGCCCAGATGTGTCTGATCCCGAGAATGTGGCTGGATGTTGGCCTATGCGTAGTGCGGATGTGATTATGTGATTGTTTGTGCACTTGTGAATAGTGTTGTTTGATGTTGATTGTGATTGTGTACTGGTATTGAGTACGGGTACTGGTCTGTGTGGTTAGGCGATTATGTTTTCACATGTTTGGCGATTATGTTGAGTACGGGTACTTGTCATGTGATTTGGCTTGGAAGCCGGTGATTGTTATCCATATGTTTTTTCCTATGCATGCATGGTTTAATAAACTGGAGGGTAAATGATGTATTTTGAAACGCGTTTTCAATGATATTATTTTTGTCCACTCACACCTTTATTTTTTATGACCCTCCAAGCCGTGGCACGACGTTCGGGGCTGATCGAGAGGCGGAGGCATGAGCGAAAATCAGTGCAGTTATACCTGGTCTGATAGGTGCTGAGGAGTAGTTTCGGGCTTCAGTTGACAGGACCCATCCCGATTATGCCTCTATAATCGTGAAAGATCCAGCTCCCGTCTGACCATGACTTTAAAATACCAAAAGTAGTTCAATATATATATATATATATAAATACACAACACAACAAACAACACACATAGTCAGACCAGGGATAGGTACGTCTTTGAGACCGTTGACTATCTCAGTTGTCAACCGGTTTACAGAGCATAAGAAATATTTACAAACAACGATCAAATCCTTTGCGGTCAGATACTTGAGTACACAACGGTCTGTTTATTCTTCTGCCTCAATACGAGCCTCAGTACCTGTGCACGGGCCTGGAGGGTACCAAAAACATTAAAGGTGTGAATGGACAAAATAAAGGTTTAGAAATACATTTATTTATCAAAACTAGTCTTACCCTCCAGTTTTGTAAACATGCATGCATATCATAAAACATGAGTTATATAAATCAAAGGTAAAATAAAACAGCTAATACAATTCAAAATCAATCATGATACCACCATCCTCAACATCCAATCTCAATATCCAATAACCCGTCACGATATCAATGCAACGCGTGCAACTCGGGTGTCTCACGTCTGAGTACCTCCCCAGGATCAACGACGTCTGGGGTGATATCATCTCCAAGATCAACGACGTCTGGAGGATATCATCATAAACTCACACTCCTGAGACTGAGCCTCCCCTCAGAGCTACTCATCTCCAGGTAGTGGATCGTGACTACTCCAGGATCTACGACGTCTGTAGGAGACCATCAAATCACAGAGGATGGTACCAATAGACAATATTCTCATTTCAAAACCATTTAAATCTCAAAGTCAAATCAATAGTTCAATAGGGCCTCTGCCCGAAATATAGTGTTTCCAAAGCACAAATAAATTCCATAAATCCATGTCTAACATATCATTTATAATTCAATTTCATCAATGGAATCACATAACTACAATTCTGAGTTAAAAGCCATCTCAAATCTTAGGCCATCGCCCAAAATCACAATTTTATGGTTTTCTCGAAAATCGCGCCCAAAAGCAATATAAAATAATATAATATTTCCAAAATTCAGAAATCATCATATCCCATCATTAATCATAGCAAATCAATTTAAATCATATCATAAGCATTTAAAAGCAGTTAAAACATATATGCATGCATTTAGGGTAGAAAACAAAAGTCCACTCACACACCGTCCAGATTGCTCGGATTCGAGCTGTTCGTTCTCATCTGATGTCCCGAGAATATTTCGGCCTGTCAAACATGTAATAGAGGGTTACTAGAGTATCATAGAATCTTGTGTACGAATTTCCCAATCGTCGGAATAAAATAATATTATTTAAACGTAACCTATACGCTTCAGATACGCAAAACTATCCTCAATTTATATCTGATTGACCCGAAACTAACGCCAATAGGTCCGTATCATCGAGAACATCAAAAAGCATGTTGAACCTATCTTCAAATTCCCGGTTACGCGCCCTCACGCGCCGCCGCAAGCGGCTGCGCGTGACAGCCACGCGTCGTGAACAGTGGCTGCTACAGTTCTCTCTCTCGCCCGTTTCTCTGGTAAACGGGTCGTGGACCCGCGATCAGACCCGATTCGGTTTCTACCAATTTGAACCCAATTCCTTCCGTTCTTTCACTCATTAGCATCAAGTCAATATGAATTAAGGATCTATGAACTCAATTTCGTGAAACAAGGTCCTAAATCCCTCGACTCGACCTCGAAACCCGACGGGTCCTAACTCGGGTTCTACCCCAAAATCGACCTATATCATTCAATTGATTATACCAGAAGCATCTAACCTTCCTTCTAAGTACGAAATTGGAATCAATTTCACAAATCATTACCTCCAAGTAATCGAACGCAAGCTCAAATTTTCAGAACGGTTGCAGAGCCTGTTCGACACCAATTCACCTCCAATTTTCGTTCAAGTTGATTGAGTTCGAGTCGTCTAGTTCCCAGAAGATGAAATATCACCTCAATTTCGATCGAAATCGTCTCAAAAATTAAAATCGAATTTGGGTCCTTCAATGGTTGTTTCGGGTATGCCCAGTATGGTTCTAGCTGGGTTCTCTTGTTTTCCTCTCGGTTTTTCTCTCCAAATTGTCCCTAATCTCTCACTCAATTGCACTTGATTCCACTGAAAATCGATCAAGGTGAAGGGAGGATGTTCTCTGTTTTGTTCTTAGTCGAGTACAGTATAAAGCAATGGATTAAGTTGATTAATGGTATTTAGTTAAGTTAAGAAACAGCTAAGCATCCATATGCCACTAATTTGTTTCTCAACATAGGCAGGTGTCCACAGCTAGTGTAAAAGGTGGTGAATCAGCAATTAAATGGATGAATCAGCCCTCACACCGTTTAACTTAAAGCCTTTACATAAAATTACCATTTTACCCTTGAGATCACAAATGACCATTTTGCCCCTACACTTCACAACCCTGTAACTTCTTCATCCGAACTCCGTTTTCGACGTGCCACCTGTCTACGGATTCAGCGTTCCGAGACCTACACAATGGCACAAGAAAAATGTACAAAAAGTATGCCAAACAAAAAGTCAACTTGTAGCCATGTCCCTCCAGGGGTAAAAATGCCATTTTCACATTATTTTAATATTTTACAATTTTTGGATTTTTCGGGGCGTTACATCAGTTAACTTGTCAGATGAGAGTAGGATCGGGCACGGTTATCGAAGTCCAGTTGGGACGGGTCCTGTCAATTGGGCCTGGGTTATTGGATATTTTTTGGATTGGACCATTGGTTGGAGGACACCTGGCCAGCCTCTAGTGGTTTCTAACACCTTCTCACACGACTAAGTTTTAAATTTGGTTGTTATCGTTTAAGGGAGAACAGAAATAGGGACAGAGAGCATCGATCCATTCCACTGTGTGTGTGAGTCGTGTAAGTTCTTGGTGGTACTGTGTGAGAGACCAGAGAGGTGTTGTGTGTGCGTGGGAGTGTTTAGTGAAGGGTTTGCCTAAAGAGGGACTGTGAGAGGGAAGCAGAACCCGAGAAACAGAGAAGAAGTCGTGGACAACGGTGAACCTTCAATCGATCAAATTGGTTTAATTTGGTATGTGGGGGTGATTAAAGAGGTGAGGATTTCATTGTGGGCCCGAAGAATCACGGCGGAGGCCACGGTAGAGGCCAGAAAATAGGCGAGGTTTCGGTTTCCTCTGTTTTTCCAGTTTTGGTTCAAATCAAAAGTCGTGGGTTTTGGAGAGTTGTTGAATCGTTTTATTGGTCATACCAGCTGTAGGAAGGTATTACTGAGCTAAGGATTCGAACCAGTACCCTGAGAAGACTGATGGTGGCCGGGAACAGGAACTAAACTTTCTGGGTTTGGTTCGAAGTTTGGAAGGTAAGAATCAGGGCTCCTTTTCTTGTGTTAACTAGTTGAATCAATTGCAGAGAGAATGACGAAGCTTAAGGTGTAGAAAGGACTGAAAAACGGTGAGAAATTGGTGAAAACTGTCCTCGTCGGCTCGGTTGGACCAGATCGGTCTCGACCGGTCTGAATCGGGTTAGCTGGAGGTTGACGATGGCACTGTAGCAGGTGCGTGGCTCCCACGCGCAGCCCCTTTGGGCGACGTGTGAGGGCGCATAGAGCATTTTTGGGGAAAGTGTTCAACATGGTTTTCACTCTAATCGATGTAACGAACATTTTGGGACAAGTTTCGAGTCGATCGGACACCGTCTCGGGGTAGTTTTAAGTGTTCGAAGGTTTAGGGGATTATGTTATTACGTTTAAAAATCCCGAAAAATTGGGGAAATTAGCGTGAGCTTAAATGAAGTGTTTGTGACCCGAAATCGTGATTTGTGACAGGTCAAAATATTCCCGAGGCATCCGAGAAGCGTACGAGACACGATTGACGTATTTCGGACCCAGTGAGTGGACTTTTATTTTATCATTGAGCATGCATAACTATTTTTATCTATTTATTCTACGCTGTTAAATGTGGTTTTATGTTTTGGATTATGATATATCTGTTTTTCATAGTGGCACGGTTTTCAAGATATTCTGCGTATTTTGAAACGTTTTACGAGACATGGATTTATGTTATGATTTGTTATGATTCTAATGCTATAGTGTTGAAACTTAAACATATGATTGGTTTTCAATGATTACAAATGGGTTTTGAGATGTGATTTCAATAACCAAGATTTTGAGTTTTAGAACCAGATTTCGGAAAGTGAGATTCAGTTTTAAAGCTTGAAAATGGGATTTTCGAATTTGGATTCGAAATGATGATTCCGAACACCAGCATGGCTTCAGAATAGTGATTTCGGATTCGGATTTGGAAATGGATTATGGATATGAATTCTGGGTTTGGATTGGGGATCCTGATGAGATTGCGGATTCAGATTCGAAAATGGATAATGGTTTTGGATTGGATTTGCTGGATCTGGTTATTGGGTTTAAAGACCCTGATATGATTATGACGAGGATGGGCTCGGATTGGGTTTAAAGACCCGGATTGAGTTTAAAGACTCGGGAGTTTAAAGACTCGGATATTGATATTTCCCCCGTAGGCCTATTGAGTTTAAAGACTCGGGAGTTTAAAGACTCAGATTATATTGAGGCCTGGATTGAGTTTAAAGACTCGGATAGATCCAGCAGGTTCGATTGATTGATGATATTTTGTATTCCATGTTTTAATGATGATGTTTTTCATAATGATTGTTATACAGATTATATGATTGTTTTCAGATACGTAGTTATGCATGCATGTTTTAAAACGGAGGGTAAACTCTTGGTTTGTTTTTATAACTGTTTTTGTACACCGTTTATTTTTAGTCCACTCACACTTTCTGGTTTTAAATACCCTCAATGTCGTGGTGCGAGCGTTGGGGCTACCGTTGAGGCAGAGGTCGAGGCATAAAGTTACCCGTTGCGCGTTTAGCTCACAGTAGGATGTTGTACTTATCTCGTACTGTTACTATGATCTGTATTACTGTTGACTAGTTGTATGATATTTCTTCCTGGTCTGACAATGTATGTTTTGTCTTATTGGAGGTTATTTTGGTCTTTTGGGTTTGATTGTCAGACGGGAGCAGGGTTCGTCCTGGTTATCGAGGTGATAATCGGGGTGGGTCCTGTCACTAACAATATAAAATTTTAAAGATAAACTTAAATTAAAACATAGTTCTATTGATAATATTGCATTAAAAATATTGTACACATTGAACTTGATAAAAAATAAGTAGAGTATCTACCAGCTTGAAAATTAGATTGGTCTTGATCTACCAAGACACAAAAGTTTTGCCAACTAATGCTATTTGACCAAAAGGAAATGTATTGTTGGACATAGTATTCATATATCTCCTTTGAATGGCCTACTTTTCCTCCATAGATAGGGTAGTTCGGATTTACCCAACTAACTTCTCCATAATCTTCATTGAGATGAGGATCTTCATAGCCTTCATAACCATGTGGCATTTGAGGGAGATGACTGTCTAACAAGGGGTGACGATATGAACCATAAGCATATGGATCATTTGAGATGTTACTAGGATCGGTGCCTAAACTCATTAACTCAAAACTAATTGCCATGGAATCCTCAGAAGATGGGTTTCTATAACCTTCATATATGTTGTGTGTCCGAGTGTAATCTTTTCCAACACCACCGATTCCTACTCCTTCTTCTCTACTCCCATGATTATAATCTTAGGTGACATGAGTGAAATCCGCCTCTCCAGTAAATGGGCTCAAGGGTGCATATGTTTTGGTTACATGTTCATTTCCCACGTCATCATCCCCTCCGTCATCCTTGTCTTCATCGTTTGTCTCAACATCATTTCCTCCATCATCATCATCATCATCATCATCATCATCATCATCATCATCATCATCATCATCTGGAGATTTATTTTGATGAAGTCCCTTACTAGTAGCATCAGCTCGTAAGTCACGTCTAGTGGTATAACCAAACATTGATCTCTCCTATGAAGACATCTCCCGCTCACTTCCTATGTCCTCACTCCCCACTTCTTCAGATAGCACTCTATCGACATTAACACCGTGTTCACTAGCAAGATGTGCTACTCGAGGGTCAGGCCTTCCACTATCATCATCCAAGTGAGCTGGCATAATCCATGCTTGAAGTGGATCAGCCTCATTACCTTCCACATGTTGACCTGCAATTTCCAAAAGGTCAACGTAGTCTTCTTCCACAACTTTACCGGCTTCAGCTTCTTCATCTCTTAACTTGAGTTTCAAGTTGTAATAACAGAAAACAAGTTGTTCTAACTTAGAATATGCGAGACGATTTCTTTGCTTTGTATGAATTAAAGCAAATGTACTCCAATTTCTCTCACATGACGAAGATGATGTCATTTGTGATAATATACGAACTACAATTTGTTGCAAGCTGGGAGAAGTTTGGCCATATAATTCCCACCACTCAGCTGTCAATATAAAGTTTAATGTAAGAGGCATTATAAAGTGCTAAGTCATACAATATCAAGTTAAATGCAAGTAATATACCTGAGGGCATTTTCGTTCGTGATTGTACAGCCATAGGTGAACGAAATGTTTTCCGACCATCTCTAAAGTTGATCAACTACATTAAGGCTGATGTTAATATAATGTCATAGATGTACAGATTCAAAAATATCAAGGTTCATATATGGTAGTGAACTTACGTCTACTCCAAAAAAAATTAAACCCACTTGCCCATTTGGATTCAGTTTGAGGAATACTTGTTGAACTGATTGGACGAGGTAGGAGTCATGCCCAACACCTGCTTGATATTGATATCGGGGATTCAAGTAATAAGCTGCAAATCATGAATGAACTTTGCTTAGTAAACACCAATAAAATAAAATATTAACAAGTTCAATAAGATAGAAACATACCATCGGCATGTAAGGGATGCACTAATGTTTTTTCCCATCGCTCCTGTATGATTTTAAGGACCCACTTCTTCCCTTTAAGACGAGTTATCTTTTCTTTCATTCGATTAGACATATCATACAAGATTGGCATGGTTGGGACTACCTCTGTATCAACAATTCGAAGGATGCAATATAATGGTTCATATATTGATTGCATCATCTCCAAAGACTCCCATAATCTTTGGTCGAGGATATGAGCCTCAACCATATTGCCTTCCAATTTCCTACTCAATGGGCTACCGTACCATTGATCACTGGTAAACAATCTTCTAAGGCCAACTTTGTGCTTAACTATACTGTTTATACAAATATAGTTGGTTGCAAACCGAGTTGCACCAGGACGAACCAAGTCTCTTTGACAGAATTCATGCATCTGAGCTAGTAACCATAGATGATTATAAATGTAGTTAGTTACCTGCCTAACATTTTTTATGATGAGCGACATTGTCTCATTCTTCCCAATATCTTCAAATATTAGGTCGATACAATGGGCTGCACAAGGAGTCCAATAGATCAGATACGTCTTCATCAGTTCTTTTCCAGCATTTTTAAAATTCGACTCATTATCAGTAACGATCTGTACAACATTTTGTACTCCAACCTTCTGAAAAACTTCCTTCAACAAATTTTGTATGTACACATAGTCTTTATGGAATTTGGAAGAATCAACTGACCTGAGAAATACAGTTGAACCCTTACTATATACCATGAAGTTAATTATGGATAACTTCGTTGGACCAGTTCAACCATCACACATTATGGTACATCCATAAGTTTCCCAGTGTCGCTTTTGTTGCTCCACATACGCCGTCATTTCTTCATACTCCATAGGAAGATATTTATTTTTCACTTCATATGGAGAAGGAGTGGACACGCCTTCACCAGCAAACCAAAACATAAGTTAGCATTTAATGTTATTTCATAAGCTAAATAAAAATGTATCATAAATAAATTTATTAAATACCTGCTCGTTGAGTTTCAATAATCATATTCTTAAAATGATGAGAGTTGGCTTTATTTGGAGCCACACCTTCATATATAAAAAATTTACTTATGTATCTACCCAATTTCTCTTTCTCCCTTTCCACATCGATTTTACAGTCTTCTGTTGACTTCGTGTGATTTTGTAGAATTTTGGTTTTGGAGGAATTGAAAATGGATCACGCAAACTTTGTGATCGACGCATCTGTTGCTGTGGTTGACGACTGCTACTGCCTCCTTGAGCACCACGCATGGTACCAACTCCATAATTGTTGACACTTCGTCATGCCTTATCTCTCGATGCATTTACAGCAAAGCGATATGCTGCTCTCTCAGATCTATGCACATCTGGTGGATAAGAGAATCCATCATCATCCTCTTCATCATCGCTATCATTAATCTGAATGCTTTGTTGAGTGTCCAGTGGATCTCCTCTCAAGCCAGCTCGTATATTCTCCCAAATCATATTCTTAGTCTGTTTAGCAGTATCTTTACTTTTGATCCATGCTCTGACCTCATCCCTAATAGCCTTAGGTACATCTTTGCATTTTTGAACATTTTTTTTTTGGATCAAAACCTGTTAGATGAAACTTTAATCGCATTATGCCTCAACTCTGGAACTGATGTAGACAAAACGAACATATGACACCATTTTTATTTCCAGGAATCGCAATGGCATATTTCCATGTTGGGTCAACTCGTCCAGGTCTTGGGCGGCTTTCACTTGCACTTCCAATAGCCATTTATGAAATCTAAGTTACATGAAAAATAATTAGAATTTGATAATGACAAATAATTATAATAATGAAAATAATAATAATAATAATAAAATTATTTCAATTAGAACATATATTCTAAGTTAGACTTTGATGATGATATAAAATTAAGGAGCAAAAACACATATATTCATAATTTTTAATATATATTCTAAAATAAAACATATATTCTAAATTAAAACAAATATTACCAAATATATGAATTAAGCCATATTTTATATTAAAACATACATGACTAAAACTTATTTTAGTAATAAATGATCAATTTATTATTAATAAATGATTACCAAATATTACCAAATATATGAATTAAGCCATATTATTTACCTAATAATAAATTTTGATCAATTAGAACATATATTATAAGTTAGACTTTGATGATGATAAAAAATTAAGGAGCAAAAACACATATATTCATAATTTTAATATATATTCTAAAATAAAACATATATTAAAAATTAAAACAAATATTACCAAATATATGAATTACATCATATTTTATATTAAAATATACATTACTAAAACATATTTTTAGTAATAAATGATCAATTTATTATTAATAAATTATTACCAAATATATTACCAAATATATGAATTAAACAATATTTTATATTAACACATACATTACTAAAACATATTTTACTAATAAATGATAAATTTATTATTAATAAATGATTACCAAATATTACCAAATATATGAATTAAACCATATTATTTACCTAATAATAAATTTTGAATTTTGAAAAAAAGAAGTTTAAGGCTTAATCTATTTTTGATAATTGGGATTAAAAAAATAAATAATAAATGATATAATTTAATTTGACAAATAATTAAATAATATATGTAATTAAAAAAAAGGTTAAGAATGAAACGAAACGCAGCGTTTCGTTTCATTTCTTATTTACTCAACAAATGTCAATCTCGATGACTTTGGGGAAATCGATCGATCGTGAGGGTCAGGGGCGGTGTGAGGGGCGACTTCGAGGGAGGTTCGAGCGACGGACGACGGGACGAGACGAGACGAGACCAGAGGTGGTTCGACCGTTCGAGACTTCGAGCGATGGTGGTGACGATTGACGAGAGGTGGTTCGATCGTTCGTGACTTCAAGCAGAAGTGGTTGACTGAGACTTGGTTCGACCGTTCGAGGTTCTTGCGAAATCGACCGCCCCTATTTATACTCTGCCCGAAATCGAACGAGGTGAGTCCGTGAATTCGTGTTTTTTGTTTCCTTCCTAATTGTTCGTCTGTGAATGTGAAAACTAAACAAAAATCTTTTTGAATGTTTGAATTATTGGATGAGTCCATGAATATTTGTATAATTGTACGATTGAAAAGTCGATTCTCTGTTCAATCCGTGCTCTTCTTTTGTTCGCTTGATTTCGGTGGCTTGCATTCGAATTTCATTCACTTGTTCGATTGTGTGCTCATTCGGTCCAAAAATCGTCGATATCGAACAATATCGGCGTTCGATATCGCCGATATTGTTCGATATCGACGATTTTGGAGGAAGAAATAGGTTCACCCCTTCAGTAGCTGCCGGAGGGAATAATTTTTTTATTTTATTAAAGTAGAAATAGGTCCTTTGTTAAATCTAATTGAGGTTTAATTTTTTTTTATTAAAGTAGAAATAACTAAGATTTAATTAAATAAATTAGAAAAAATAATAATAATAAGAAGAAAAAAAAATATTAGTAGAAGTAAGAATGAGTATTGAAAATCCATGGATAATTTAAATGCTAGATAAAGAATTTTTTTTTAATTTAATGATATTAAATACGCAAGGATAAACTCGTTACTCATAATACCCATGCCTATTGGTATATATGCCCATCCCTTATTTAGCTGTCCCTAACTTCTCGGAGGCGCGCCGATTGGAGCCGAACATTGAGTACGCTTTAACAGACGCTGATTTTCATCGAACTCTATTGTTTGTAAAGGAAAAGAAAAGAGATATGATGCTTTTGATGTTTCAGAAGAATCTAGATTCTCCAACAATAAAAAATAAGAATCCAGATTTTGAGTCCATAAAGCATGATCCACCACTATGAGTTGGGTTTTTGTAATGTAATTTTGGGCCTTCACTTTGGGTTACGTTACATCTAACTAGCGACTATGTCTACACATTGCAGTGGAGTTGTTAAAAACTTTCTCCATTAAACACAGATTAAAAATGATCTTTTTATATCCTAGCTAACTTCATACCCAAAATTTGTATGTGTGAACCAACTACGTACAAAGAGACTAGACATTTCTGTTTGGCTTTTTCTAATTTGAGTCAAAACTAAAATAATGTCGTGATTGTCCTTGATTAATTAGTAGTTAATTAAGTCCACCGTACACATTAACATTTTAAAAATAGATTTAGTGTTATATGTGTAACAGCTGTTTTCTTTATTACTTCATTTGTTTTACTTTAATAAATCCATATGGGATTAAGATTTTAACATAATAATATCCAAGACATTAGTCATTTTGGCCCCTTTCTCTTTTTCCAAAGAAACGGGGACAGATGCAGCTTATAGATCCTTAATCCTTTTGTAATGCTTCTTAATCTTGTATTATCATAAGCTAATAAAGTTGTTCCTCAGTTGAAACCAAAATTGTCGGTGGTTGACAAAGGCTTTAGTTCTGCTTCGTTCGGTGAACCCACATCATCTTCTAAAGTTGATCGGTGTCGGTTCACGACAAAGCTTTGTTTGCTGAGTCAGTCCATGGCTGAGCAAAAGCAAGCCCTTTTTATCAAGACTGGAAATTTGATCATTTTTCTTAATTGATTCATTTTCTTCTTTTATCTGTAAGGGTTAATTTATTACTTTTGTTTTCCCCAAAAAAAAAACAAAAATGATAAACAATTGGTAAATAGAACCATATTTGTATATATATATATATATTGATTAACTTTTTTTTTTGTGATTAAAAAAACAAGTGATAAAATGTGGATATATTACATAAATTATATAAGAGCTTGCAAAACTCTCTCTCTCAAATTCAGAAATTGCAATCAGGATTATTCTACCGATAGAGGAATTGCTGAGTTTAGGAGGGAGAGCTTAGTGGATAAGCCATCAAAGTAAATGTGGAGAATTTTGGGGGTTTAAGTTAGAGTTTCTGAGGAGAGAGAGAAGACGAAGAGGAAGAAGATGAATAATATTTAAGGACATTTAAGGAAAAAGACCATAATTTTAATGGTGTCAAAGACGAAATCCGTTAAATGATGCAACTGACATAATATTGCACCAATTTCTTGTGCAAAGTGGAACAATCGTTATTGGTGCATTTTGAGACACGATAAAAAACCTAAAAAATATTTGAAACTTAATTACCTTTAAACCGAGTATATATGATAAAAGTCAATCGTGATTCATTAAAGAGTTGAGAAAACACTGGACGTGAGTAAACTAGAAGGTAAAAACCATCTGAGCGTCATTCCGTATACTCATGGTTTCATGACGTAATTAAGGGACAACCACGAGGAGCACGACCAAGATTTTCTTGCTCAGTTATTTACCAAAAAAAAAAATAAAGGAAAAAGATTTTGTTGTTGAGTTGATGATGATAAGCTAGCTAGGGTCAAAGTAATGCATGCACTATGCAGGTACTATTAATCAACGCGTAGATCGTATGCTTTGGTAGCCTTCTAGTTCTAGACTTCTGGGCATCATATTATATAATCCCAAGGGATTAATGATATGAAAACGTTGAATGTTGTATTGACAGAGACATGGTTGAAGCCTAGTGAAGGTGGGTCTGTTTAATTATCAATGCATACGTTGAAGCTTATTAGTTAGTATGATCCAGCTGTTTTGACAGTAAACAAAGACTCAAATATGTCCACGTGTGATCTGATTTGGAATCTGGGATATAATGCCATTGAGTTGTGACCCAATAACCAAATTAAAATATATTTATATATACACACACTATGACACTGCGTACTAGGAGTCTAGGAGTACGTGTTTCCGCGTTGGTGGCTATGCCTATGTGGACATCCCTTCATATTTCACGATGAGCAACTGAGCATGCCTCTCATCGAATCGGTTTTTCTTAATAAAATCATTTCCATCCAACTTTCCGAGTCCTATCCCATTCTTTGTTTTTGATTCTTGATCCCAAAATTTATCAAAGATGAAAGTTAAAATTGGAATTGTTATCTTCCTAAATTTTTATTGGATTCATTGATTGAGATTTGAGATTTATCAGATAATTGCTATCTACCTAAATTTGTGTTAGAATCATTGATTGAGATTAGAGACTCTGGTTTTTTTTCTTTCCTAATTTCCATTCATCAACACAAAACTATATGTTTTCTATTATTCTTCATTGTTTTTTGTCATTTGATTTGAAATTTAAAATTGATTTCACAAATTGCACTCATTGTTTCATCTAGGGATACTAAAGTTATATTATGAAAATTCTTTCATAAATTGAAGATATTCAAATATTTAACTCACAATAAATAGTTTGAGATAGAAATATAAAATATTGTTGAAATAAATTGTTTTAAAGCAATTTCCTAAAATAACTTTCCAACTATTTTAACTTGAATTTAGCTTGAATTTGGAAAAGCTGTTGGAGAAGCTCTGATGATTTAGGGTAAATTACATATGTTATTTAATTTCCTGTGATTTTGTTTTTATCTACAAAATATGACTGTAAAAAAAATATGAAGGAATGCATGAGGTAAAAATGGAGTGTGAAAATCAATTCACATGAGAAACTTATTTAAAGTACGAAGAAACTTCGATTCATTAGATGTAATGTATTTAGAGCGATTTTTAAGTAACAGTTTGATATGTATGCTATTTTGGACATCTCTTATTTAGTAATTTGTTATACTATTGTGTCGTGTAGTGTATTTGCACCGATTCTTGATTGTTACTTAACTAGTTACTTACAATCACTCTATTTAATTGTTTGTAGCGCATTTTTATAATAAAAATAGTACTAATATTGATGGAATGAATACTATAAACGGACACATTGTTTTTTTTTGGAAAATTCATCACATTTAGCCCTATAATATTTACATCTTACCTTGTAATACCTCATATACCACCGTATATATTTTAAATAATCATTTTAAGATTACCTCCATAGAAATTCAACAACCTTGAAGGTCTTTTTCTATATTTTGAATAACAAAGTAATTTTAACAATCTCAATTGCTCTTTTTACACCTCTCAGATTGAGTAACTCTTTCATAAATATTTGGCATAGCATGCATAATGCAGTTTTTTGTGGGAGAATGAGAAAATAATGTGAAATTCCACATCCAACCTGGATGAAGACAATGCCGATTGGACTTGGATTCTTAGGGATCTAAAATGATTTCCATTATGAGTATCATTGTATCCCGCCCGTTCATTTAGATTTAACGGTTATAAATTGATTTGAATTGTTCTTTCATTTTACATGTAGCAAATGCATCCTGTTAAGATACAGTCTATATACATTGATCTATATAATAGAGATCTTGTCAGATCTCTAGAGGATCCTAATCCATCGATCACAAAAAAAGAGCAAATCAAAAGGCCAACACTGAAAATGGCAGTAACATTTAACCTACCGCTGAAGCATCGAGTAAAGTAAGATCCTTAAAATTTACCTTTGAGGTCTAACTAGACAGATTTTAGTCATCCAACGTACATAAAATTGATCACCTTTTCCAATTAATTATCTTAAGGGCTTCAAATACGATCATAAAATTATCGGTATTTTTTATAAATATAATTTGTATATGATCCTTTAAAAAAATCTTTATATGCTGTTTTAATATATTCATGATTTTGCTTAGCCTATATGGGTCAAAAAAATTCGGTAGTCATCAATAATATGATTAATACTCCAATAGTTCCTAAATATGCCTTCAGTGTCATTTTGGTTCATGAACTAAATTATTATATTTTCAAATTTCAAACTATATTAAATATTCAAGCTTGTCATTTTTAGTTCCTAATCGACGCTCAATGTATAATTCAATGACTATTAAAGATATTGGTGAATACGAATCCGTTAAAATCGTTAAACTATCTGCTTCAAACTGTTATTTATTCAACGATTTAAATTTGACTGGATAAAAGTCAAAGAGTTTGAGAATTCAACCCGCTCCGTTAGTAACGATTTGGATTTGAATTTTCATTTTAAAAATCCGTTAAATCCAAATTGAATCGTTAAGATATATATATTAATTTTTAAATATATTACTAATATAAAGTAAAAAATAGTAAATATAAAAGGATGTTCAGATATACCCAGATATATAAATACATGTATACCCATATGAGAGTATAATAAAAGATTATTAAGTGATAATACTTGTTTGATAAATCTTAATATAGTGGTAATGTTTGCAATCCAATCATACACAAGCTTAATGTAAAATTTAAGTATTGATTATTCAGTTTTTTTTTTTAAAAAATTTTGTTATTTATTTTTTTTATATCCTTATTTTTTTTATATCTAAATAGTTTCAAACCGTTTCAATTCATACCAAACCGTTAGTAATAATTTGGATCAAAACGGTTTAATTTATAATTTTAGAAAATTTAAACTATATCAAATTGCTAAAATTTTAACGAATAGAATTTAAATATTATCAATATTACAGTATCATGTCAAACCCCTAATTAAAGATATTGATAATTCTACATCAAGGGGGGGAAAATATTCCCTAAATTAAATCTCTTTGCTGACCTCATGCTCACCCTCTATATATCCTGAGAGAGGATCCAGTGGGCCCAGAATCAACATCCATCTTGGCCACCTGTGCATCCAAACCGCGTTACCAAACAGTCCGTAACACATAACAGACATGACTTAAAAGTTTCTTTATCCATTTCATAGATCCTCTGCATTCAGTCCTCCATTTCTTTATCCATTTCACGGTTTAATTTTGCACTCTGCAGCAACTGCCTGGAAGCTCCACTCCCTCCCAAGTCCCAGCTTATTAAGTGACGGCGTTTCAAATGATCCATCACATCTATAAATATGTAAGTCGACCCAATGTCTTTCATTCTTTCTACTCCACTTCAATCACAAAATAAACCAAACCGAACATTATATATTGGCTCGAATTCCGGTTCATGCATATATGGGAGAGCCCGGTTCAACCATCCCCTGCGGACCTGCCAGTTCCACCTACAGAGGTGTCCGCAAGCGGAAATGGGGCAAATGGGTATCCGAAATTCGAGAGCCCGGAACCAAAACCCGAATTTGGCTAGGCAGCTTCGAGACCCCGGAGATGGCGGCAGCCGCTTATGACGTGGCAGCATTGCATTTCCGGGGTCGAGAGGCGAGGTTGAACTTTCCCGAATTGGTCAACCGCCTCCCCCGCCCCGCCAGCTCAAGCGCCGAGCACGTTCGCATGGCAGCGCATGAGGCCGCCGTGAAGCTGAGGAGTAGTGGTACTCCGGCGGTCGAACCTCGTGATGGTGATGATGAATTTGGCGGGAGTTGCAGCTCGAATGCGGGGCCGGTCACGGTGAGGCTGTCTCCGAGTCAAATTCAGGCCATTAACGAGTCACCGTTGGACTCTCCTAAGATGTGGATGCAAATGGCTGCAGAGTCGATGATGTTTTCGTGTAACTTTGAGGATGAGTGGGAGGATATGCAACATGATTCTCTTTGGGATCCTTAGGTAAAAGTTTACCTAGTACGTACAATGACAAAATTATACGCTATTTTAAAAACAAATATGAATTATTCTTCTATATATTATAAATGTGTTATGTGTGACGTACTTTGACTATTAGTATATAAATACTGTGTTGTTATTTAAGTATATATTAACAATCATTCATGAACGATTGTATTCAAACCGATCATTGGTCTGAATATATATAAAGATTAGTAGGGTTTGAGATTTTGATTATTCGTTGGTGGTGCATCAAGATTGGAGCTCGTAGCCAGTACAGGACTGTACGTAAGAGAAAGTTTTGGAGGATCCCATTGGGCAATGGAGCCATGGAGGGATATTGGGTAGTGGGATGTGTAGTTGATTTGTGTTATGAAAAGGCCACAAACTCACAAATTGGCTACTTTTTTAAACAGCTGTGGAAGAGTACGTGGTGGTGATTTTTTATTTTATTTTCATTGTTAATCATTTTGATGCAATGAATATGAATTTGTAATTCGGGTTGATTACTAGCTAGTTATATGAGTGTATTACAATATTCTAGTTCTTTTTATTCCAAAAAAAAAATCTAGTTCTTTCGATTATTTTTCATGTCTTCCTAGCGATATTAGTAGCTCACATTTAATTTCTTTTAATTAATTGGTAATAATGAATCAATCTTGTAACTTACTAGTTACAATATCAACTATATATGTGTTTTAGCAAAACGAATCATTAATTTGCCCCTTGCTGTAGTTCTTTCAGCTTTTTCAGTCTCAAAAAAAAAAAAAAAAATACGAATCATTTGCTTTGATTTTATACTCAAAAAGAGCGATCGTGGATTGAATTAAAATAAACTGCAATTAATTAGTCCGGCTGGATTTGTAAGATTTTTTATGAGTATAGATTGATTTATAACGCCTTTAGCTAAGATATAAGTTAGTAGAGTTTTACCGATTTATAAACTCTCAAACTTATTAAACCCTTTAGACTCATTAATGAATAAAGATTCATAAACAATAACAATGTTAATTATTATTGTTTAATTAGGAGATAGAGATTTTTTTTTCTTTCCTGAAGATAGAGGTTCCTTGATAGGAGGACTTCTCTTAAGACCTTTATAAAAATTTGGTCCATGCTCTCACAATAATTACGTTGTCATTCTAAAGTGCTTAACTTATCCATAAGCAAAGAGAAACTCGCTGATTATTGATAGAGAGGAGAAGACCGACTTTTGAGATTAAGAAGAATCATGTCTTCTTCAAGTATGTATTATTTAGTTTAATCATCTTAGATTAATTGTTATATATATGGTATTGTGATTCTTAAGATTTAGTTGAATTTATATGTTAGATTACTTAAGAATTATTCTTACAGGATTTCGACTTGGTTAAATGAAATGAGATCATATTGAATAAATGAGTTGATTTTTTGATATACCTTCGTCACATCGAATGGAAATTAACCTTCTCATTTGAATTTTTTAATGTTGCGAATTTTTGCTATATATATGTTATAAATGAAATTGTTTCTCTCTTACATATCATCATTCCATGCTCATATCTATAAGAAACCAACCAAATTGATGGTTGTTTAATCATCCCTATGTATATTAAACAAATCGACAATTTGTAAAATGTGTGATATTATTTGAACTAAGTACACAAACTTAGATGTATGGACACCTAATGAATGACAATACACGTGTGAAAAATGAAATCAAACTTGTTTTGAATTCAAATTGGACAGTGCTATTTCAAAACTGTCATGAGGAACCCTAACTGCCAAGTTCAGAGGCTTGGCCCGATTATGGTATTGTGTAGAAAAGAAGATCTTGGTCCCTCTTCTCGAATAACCTGATCAAGAGACAAACTTCCTGACAGGACCCGCCCCGATCCCACAGGGACCACAAGGGGACGTGCCCTGCTCCCGTCTGACACTCAATAATTCATACCAATTTTTAACCTCAAACATTTAAAAGCATAAATAACCAAATTAAAGTCATACATAAAATCCGAATTAAACGAATGTCAGACAAGGGATATAATCCAAAATTACAAGTTTGCGAGCACGACTCTAAAGTAATCCTGCGGGTACACTGCCCAGCAGGGGTTCAGGTACGCAGAAGTAGATCTATGCCTCAGCCTCTGGTTCCTCCTCTACCTCAGTTTCCCGACCTGGAGGGGTTATCAAAACAGTAAGGGTGAGTGGACCGAAACACAAGTTTATGAAATCGTTTGATAAGTAAAACATATAATTTACCCCTCCGTTTTCCAAACATGCGTGCACCATAATTCCAAAATCATAAACCATATAATATGAACCATAAGGCATATAGCAAAACCATAATCATAATTTTAGTTGCTGCACTATACACTCCAATCCCGACATCCCTGATGTCTGACGTCCCTGACGTCCAATAAGGTCACAATCACAAGGCTACGCGTGCCACTCGGGTCTCAATTTCCGAGTTCAATCCCCGAACCCCGTTCGGGTACAGCATCCCCGATGCTTAGCGTCATAGACGCTGGACGTACTAGACGTCCGTGACCTCTCCGGGGTACCTCATCCGGAGGAGACAATATAATATGGAAGGATTTATACAGTGCAGTACTAAATACATTTTATTGATATCCACATACAAAACATATATATACCGAATCAATCATTAAGTTTCATCCAACGGGTCTCAAGCCCAAATACCGTGAAACGTGCCATAACCACATTTTCCATATCATCAAAACCATCATTGTTTTAGCATGTGAATAAGTATAATAAAACCAGAAAACATTTATGCACACAAGGGTTTAAGAAAATGGCCCACTCACAGTACAATCCTGCTAGAAACCGAACGTATACCCTCGTCCTGGTACAAATGTACAATCCCTGTCAAGTCCAAGTATTCGTAAAGGTCAAATTAAACCCCCAACATTCAACCATGAAAGCCTAGGTCGAAACCGACCCGGGAAAGCCGCCCGAACGCGCTTCCCAAGGCAATAAACCTTATTTTGACCAACTTAATGATCTCCGATCGACCCGAAACCACCGCCATTGGATCCGGATCGTCGAAACCTAAAGAATGGTGGTGGTCCCACCAGAAACACTGTTCACACGCGCCCCCACGCGCCGGTCAACGCGGCGGTCAACGGTGGAACAGTCCTGCTGACGTCATCGCTGACGTCACTGCTGACGTCAGCATGACGTCATCTGACAGCTGTCAGGTCTGACATGTCAGACTCTGACAGGTGCCACGTGTCAACATCTGATTGGTCCACCCCACTGATCTGTCAGACCACGTGTCAGATCTGACATGTGCCACGTGTCAGCACGGCACTGGTCCACGTCACTGACATGTCAGTGACACGTGGCAGTCCCTGACTGGTCCACGTCACTGACATGTCAGTGCTGACTGTGCACTGACATGTGACACGTGTCGGCTCACGGTTGGTCCACGTCATCTGACAGACTGACAGGGTGCCACGTCAGCACCACTGTCCTCAGACGGGTTGACCCGTTTTCCTGCAACTCGGGTCGATCAGACCCGCGATCATGACCCGGTTGCCATTCCTTCATTTCTGAATCATTTTGGTTCCTTTCAATTCGTATTTACTCGCCTTAAATCCTAGATTAGTTCTATGAAATCAAATTTGAGAAAAACGGATTGAATCGAAGGCCTACCTCGAAGAACAGCCCTGGCCTCCCGTCGCCGTTTTGCTACCTCCCTGAGCTCCACCGGCCACGAGATCGATTCCAGTAAGTTCCTGGAGGTTCCTAGAGTTGGTTAGGATCATAATGGACTAAATTGAACGTGGGAAAAGGATTTACCAAAAATCTGGTTTCGAAACCGTTTCGGGTTCCCCTGCTTCCTCCCACGCCGCCGTCCTCCGCCGTGCTCACTGCCGCCGTTCAGCCTCGCCGGCAAGTCCCCAATACACAGACACAGGGAGTGGATGGTTTGCTGGAATGTTGGATCGAAATGGCTGAATGTGCTCTGCGGGTATGATTTATAAAGAAATGGAGGGAAGGAAATGGACGGCTCAGATTTGATCTCCAGATCAGATCAAGGGCTGAGATCAAATCTGGGGTTTTCAATCCAAAGGCTGAAATTTAAAGCTGATTCAAATGTTAATTAATTCAATAGTGGATCTGATCCAATCTAGCCAATGGGTGAGTGACACTTGTCACTCCCCAGGTGTCCTTCAATCAGAATTTCTGAATATAATATTCGACACGAAAACCGAGACACGAACTTCCCGAATTCACGTTTCTGACCATAACTTCCTCGTACGAAGTCCGATTTCGGCGTGCCGCCTGTCTACGGACTCAGGACGTCGAGGCCTACCCAACGGTCCTTGAGTCAACTGAAAATTAGTTGTCAAAAGAAAAGTCAACATTTTCCCCCGGAAGTCCAAATTACGGTAATGCCCCTGAACTTCCGATAGCCATAACTTTTTCCCTGATCGTCCGAATTGGACGTGCCACCTGTCTATGAACTCGTGACGTCCCGAACTACGTCACGGTCATAGGTCAAAGTCCATTTAGTTCATCAATCAAAAAGTCAATAATTTGACCATACCATTCACAAGGGTAAAATCGTCAAATCACACATTGAATTACAAAATGAGAATCCTCGAATTTCCGGGGTGTTACACTTCCCCTATATGAAGTTGATCATTTTGCATTAAAAGAAGTGAACACCAATGTCTTATACTCACAAGGCCTCGTTGCAAGGTTTTCAACGATGACCTCCATCACAAGTAAGTGTTCATCTCTTCTTGTTTTGATACTGCAGTAATCTATGTTAATATGAACGTGATTTAGGAGATGATTGATGATCCTGTTGTGTTTTATACAATTGAATTCTAACAATTGGTATCAAAACAGTTCAATATCGTTCAAATTGGGATTTTTTTTCTTGTTTTCGAATACGGTTTAGGGTTTCTTTGTAACAACCCATCCCGATTTCCGAGATTAGATTAGTGACTAATCATGATTAGTGAGGTTAATCAGTGATTAGTTGAGCGAAATCGGACGAACGATGCAAAATGACCGTTTTCTCCCTAGAATGGGCAAAACGTTGACTTTTCATTTGGGTGATCAAATGGACCTTGGCCGATAACCGTGATGTAGTTCAGGACGTCACGAGTTCATAGACAGATGACACGTTTAATTCCGACATTCGAGGAAGAAGTTATGACGTTCGGAAGGTTAAGGGCATTTTGGTAATTTTGGTTAAAAGAGGCAAATTGTTGACTTTTGGACCGGGAAGTCCGATGGCCAAGGGCCAAGGACCATTACGTAGATCGGGACGATACGAATCCGTAGACAGACGGCACGCTGAAATCGGACTTCGAAAGGGGAAGTTATAGGTCACGGAAGGTCGATTTCACTATGCACGTATTTCGAGACGATAATGAGGTGGCCTATTCTGATTGGCCAGATATTTTAAGTGGGACTCATGGATGGGTGACAAGTGTCACTCATCCCATTGGTCAATTTGACAGGACCCACCCCGATTATAGCCTCGATAATCGGGAAGCATCCTGCTCCCGTCTGACAATCGAATCCAAAAGACCGGAAAACCAAATAATATTACATCACACCCATTGTCAGACCAGGGAGATTAAAAAAATACATCCGACCGGACGTCAAGTCCACAGTTTCACAGAGCACAATATTACAAAACAAATTAAAGAACAAATCCTACTCTGTGAACTAACTACTCCACAACGGAAAACTTTATGCCTCTGCCTCTGCCTCGGCGCTAGCCCCCGAACTTGTACCACGACCTGGAGGGTAGTTAAAACAACAAAGTGTGAGTGGACCGAAACAAAGGTTTACAGAAAACAATTTAATGAAATCGGGGTTCGCCCTCCAGTTTTATAACACGCATGCATAACCATATATACAAGAAAACCGCGTATTAACATTTGAAAAACTCTTTCTCCGAAACCCATGTAAAACGTTACAGAAAAACCATCACAACTCGTGTAAAACAATATAATATTACAAAAATCCAGAATTTGTCATTTGCAACATCATTTACGCAAACCAAGTAAAAAGTGAATCAATATTCGCAATTAAACCGTTGGATCCATCTGAGTCTTTAAACTCAATATCAGGCCTTCCCGGGATATCAACGAGGCTTTAAACTGAAAACATGATCAATAGGCCTCGGGGGTATCACCATAACCGAGTCTCTAAACTCACGAGTCTTTAAACTCAATCCGGGTCTTTAAACCCAATTTTCGGGCCCGCCCCCGTCATCAATAAACCGGGTCTTTAAACCCAAAACCAGATCCAACAATCAACCGGGTCTTTAAACCCAAAACCATTTTTAAACACAATAAACTAGGATTCATCATAAATCGTTTTCCGACCTCATTCCGAAATCATATCTCGTCATAATAGGATTTATGTCCGAATTCACATGCAAATTCCCAAACATGCAATTTCCGAAATCACTTCACAATTATAATCAAAACATCATAAATCCATAACATGCATAATCATATCCAGATACTTCATCAAAACATCATTCATGCATAAGCGAAAACCGTAACCTCGAAATGTGTGAAATACGATAAATATCTCGAAAAGCGTGAAAACTCGTAAAACCGAAATATCATATCACCATCATAAAATCATATGTGAAACCATAAGATAAATAAGTAAAATAGTCATGCATGCCCGGTTTAGAAATCAAAAAGTCCACTCACTGTTTTAGGACGCGTCAATCGCGCCCCTGCGCTCCTCAGTAGCTTCGGAGATGTCCGGGCCTGTAAAAACGTACAAGATGGGTTACAAACATCCTCAAATAGCTCGTATGATTTTCCCTCAATTTTCCGGATTTTTCGACGAAATAAACCTTAAGGACCTAAACTTCCGAACTCCTGAAATTATTCTGAACGACCCCCGATCGACTCGAATCCTAAAGGTAAAATGTTAATTAGACTGAAAGGAACAAATTCCATGTTGACCGTGATCGGAGATGACATCACACGCGCCGTCACGCGCCACCCAAAGTGGCTGCGTGTGAAGACCACGCGCCTAGCTATAGTACCTTCTTCCTTACCCGAATAGACTGATAAACGGGTCTGATACCCGTGGTTCAACCCGATCAGTTAACCCTCAATTCTCAATCAATTCCTCCCGTTTTCAATCCTATTATCTTCTCAAATCCATTAATTTTAGGTCTGCATTAACGATTGACCTCGACTAACACTAAATCGATCCAACCCAGACCCGAACAGACGAACGGGTCGTCACTCAGAACTCACCCAAAACAGTTCCATTATCCAATTAACTTCACCAGTAGCTTAAGGGGACCTAGATGAACCAAATCATCCAACCAATTGACCCCAAACTAACCTGGAAGTTGTCGTCCTCAAGCTCGACAATCCTCAGAACCAGGGAACTTAGTTCTTGGCCAATTCATGAGTGCTGTCCTTCGAAATCGATGTGGTCAGTTTCTTTTTGCTCCCAGAAGAGTAATACGGCCCTTGGTTTCGTTCAACAAGCCTCAGGAATTAAATTTGATTTTTCCCTCCAACTGGTTCATCTCTGAACTGGAACTCAGGTTCTTGGGCAATCCGTGCTCCAAACTCTTCAACGCTGGCACAGCAGTGTTTCTGTCACTCCCAGAAGACTCCCTAAGTGTTTAGATTGGTCCCTCAACCAGTAGAAATCGAATTATGAGTTTTCCCCCCAAAAACCCGAAAATGTTTTCTCACGGTTTTTCTCAACCTCAGCCTTCACACTGATGCACCAAATGACCCAAACGAATCCTCTCCTCACTCTCTTACACGGTTGATCGATCAATGTGGCCAATAACTCGTGGGAGACCAACTGTGATCTCTGAAAATGGTTTCCCGCAAGCACAGAGACCACGGCCATTTTAAAATCCAGTCCGTGCACTGAGCTCAGTTCAGTCTCCCATGGGTGCCTCCCACTGCCTCAATCCACATAAACAAATCGCCTGAGCCATTCCACTAACACTTTAAACAATTGCACGCACAAGACACCATGGCATAGCCGTGTGCTCTGTTTTTTACGGTGGTGCTACAGTAACCGCCGTGAAATGACCAAAATGCCCCTCTGTACAATAATTACCAAAATGCCCTCCAACTTCCGTGACCCGTAACTCGGTCACCCGATGTCCGTTTCAAGCGTGCCGCCTGTCGTTGTACTCGGGGCGTCGAGACGAACCTAACGGTCTTCGAGTCAAGTGAAAACCAAATGTCAAACAAAAGTCAACTTTTTCTCCTTATAACGTCCAATTTACGATAATGCCCCTGGACTTCCGCACGTCATAACTTTCACCCTGTTCGTCTGAATCAGACGTGCTACCTGTCTGTGAACTCGTGGCGTCCCGAACTACGTCAGGGTCATCGGTCAACGTCCGTTCGACCCTCCAATCAAAAAGTCAACAATTTGACCATACGAATCACAAGGGTAAAAACATCATTTTATTCATTATTTTACAATATTACATTTTTCGAATTTCCGGGGCGTTACATAATTTCCCTAATTTTTGGATCTAAGTAATTAAATAATATTATTTTAATCATTTTATAATCTAATCTACCCACCACTAAATCCTAGCCATCCATTCCATCCCTCAATCAATCATCACCATCCATCTAATCCTCATCTCTCTCATCTGATCAACATCCCATATCTTCTTCATCAAACTTCATTTTCTTCTTTGTTTTTCTTCACAAACCCGAACCACCATTTTTACATTCTCCCATTTCCAAACAAACACCACATCTCATCACCATGATCATGTGTGCCCGTGTGTGACCATGAGAGAGTGATGAGAGACTGAGAAGGAGAGCCACAGCTAGGGACGACGGAGGCCACGGCGGGGAGAGTCGACCGTGAGGTAAAAATATTCAAAAATTGGAAGTTGGTTTTTAAGGCTTGTTAATCGAACCTAAGGATTGGGTTTTGCTTCTGGTGGTTTTGTGAGTTGAAAGGGGTTCTTTTCAAAGGCTTGGACGGCCAGGAGTGACGGCGGGTGGAGGATGCAGGCACCACCGCCATGGCCGATTAGAAAGGTATGAGTTTTGGTGGTTTCTCCTCTGTTTTTAATGTCTAAATGATAGGGTTTGAGATTAGGAACATTTAAGGATTAAAAAAAGATGAAATGGACCAAAAATGGACGACTTAGGGCCTTGAATCGGTCCAGACCGGTTCGGCAGGTTCAAACCAGTCGAACCCGGTCCAGTCGAAGGTTAGGGACGGTGCTACAGTAGGCGCGTGATCTCACGCGCAGAAGCTTCCCTGGGCGCTTGGAAGTGCGTGTCCTATCTTTTGGGAATATGTTCAACATGTGAAACCTTCTATTCGATGTAACGAACATTTTGGGACTGATTTCGTGTCGATCAGACACCGTCTCAATAATGTTTGAGGCATCAGAAGGTTTCGGATCGGGATTAAAAATAGTTAAAAATTCCAAAAAATTACGGGGCTTTAGTGGGAGGTTAATTAAATAGTTAATAACCTTCTATTACGATTTGGACAGGTTTGGGAGTCCCGGTAACGACGATTTACCCGGTGAGGTTTACGGCACGCAAACCGAGACGGCATCTTAGGATGGTCTGTGAGTGGACCTTGATTTCTAAATTGTGATGCATGCATAAATGTTTTATATGGATTATGATGTGATTATATGATGTTGATTTGGATATTGATGAATTATATGATTTCACGCATTTCGAGGCGATTTACGTGCTTGCACGTAAATCAAGGTTTTCAATTTTACTCTGATTTTCCGTACTTATGGTTTTGGAAATAGTTGAATGAAATGGTTTTGGATTTGAAAAGGTAAACACGGGTTCGATGACACGACCCATCCCAATCCCCCCGGGATTACCATGGAATGTGACGTGCTCCCGTCGGACAAGAGGCGTCCGACAAGGGATAACCGATTGCCTTTGCCCAACCGGGCTTCCAGAGTGCGTAAGGATCGATGGAGGAGGTGTGCGATGCTCAGGTCTCTGCTGCAGTCGTATTCGGAATCAACCTGAAGGGCATTGAAAACAAAAGCTGTGAGTGGACGAAAATAAACAAGTCTGTTTAAAACATTTATAAGACATTTATGCCCCTCAGTAAAATCATATGCATGCACCAAAACCAATAATCCCATATTTATTTAGAAATAACCATTAGGGCCTTAGCCCGGAAACCAAAGCATAGTTTCAATTTCCAAAAGTAAATCCAAGAGTTATTTCATAAATCCAGTAATATGAACCATAAGGCATATAATATAAACCATAACCATTATTTTAGCCACTGCACTATACACTCCAATCCGACATCCCTGACGTCAATAAGGTCACAATCGCAAGGCTACGCGTGCCACTCGGGTCTCAATTTCCGAGTTCAATCCCCGAACCCCGTTCGGGTACAGCATCCCCGATGCTTAGCGTCATAGACGCTGGACGTACTAGACGTCCGTGACCTCTCCGGGGTACCTCGTCGGAGGAGACAATATAATATGGAAGGATCTATACAGTGCAGTACCAAATACATTTTATTGATATCCACATGCAAAACATATAGGTATACATAGATAAAATCCGAACCAATCGTTACGTTTCATCAAACGGGTCTCATGCCCAAATACCGTGAAACGTGCCATAACCGAATATCATCAAAACCATTTATAGATTCCAGCATGTGAACATATATAAAATGTAAACCAGGAAACATTTATTCAATTTCATTTTAGGGTCCCCGACCCGCAATCACATGTAGAAATCAACTGGGCCCCTGGCCCGATTCCACAAGTTAACTGGGCCCCTGGCCCGATCCACATGTTAACTGGGCCCCTGGCCCGATTTCATAATTCAACTGGGCCCCTGGCCCGATTTTACATTATTCAAGTTCGTAACCGTTTCATGAAATCATATCCAACCACATTTATGGAAATCGGTGAAAATCCAGAAAATCTCGGTTTACGTGCAAATACGTAATTCACCTCGAAATGCGTGAAATCATTTTAAATTCAACGATATCCAAAGTAAATCATTTAATCATAATTATAACAATCATAAGACAGTTATGCATGCATCGAATTTATGAAACCAATGTCCACTCACAGACCGTTTAACCGAGCGCCTCGATACGCGTGCCATAGGCCTTCCCGGGCCACCTCACTATCACCGGGACTCCCAATCCTGTTCAAATCAATTTAGAGGATCACTAACCTCATCATTAACATCCTATTCAAGTCCCGTAATTTTCCCGAATTTTTAAGTATTTTTAAACTGGATTTAAAACCTTCGGACATCCCGAACAATATCGAGACGGTGTCCGATCGACACGAAACCAATCCCAAAATGTTTGTTACAATGTATAGGATAAAAGTCATGTTGACCTCACCTCGAGATTCGTGCCCACGCGTCGTCACGCGCCGCCGTGAGTGGCTGCGCGTGAAAGCCACGCGCCTGCTACAGTGACTGCTACAGTCACCATCTTCACCCGAATGACTGGTAAACGGGTCTGATTACCCGCGATCTGACCCGGCCAGAAACCTGTCAATTCCCACTTAATTTCATTAATTCAAACAGCTAAAAGGATCGTCCTGTGTCTAATTATGGTTCTGTAAACTCAATTACACCCATAAATCCTTAATCCAACAATTCTCTCGAATTCAAACTCACGGTCAAAACATTCGAAACTCACACAAATCATCCTGGTTTTCAAATTAAAAGATACAGAAGCTTCGTATGACCTAACCAATCATTAATCCGTAACTGAATTCAGGAATTCTTACCCGTAGATGGTCGCCCTCAAGCTCCAAATTCCCCAGAAACTGGAACCTGCGTTCATGGCCAAACCGTGATCGATACCCTTGCCAATCGATACGGTTGAGTTCGTAATGAACCCAGAAGAGTATTACAGCCCTTGGTTTCATCCAAAACACCACACATTTTAAATTCTGATTTTCCCTCAATTTTTCCAGATTTCTCCAATCTCTGTTTCTCTCCAATTCGACAGTCCTCACTTGCCCAGAATGAATCCTCACGACTCACTCACAATTATTTAATCCAAATCAGTTGTTTAAAGCACCCCAATCATTCTTCAATCCTCTGTGTAAAGTTTCCCGCACTGGCCCGAAACCATTAAACAAAACCAGTCCATGTTGTGCAATCAATTGCCAGCTCCCCACATGTGCGATCACACTTCAAAGCTGCTCCAAAACGGTCCATTAATTGATAAACAACCCATGGGATCGATCGCACAAAGTATCCCACCCACGGCTGCTCGATCAAACAGTACCCACCGTGTGAAATTACAATTCTGCCCTTGTGCAGAAAATTACCAAAATGCCCCTCACGCATCCTGACCCGTAACTCGGTCATACGGACTCCAATTGATGCGTGCCGCCTGTCTACGAACTCAAGGCATCGAGACCTTCCTAACGGTCCTCGGTCCTCGGCCATCGGACCTCCCGATCAAAAAGTCAACATTTTCCCATACATCGTCCAAATTACGAAAATGCCCCTGGACTTCCGTACATCATAACTTTCACCACGAACGTCGGAATCGAACGTGCCACCTGTCTATGAACTCGTGGCGTCCCGAACTACGTCACGGTCATCGGTCAAAGTCCATTTGACCATCCGAATTAAAAGTCAACGTTTTGCCCACGCCCAGGGGCAAAACGGTCATTTTGCACAATTCGTCCAAAATCGTTCAACTAATCCCAGATTAGTAAATCACAATTAAATATTATTAAATCCCGATATTCGGGACGGGTCGTTACAACCTTCCCTCCTTAAAGAATTTCGTCCTCGAAATTACCAACAATCTTATTCCACAACCACCTTGTGGAAAACAATTCGACCACACATCTGTGTACACTTGTACACCCACATACTGGGACAACACCAGCCTCGCTTGTACCCAGACATCCCATCACAGTCATACGTCATAATAGCAGCAACACTCGACCACCGCGAGTGGGAATGATCACCTGATCCGCGATAAAATCGCATAACCATTTAGCTGACTCCTTCAGCTAAACGGTTCCCTTCCATTGCCACTAAATCCTTACATTTGCTCCCATTGGGAGTCACCAACTCTCATTTGTCAGTCCATGCTGACACCATCAGTCAAACTATCACCACTAAGCTTACCACCCTAGTAAAGCCCCAACCATCTGCCAGTCAGTGACAACGCCACACACTACATCACTCTCGATGTGGCGTAAGATCAACCACATGATCTCGATTCGCAGGGCAAGCCCATTCCTGCGACCTAAATAAATCTCAATGTCCATAATCGCCGACTCCCTCAGCGAACCAAA
Organism: Prinsepia uniflora; assembly: GCA_032719365.1. Taxonomy (NCBI): domain Eukaryota; kingdom Viridiplantae; phylum Streptophyta; class Magnoliopsida; order Rosales; family Rosaceae; genus Prinsepia; species Prinsepia uniflora. The sequence goes on along the minus strand of CM064865.1, from coordinate 10,768,974 downwards.
ATGCTGGGAAATCACGGTGTGATCAAGTCACACAAGGCTACTCGTGGTTACTCTGACCACCAATTCACTCATCCTGAGTGTACGTATACCGTCAACTTACTCCATCAAGTGGTGTAACTGGAACACATTGAATACCAGCCCAGCAGTGAACACACATATCAATACCGGGGTTCCACTAGCCAACCGTGGCCAAGAGCACCTGCTCATACAATCACTGAACCCAGACAAAATCACTCTGCCCGGCGCACAGTATCCAATGTCCAGTCCACAATACAGCCAAACAAATGATATCAGAACCAAGCCGATTACCAACACATTAGTTACACACCACTGGTACATCCCACGTACCGCCATTAGGCACCACTCAACCTATCAATCCTCGTACAACGTACCCTGTACGTACCTCAATCCATCAATCTGACTATAGCCACCCAGGTCATAGCCAAACACGATCTAGTAATGGAGTACATTTGCTCAAACCAACATGAGACAAAACGAACTCCACCCGTCATCTAGTTCCAATTCCGAATCCGAATCCGCAATTTCGTAAGAAATTCCGAATCCAAACCCAAACATCACATTTTTAATCCATTTCCAAATCCGAATCCGGAATCATTATTCCGTAAGCTAGCATTGGAATAACCATTCCGTACCCAAATCCAGTAATCCATTTTCGAGCTTCGCAATCGAATCCTGAATCGTCACCCAGAAATTCGATTCCAAAACCCAAAATCCCGTTTACGTCCATCAAGACGTAACTTAACCGATCCTATCGGTTACCTGCTCAAAATACTCGATTAACTTCATAGGGAAGCCAATCCCAATATCCACACGTCAAAGGTTGACAAAATCCGACCACATCGGAAACCTACTCAACCGAGTAACAAGCCATATGGACTTCACTCCGAAAAGAAGTTCAGTCCCGTTATTTACGACTCACATACCATGGTAAGAGTGATAAACTCTCCACCCATCTGGATCATCAAGATCACAAACCATATCCATCGCTACGTCACCCGACAAGTAACATCACGATCCTAGATCGTCACATTGACCAAAGTTGATAACATCACAATTCAGATCCACCTGGGATCCACACATGCTCACATAGCTAACAATCCACCTGGAAGCTGATCGTAGGGTCTTACACCCTCAATTGAATCCTTCGCCAAATTTCCCTTGGTGGAAAGATGACCTCGCATTTCCCACCAAATCCACAATCATACACAACTTCTTGTGTCCAATGACCCCAAGCCAAACATGGGTCCACCAACCAATACACACTCAACGTACTGGTAGCAACAAACATCATCTGCCACGACAGGAAATGTGAAGTCACCCTAATGACTTCGGAATACCAATCACTGATTCGGAAACGAGCACTCTTCTCGTCTCCCAATCACAACTCTCCCCGAAACGGGAGTTCCAACCATGTTGGAAACAGACATGCTCCCAATGAGATGTCAAGTCCAACCACTGGACTGCCCATGTCCATACCTTACTTGGACCACCACGTGTCCAAGATCGATTCATTACTCGGACCTCACGTCCGTCAATAATCATGTATGCACACACCCCGATTCCGAACGGAATATCCACAATTTTGCCTGAATGTGCATACCATACTGCCTTTGTCTCACATCTCGACCTTAACAGGTTCAATCCTCAGGTTCCAAGTGATTCACAATCACCAAATCCCACATCAATACCACGAATGGTTTCCCCGACTTTTCCAATTTCAATAATTTCCTTGTATTTCCTGGGGATATAAGAAGTATACCATCATACCAATCTCGGAGTTGACCACAACTCCCCAAGTCCACCAATACACATGACCTAGGGGACAGCATCCCAAGATTCCCCAAATTTTCAATCATACCTTTGATCCATTCATCACTTGTCATCATATATCTGTTAGGACTTATCCCAACACGACACAACCTCTACTGGATCCCATCCAGTCCAAGACTCAACCACCACTGAGTCGCAGATACCAATCATCTGTCCATCATGACAGAGTCACACCCCAACTGGTGGCTCATCGTCATCACAATTACCGTCACCAGCACCAGCGCTAGTACCAGCACCAACATACCATCATCAACACTAGTATCAGCACACAGGCATCCATACTAGTATTGGCATAAAGGTATCACCATACCAACATCCATACATAGCACACGAACATCCACACTAGCACACGAACACCCATGCTAGCACACCGTGTGCTAAGTTGTTACCCTGGATCTCCGTTCATTACGAACGACGATCCCGTAACAGCACTCGTACCCCACGACTATGGGTACCTCCAATTTTCACCATCGGCACATCAGGATAATGGACGTTCCCTGAACATCCCCTGATCCCCAAGTGTCAAAACCACACTAAATACCCTCGATAGCCAGTTATCTCGACACAACTGTCGACCAACAGTCATCGTTGTCAAGATCTGTAACCACACCTCACACTAATATTCGATCCAACACGGGATTCCATATTTTATCTCATAACCGCATCCGTGGATCGAATCCCATAATCCAGACTAGACTCACTAGAGTCATCCACATGGTCATCCATGACCTCAGCCGCTCGTCGCAGCACAAGTTCTCACTTAAAGTTCACTTTTCGGTCCATCAATTATAAATTAGGGTTCCAAGGTCACACCCTAGGGTTCCACCGAACCCAACTGCCTTTTGCAGTAAAATCCACAACCTGACCGACCCCGCGGTCCTGACATCGTATAGACGTCCAATCCAATCCAATCGTCAATTCAACGTGGGTTCCATCGTGGGTTCCACCACGAAGGTCATCAGCTAACTCCGATGCACCAACACCCCGTACACTAGCCAACACTGCCAGGGTCCAAAACTTAGACCAATACTCAACTGAGTTTCGCACTTCCAATCAAATGGGGTTCCCTGAACCTAGCTGTGCCCAGTGGCACAACAATCCATCATCACATGACCGAACCGACGGTCCCACATTACCAGTTAATCGAATACAACCCCATTTGGGTTGAATCGCAACAATGCACGGCGTATCGGGCCAAACACACCCAATTCACCATATAAACCCAAAACTATCTATCAGGTTGACAACGGAACTGCAGCCCAACGAGACATCACACCCTCGTCCTTTGCGCACAAAAGAGCAAAACCTGCTCTGATACCACTTGACACGACCCATCCCAATCCCCCCGGGATTACCATGGAATGTGACGTGCTCCCGTCGGACAAGAGGCGTCCGACAAGGGATAACCGATTGCCTTTGCCCAACCGGGCTTCCAGAGTGCGTAAGGATCGATGGAGGAGGTGTGCGATGCTCAGGTCTCTGCTGCAGTCGTATTCGGAATCAACCTGAAGGGCATTGAAAACAAAAGCTGTGAGTGGACGAAAATAAACAAGTCTGTTTAAAACATTTATAAGATATTTATGCCCCTCAGTAAAATCATATGCATGCACCAAAACCAATAATCCCATATTTATTTAGAAATAACCATTAGGGCCTTAGCCCGGAAACCAAAGCATAGTTTCAATTTCCAAAAGTAAATCCAAGAGTTATTTCATAAATCCAGTAATATGAACCATAAGGCATATAATATAAACCATAACCATTATTTTAGCCACTGCACTATACACTCCAATCCGACATCCCTGATGTCTGACGTCCCTGACGTCAATAAGGTCACAATCGCAAGGCTACGCGTGCCACTCGGGTCTCAATTTCCGAGTTCAATCCCCGAACCCCGTTCGGGTACAGCATCCCCGATGCTTAGCGTCATAGACGCTGGACGTATTAGACGTCCGTGACCTCTCCGGGGTACCTCGCCGGAGGAGACAATATAATATGGAAGGATCTATACAGTGCAGTACCAAATACATTTTATTGATATCCACATGCAAAACATATAGGTATACATAGATAAAATCCGAACCAATCGTTACGTTTCATCAAACGGGTCTCATGCCCAAATACCGTGAAACGTGCCATAACCGAATATCATCAAAACCATTTATAGATTCCAGCATGTGAACATATATAAAATGTAAACCAGGAAACATTTATTCAATTTCATTTTAGGGTCCCCGACCCGCAATCACATGTAGAAATCAACTGGGCCCCTGGCCCGATTCCACAACTTAACTGGGCCCCTGGCCCGATCCACATGTTAACTGGGCCCCTGGCCCGATTTCATAATTCAACTGGGCCCCTGGCCCGATTTTACATTATTCAAGTTCGTAACCGTTTCATGAAATCATATCCAACCACATTTATGGAAATCGGTGAAAATTCAGAAAATCTCGGTTTACGTGCAAATACGTAATTCACCTCGAAATGCGTGAAATCATTTTAAATTCACCGATATCCAAAGTAAATCATTTAATCATAATTATAACAATCATAAGACAGTTATGCATGCATCGAATTTATGAAACCAATGTCCACTCACAGACCGTTTAACCGAGCGCCTCGATACGCGTGCCATAGGCCTTCCCGGGCCACCTCACTATCACCGGGACTCCCAATCCTGTTCAAATCAATTTAGAGGATCACTAACCTCATCATTAACATCATATTCAAGTCCCGTAATTTTCCCGAATTTTTAAGTATTTTTAAACTGGATTTAAAACCTTCGGACATCCCGAACAATATCGAGACGGTGTCCGATCGACACGAAACCAATCCCAAAATGTTTGTTACAATGTATAGGATAAAAGTCATGTTGACCTCACCTCGAGATTCGTGCCCACGCGTCGTCACGCGCCGCCGTGAGTGGCTGCGCGTGAAAGCCACGCGCCTGCTACAGTGACTGCTACAGTCACCATCTTCACCCGAATGACTGGTAAACGGGTCTGATTACCCGCGATCTGACCCGGCCAGAAACCTGTCAATTCCCACTTAATTTCATTAATTCAAACAGCTAAAAGGATCGTCCTGTGTCTAATTATGGTTCTGTAAACTCAATTACACCCATAAATCCTTAATCCAACAATTCTCTCGAATTCAAACTCACGGTCAAAACATTCGAAACTCACACAAATCATCCTGGTTTTCAAATTAAAAGATACAGAAGCTTCGTATGACCTAACCAATCATTAATCCGTAACTGAATTCAGGAATTCTTACCCGTAGATGGTCGCCCTCAAGCTCCAAATTCCCCAGAAACTGGAACCTGCGTTCATGGCCAAACCGTGATCGATACCCTTGCCAATCGATACGGTTGAGTTCGTAATGAACCCAGAAGAGTATTACAGCCCTTGGTTTCATCCAAAACACCACACATTTTAAATTCTGATTTTCCCTCAATTTTTCCAGATTTCTCCAATCTCTGTTTCTCTCCAATTCGACAGTCCTCACTTGCCCAGAATGAATCCTCACGACTCACTCACAATTATTTAATCCAAATCAGTTGTTTAAAGCACCCCAATCATTCTTCAATCCTCTGTGTAAAGTTTCCCGCACTGGCCCGAAACCATTAAACAAAACCAGTCCATGTTGTGCAATCAATTGCCAGCTCCCCACATGTGCGATCACACTTCAAAGCTGCTCCAAAACGGTCCATTAATTGATAAACAACCCATGGGATCGATCGCACAAAGTATCCCACCCACGGCTGCTCGATCAAACAGTACCCACCGTGTGAAATTACAATTCTGCCCTTGTGCAGAAAATTACCAAAATGCCCTTCACGCATCCTGACCCGTAACTCGGTCATACGGACTCCAATTGATGCGTGCCGCCTGTCTACGAACTCAGGGCATCGAGACCTTCCTAACGGTCCTCGGTCCTCGGCCATCGGACCTCCCGATCAAAAAGTCAACATTTTCCCATACATCGTCCAAATTACGAAAATGCCCCTGGACTTCCGTACATCATAACTTTCACCACGAACGTCGGAATCGAACGTGCCACCTGTCTATGAACTCGTGGCGTCCCGAACTACGTCACGGTCATCGGTCAAAGTCCATTTGACCATCCGAATTAAAAGTCAACGTTTTGCCCACGCCCAGGGGCAAAACGGTCATTTTGCACAATTCATCCAAAATCGTTCAACTAATCCCAGATTAGTAAATCACAATTAAATATTATTAAATCCCGATATTCGGGACGGGTCGTTACATTCGAGACCCTTTTGTTTCGGAAACCCTCGGACTCGATGTCCCTTTTAGTTACGTTCTCGGGCAAGATGCCCAATTGATTCTCGAATCGATTTCAGATTTGGAAACATGGATCGGGCAAGAGACCCATTTGACTTACGAACTCTCGGACTTGAGGTCCATTTGATTTAACGAGGCATCGGGCTTGAGGCCCATTTGGTTTACAATTCGGACCGGAGGTCCAGTTTGTATGTGGATTCGGGCATAGGGCCCAGCTATGTGTTACAAATGGTTTTTATGGTTCATGACGGTTTATGGGAACCGACATGAACCCTTGAAAAGATTTTATGGTTCATGACGGCTTATGGGAGCCGAGCATGAATCCTTGAAAGGTTTAAAGAATGATTTCAAAAGGTTTTTCATATGCCATCCTTTATATATGATTGTCTCCTCCAGGGAAGGTTGTTGGCCTGGGTGGACCCCAGAGTAGTCACGGAGTACTAACTGAGTGGAGTCGCCCCCCAATTGGGTTCCTTACTCTCAGGAAGGGCATGGTTCGTAACCTCCATGGAGGGCCATTGATCTACGAACATTGACCTATGTGGACCTTAGAAAGACTTGGGTTTGAGACCCCGGTTAGCACGCGCGTAGCTCTATATACTGTGTGACAGGACCCACCCCGATTATCACCCCGATAACCGAGGTGAACCCTGCTCCCGTCTGACAAACACACTCAAAGTACCAAAATACCCTTACAACAACCCACAATTTACCCTGCCAGACCAGGGAGAATTCAAAATCCAATAAGTCCATAGGCGTACAGAGCATAGTACAAAACAAGATAAGACATAAATCCTACTAAAATTTAACTACACGCACAACGAAAAAGCTCGTAACGGAAAACGCCGGAAAACTCCAGAAACACTCTATACCTCTGACTCTGCCTCAACATCAGCCCCAGTGCTAGCACCACGACCTGGAGGGCATTTAAAAACCAGAAAAAGTGTGAGTGGGCTAAAAATAAATAATAGTTTCAAAAACAGTTTAATAAACAAACCAGGATTTTGCCCTCCGTTTTAAAAACATGCATGCATAACTCAGTATCTGAAAACAGCAATATCAAAACAGTATTAAAGCATAAGATATCAATATCATCATCCGATCAAACCTGCTGGATCTATCCGAGTCTTTAAACTCCCGAATCTTTAAACTCAATCGAGGCCTCAATATAATCCGAGTCTTTAAACTCCCGAGTCTTTAAACTCAACAAGCCTACGGGGAAAAATCATAATATCCGAGTCTTTAAACTCCCGAGTCTTTAAACTCAATCCGGGTCTTTAAACCCAATCCCGGCCCGTCCCCCGTCATATCATAATCTGGGTCTTTAAACCCAATAACCAGATCCAGCAAATCCAATCCAAAACCGTTTGAAAACCATTTCTAAATCCATATCCAAACCCGAATTCGAAATCACTATCCTGAAGCCATTCCGGCGTCCAGAACCGTCATTCCGAACCCAAATCTGGAATCCCTTTTCAAACTTTAAAACCAAATCTCGATTTCCGAAATCCGATTCTAAAACCGAAAACCTTGATTATCAAATCATATTTCGAAACCCATTTATAGTCATAGCAAATCATTTATATGTAAATCCCAAAATCATGACATCAAAATCATAAACAGAGCATATCTCGTAAAACATGTCGAATACGTAAATTTCTCGAAAAATGTGCAAGTACGTAAAACAGATATAAACTAATCAATAATCATGAAATCATAATTAAAACCATAAAACAAGTAAATAAAAACAGTTATGCATGCTCGGTTAGAAAACAAACAGTCCACTCACAGTTCCCGGGCACGTCACTCGTGTCTCGTACGTTCCTCGGTCGCCTCAGGGATTTACCGACCTGTTAAAGTCACCAATCTGGGTCACAAAAACTTCATTTAAGCTTATCATATTTCCCCCAATTTTCTCGGAATTTTAAACGTAATTAAACGGAACCCTAAACCTTCGAACACTTAAAACTAACCCGAGACGATGTCCGATCGTCTCGAAACTTGTCCCAAAATGTTCGTTACATCGATCAGAGTAAAAAACATGTTGGACACTTCCCCAGAACCTTCCCCACGCGCCCTCACGCACCGTCCAAAGGGGCTGCGCGTGGGCTTCACGCGCCTGCTACAGGGTCATCTTCAACCTCTGTCCAGTCGGTACGGACTGGTCTGGTCGAACAGAACCGGAGTGACTGATTCTCCCTCAATTCCAACCCGTTTTCAGTCCAATCAATCACATTAGCTTTGTCCTTGTTTGTATGATCGATTCCACTAACTAATTCATGAAATAAGGTACTGAAACTCACCGTCCAAAGCTCGAACCAGACCCCTGAAATTCCAGTCGTTGTTTTCCGGCCACCCATCGTCTCCTCAGCCTCTGGTTCAACCCTTCAGGTTACTGGGGACTCCCTACACTTATTAGAACCAATAGAAGCTTGACTCAGCCTCAAAACCCACGACTTTCATCTTGAACTCTAAAGGAAAAACAGAGGACATCGAAAACTTACCGTCGTTCTGGCTTCCGCCATACTCACCGCCTTGTTCCTCTGGGTTCACAGGGATGTCCTCAACCGTCCTAACACTCCCTCGAACTTGTTTGGACCAATTTAATCGATTGTGGTTGCACCACGATCCTCGACACCTCTTTGTTTTCCCAAGAAATCTCACCCTTTCCTCACACAACTCTCACCCTTCAACCCTCACTTCCACGATTAAACACTCACTCAACTGTCCTTGATTACTCACTCAAACCAACACACACTTTCACTGGACATCGATCAATCTCTCCTCCTTGTTCTTCAGTCTCTGTTTCTCTCCAATTGCACGGTTAAAACACAACCCTTTAAACAATTTCACCCGTGTAGGCTAGAACCCACTGGAATCCAGCCAGGTGTCAAACACCTAGTGGTCTCATCCCAAAATATCCAATTAACACTGTCCACTTGTCCTTATCAGATTGGCACGCTTCCCAAGGTGCAAAAAGACCAAAATACCCCTGTGAGTCCAAATTACGATTTTACCCATCACTTCCTAGACCCGTATCTCACTCGTCCGATGTTCATAAAGGCATGCCGCCTATCGTTGTACTCAGGACGTCGAGATCTACCTAACGGTCCTCAGTTTGCGTGAAGAAACCTTGTCGTTTAAAAAGTCAACATTTGCCCTCTTGTTAACCAAATTACGAAAGTGCCATCAACCTTCCGAACGTCATAACTTCCTCCTCGGATGTCGGCGGACTCGTGACGTCCCAAACTACATCACGGTCACCGGTCAATGCCCAATTGACCGTCCAAACTAAAAGTCAACATTTTGCCCATTCCAATGGCGAAATCATCATTCTGCGCTAACTGTCCAAAAGTAACCAACTAATCACCGATTCTCTTCGCTAATCTGTCACTAAACCCTAATCTAATCCTGACTTCCGGAACGGGTCGTTACACTGTGACAGGTTCAGTGATATGAAATATAATGGATAAACATGATTTCAATTGGTTTGGGAAATTGTGTTGTAACACCCCGAAAATCCAAAAAATGTAAAATATTAAAATAATGTGTAAAATTACGTTTTTACCCTTGGAAGAATGTGGCTAAAAGTTGACTTTTTGTTCAGAATACTTTTTGAACATTTTTTGAGGACCGTTGTGTAGGTCCCGAGGCGCTGAATCCGTAGACAGGTGGCACGTCGAAAACGGAGCTCGGATGAAAAAGTTATAGGTCTGGGAAGTTTAGGGGCAAAATGGTCATTTGTGCTTAAAGGGTAAAATGGTCATTGTGAACGGTTATAAATTAAGTGGCTGTAGTAGGGTTAATTAAATGGGCTAATTGGCTGAATCAGCCCTTAAGATGACTCAGGAAGAGTTGTGAGTGACACATGTCACTCACAAATGATCATTAGTGGCACTTTGTATAATTAATGAAATTAATCAATTGTTGCACATGTTTATATACTCGCAGTCTTCGACTAAGATACAAAACAGAGAACACAGACAACCACCTTCCTTCATTGTGATCGATTAGCAACAAAACAAAGGAAACCAGTGATCAATTAGTGTAAATTGGAGAGAAAAACCGAAAGGAAAACAAAGAAAACCCAAGGAAAACCATAATGAGCAAAACCGAAAAACCACCGAAAACAATAATTATCGATTTTGATTTCTGAGACGGTTTCGTTTGAAATTAAGGTGATATTGAGCTTTCTGGGAACTAGACGACTCGAACCAAATCAATTGGGAAGTCAATTGATGGTGAATCAACGAAGAACATGACCTGCGACTTCTTTGAAAATTTGAGCCTGAGTTCGATTACTTGGAGGTAAGGAACTCTGAAATTGATTTCAAAATTGTATTTAGAATGGACCTAGGATGCTTCTGGTACAGGTCGGTTTTGGGTAGAACCCGAGTTAAGACCTGTCGGGTGTTCATCTTGAGTCGAGGAGTTTTAGGACTTGTTTGATTAAATTGAAGTCACAAAACCTTAATCTATATTGAATTGATGCTAATGAGTGAAAGAACGAGAGGAATTGAGTTCAAATCGATAGGAAACGCACCGGGTCTGATCACGGGTTGTAGACCCGTTTACCAGAGAAACGGGCGAGAGAAACAACTGTAGTTGTGCACTGTTCACGGCGCGTGGCTGTCACGTGCAGCCGCTTGCGGCGGCGCGTGAGGGCGCGTGGCTGGGAATCTCGCTTTGGGTCCAACAACAATTTTGATGCTCTCGATGATATAGACCTATTAGCGTTGGTTTCGGGTCAATCGGATATGAACTTAGAGTAGTTTTGCATACCTGAAGCGTATAGGTTACGTGTAAATAATATTATTTTATTCCGATAATTAGGGAATTCGTACATAGGATTATTTGATCCTCTAGTGATGTTGTATTACTTGTTTAACATGCCGGAATAGTCCCAGGACGTCGGAAGGAAGCGAACAACTCAAAATTGAACAATCTGGACGGTGTGTGAGTGGAATTTTGTTTTCTACCCTAAATGCATGCATATATTTTTTAAATGCTTTATGATATGATTTAAAATGATTTGGCATGACTGATGTTTCGATATGATGATTTCCGGATTTTTGGAATATTATATTATTTTATATGCTTTGGGCAGGAGTTTCGAGAAACTCTTGATATTGTTGTTTTGGGCGAAGGCCCGGGTTTTGAGCTTGCTTTTGACTCGGATTATGAGTCTGGAACTAGATTTGATGGATTTGTATTATGATTGAGATTGTGATTGCATAGATTTGCATGAAACTGGTTTATGGATTTTGAAAAATGGTTTTGATATTATTAGCAACTGTTTTTCACTGAGTTTCTTGATGATGATATATTGTGGTTATTAGGGCTTTCGGTGTGTAATATGTTTCCCCCAAAATGAACCTTGGAGATAACGCTCGCCTCCGGGATGGAAGGGTTTACCCTGGAAAGGTCACGTAGCACGGTCTGTTGTCGTGCAGCCGAGGGAGGCTCGACTCAGACCAGATGTGCTGGATTATATGGAGATCGGTCGGTGATGTGTTCACGACGATCTGGATTGCCGGATGGTGATGTGTTCACAGCGGCAGATGCTCGGATTTTGAGCGGTCCTTGAGCCTATTTATTTGCACGCGTTGCAGGGATAACGTGACTATATATTGGACCTGGATTCCGTGGTTTTATTTATATTTGAGATTTATAATTGTGTCTTGATTATTTAATTTATACCTTATGATATGCATGCATGTTTGTGAAACTGGAGGGTAAGACTATATTTTGATAAATGTATTTCTAAACCTTATTTTTTGGCCACTCACACCTTTGATGTTTTATGTACCCTCCAGGCCAGTGCACAGGTACTGAGGCTAGTATCGAGGCAGAGGAATAAACAGACCGTTGCATACTCAGACCCTTTGCAGCGTAGGATTTTGATCCCTACTTGTAAATATTTCCTATGCTCTGTAAACCTGTTGACTAGGTCAACGGTCTCGGAATACTGAACTATCCCTTGTCTGACAATGTTTATCGTTTGTTATGTTCTATATGTGTATATGTGAAACTACTTTTGGTACTTTCGAGTTATTGTAAGATGGGAGAAGGATCTTTCACGGTTATCGAGGGATAATCGAGATAGGTCTTGTCATGTGTTTTATGATGATAAATGGATTTGGGCTGAGATCTCGCATATATTTACTATGTTATGGTTTTCTATAAATGGTTTTGGGCAGGAGCCCGTGAGACTTGTATTTACAGAACTTGGGGCTGAGGCCCTAAATATGGTTGTTTAAACATATGTGATTGGATAAATGGTTTTACTATGCATGCATGCTTTTTAGTGAAGGGTATAAAGGTCTTTTATATATGTGTTTTACGAAACGTATTACTTTTTGTCCACTGACAGTCTTTCTGTTTTTAATACCCTTCAGGTTGAATACGACGCAGACTGTAGCAGAGACCGGGACATCACATACCTCCTTCGGATCCTGGCGCACTCTGCAAGCCCGAGAGGGCTAAGGTAGGAAATTTTGACAGGACCTCCCGCGAAAGGGGCATTGCTAACCGTGCCCGGTCCTGCTCCCGTCTGACAAGACGACTGAAATCCCCAAGTTACCCTCAGTTCGTGCCAGACCAGGGATAGCCACACGCACCTACTCATGCCTCCGCCCCTCGTACAGCCTCGAACAACGCGCCTCGACCTGTAGGGTCAATAAAAACACAAAGGGTGTGAGTGGACGAAAATAAATCAGTTTATAAAACATGTTCCAGAAATACATTTCTACCCTCCACGAAAAAAAAACAAATGCATGCATTCAAAAATCATTTCGCAATCGGTTAACATTTTCAACATAAGAAAAACCTCGTATGAAAATCAAAATCATTTTTCCTTTCTCAACCATCGGGTCTTAACCCGCAATCATAAACACAGGGCTTTAGCCCAAACCACGAATCAAAACCAAATACACAACATGATCCAAACCATCAATCACATAAACCGGCCCACTGCCCCACTCAACCGAACATCGGAAATCATCAATAAATCACAAGTCAATTGTTTTGCTGGGTATCAAGTGCGCCCGAGTCTTTAAACTCAAACCATGCGCATAATCAGGCCTTTCCGGGATATCAACGAGTCTTTAAACTCAGAACATAATCAATAGGCCTCGGGGGTATCACAATAACCGAGTCTTTAAACTCACGAGTCTTTAAACTCATTAAGGGCCCTCCCCCGTCATCAATTAATCGAGTCTTTAAACTCAAAACGTGCTCCAGCAATAGCACCCGGGTCTTTAAAACCAAAACAGTTTTCAACGGGTCTTTAAACCCCAAAACATTTATCAATCACACAATGCGGGATCCATCCCGAAATCACATTTTTCACAACGGGACTCATGGTCCGAATTTCCACATTCAGTTTCTCAAATCATACTTCACAAACATAATCAAATTATCATTAAACACGGGGCGTGTATAATCTTACCAAATCATTTTATTAAATCCTTTTCCATTCCCCGAATTCGAATTCGCAATAATGATTCCGTAAGCCGGAATCCGGAAGCATCATCCCGAACCCAAACCAAGAATCCACTTCCAATTTCCGAAAAAAAAATCGTTATCTCGTTAATCAAAGTTACTTTTATGCCCCGAGCATCACGCCCGAAACCACCTTTTTCAAAATCCATTTTTAATTCATTGAAATCACTTCATTACTCAAATCTCATTATCAAGACAGCAAAACCACAATTAAATTACCAAATCACGATCAAATCACAACATACTCGAAATCTCGTAAAACGTGCCAAACCGTGACATTCTCGAAATACATGTCAAAATCGTAAACCATACTCACAATCGAAATCCGACATCTTAAAAACATAATACGCACAAAGCATACGAAATCATACGTTAAATCATCATCCAAAACATACGGGAAACCATATCTCGAAATACGTGCAATTTCGTGTGCATATCAAAATACGTAAAATTACGGAAATCGAAATCAACCACCATTCATAATCATAATCATGGAAATCATAGAAATATTTATGCATGCATTAAATTTTGAAAGCAACGTCCACTCACACACCGTCCAATAAGCTCGGTTTCGCGCCGCCCACGGTTCAGTAATTTCCGGCATTTTCCAGAAAATCCGAATCCTGTCCGAAATTACATTCCAGGGTCATTAAGGTCTCAAATAACAACATACTAACTTCCCATAATTTTCCGGGAATTAATCGGTAATTAAAACGTAACATAGACCTTCAGACCAAACGGTGTCCAATAAATTCGAAACCAACGCTAAAATGGTCGTTACATTGTATAAGACAAAAGTCGTGTTGAACTCACCTTGAAATTCGGACCCACGCGCCCTCACGCGGCGCCGTGAGTGGCTTCGCGTGAGCCCACGAGCCGCTACAGTACCCAGCAATGTTCATCACCTCCTTCACCCGTTCCTCTGGTAAACGGGTCCGGTGACCCGCGAAGCGACCCGGCTGAGTCTCCCTTAATTCCGGCTTGTTTTCTAAAATTAAATCATCAATCAGCTTCGATTTGGACTTAATTAAGGTTCTCTGAGATCAAACAAGTATAACTTACCTCAGACCATCTAATTGGGCTCAAAATCCCGATGAACGACCACACACAGCTCTTCCTTGGAGTCCATTGATCCTCATCGTTCTTCTGCAATTGGTCGAACCAGAAGCTTCGCAGGACTACCAGGAACCAATATTCGATCTCAATTGTGAGCTCAGATCCCTCGAACCATTCCAACTCAACTGGGATTCCAAAAGCTGAACTCACAAGCCGTCTGGGCTCATATCCTCACCAATTCCCTCGCTGCCGATCCCGTTCGACTCGTTTGAATATTTAGAAACTCGAACTCAGCTCCAATACCACCGATTGGCCGCCCAAATCAAAATTTGAAAATGAGACTCGAAATTGTAGTTTTTCGGGTTTCAGATTCCCTTCCACCCCCTCACTCTCAACTCGTTATCTCCCCATCTCACTCACCACCCAGAGACTGATCCAAACTCTCCAATTAATCGATCAACATGACCCGTGCTCTGCTCAGTGTGAAAAGAAATTCAAGTGCTCTGTTTTCAGTTTTCAATTCAAACTCACCACCCAGTTTCCAGTCCCCACACCACCACCGTCAACAGCTTGCACTGACTTCTGTCACTGTGTCCTCACTCCACCTAAAGAATTTACTAGCACGCTCCTCTCCAATGGCCTTGGGAAATCGATCACGCGTGGGGGACAATCTCAGTTTCTTTTCTCCAAATTTTCGGACACACCAGCAGCTCCTGCTCAACCCACCATTGCACCCGTGGACTGATCAACCCACTCAAAACATTAACAATTGCTAACACTAAGTCCAAGCAGGTGTCCCATAAACAAATTCACCCGTGCTCTGCCGCATGAAAGGAACCCCACAGTGCCATACACGGCTGTCCCAAAACCCACAGCCAAATTACCATTTTGCCCTCCCATGACAATTTACCAAAATGCCCCTCACGCGTCCTAGACCCGTAAGTTGGTCATTTGAGCTCCGATCGACGCGTGCCGCCTGCCTACGTGATAGGTCCTCAAATGAGCATTATTTTATATTATTTTATACTCTTATACTTGACTTTTAATATTAAAATAATAAATAATTAGATAAAATAATTTATTTTGTGATATTTTTGTTTAAATAAATAAAGCTTGTTATTTGGAGCTTTTTGGCGAAAGAATCGTCCCGATTGGAATTGTTGAATCAAAGATTGAACTCGTCGCGAAAAGTCCTCACAATTCCTGCAAACAGCAAACAATTAGCTATCGTTGCTTCGATCGATTTACCCGGGGGGTTGTTCGACCAAGAACACTCCGATGCTTAAGTTAGCTTTGAGAGAGGAAAGGGATATACTTCGAAACGAAGAATCAACGTCCCTTGGAAATGAAATGTACCTTGCTATTTATAGGAAAATCTTGGGAGCCTTGGAGCGTTCTGATTGGTCGGTTGAATTTCTAATTAATAAAAAATATATTATTAATTAAATATACTATTTAATAATTGTAATGATGGTTCATCATGATTGTAATGATGGTTCATCATGATAGTAATGACAATTATTGTATTTTAATATTAATATTAATTATCCATTATTAAGAATAACGACAATTAATTCTCGGGGAGAATATTGATATTACAGAGATTTTAACCCGATCAAATAACGTATTTAACTGGTAAATAGATTATTTAATATGCGAGTGTTTTCAAATGATCAGCGTTATTGCCAGGGGCAATTTAGTCATTTTTGGGAATTACGGGCCACGTGGCAGCTCCATAATTTTCGGATGATTTTGGGTTCCACAAATGCCTCCACATCGATTCGGAATTCAGGGAATCCGAAGGGATGTACATTGTTTGGAATCTTGTTTTACCATGTTTACCGGTTACTGCTGAGTAGGTCCCGAGGCGCTGAATCCGCAGACTGGCGGCATGCGTCAATCGGAGGTCGGATGCGAAAGTTATGGATCTGCGAAGGCGGGGTGTAATGATCCGTCCCGAGTATCGGGATGAAATATTAATTAATTATGATTTAGAATGACTAATCTAGGATTAGTGGAGTGAATCGGACGAAATGTGCAAAATGATCGTTTTGCCCCTAGGCGTGGGAAAAATATTGACTTTTAGTTCGGACGGCCAAATGGACTTTGACTGATGACTATGACGTAGTTTGGGACGTCACGAGTTCATAGGCAGGTGGCACATTCGATTCCGACATTCGAGGAAGAAGTTACGACGTTCGGAAGTCGAGGGGTATTTTGGTAATTTTGAAAGGTAAGGGCGAAATGTTGACTTTTGACCAGGGAGGTCCAAAGGACGAGGGCCAAGGACCGTTACGTAGGTCGAGTCGATACAAATCCATAGACAAGCGGCATGCCGAAATCGGAGATTCGTTGACGAAGTTGTGGTCTCGGGGACGAAAACGATTAATCGAACAAACCGGGATTTAGATTAAAATAATATTAAATTATGAATAGTGACCGTTAATTTGTGAACACTTGGATGAGTGACATGTGTCACCCATCCCTTGATTTAAGGACCCTTAAAATGTGCTCCATGTTTCATGGAAAACATCATCATCATGTTTTAATCCATGTTTCATGGAAAACATCATCATCATGTTTTAATCATTTTTTAAATCCATCTCTAATCCTATTTAAACACCACTAATCTTCCTCTTCATTCATCAAGTGAACAACAAAGGGTGAAATTGTTCATGAGAGTGAGTATTTGAGTGTTTGAAGAGTCTGATTTTGGGT
Source organism: Prinsepia uniflora (assembly GCA_032719365.1). Taxonomy (NCBI): domain Eukaryota; kingdom Viridiplantae; phylum Streptophyta; class Magnoliopsida; order Rosales; family Rosaceae; genus Prinsepia; species Prinsepia uniflora. The sequence continues at coordinate 10,751,539 of CM064865.1, read as the reverse complement.
GAGGAAAACACGGGGACAGAGGGTGAGAAGTGAGAACCAGAATCGAAAATTTTGGAATTTTGGGAGGAAATTCGAAATCGAATTTGCGAGCTGTGGGGATCCAAATTGAGACTTGATTAAGTCTCCTGGGATCATTTCGAACCAATCCACATCAAAGACAAAGAGGATTGAGGTTGTATTGAGCAAGACACTGTTCATCGCGCACTGTAGCACATCACTGTTCACCGAAGGTTTAGGTTATGCTCTAAATTACTATTTAATTCCCAAAAAATTGTGGGAGATTGATATGATACTCATAGAGTCATTATTGACCTTTTATGTTTTTTTTTTGGGGCAGGATTCGAAATTCCTGAAAAGTGTCAGAAATTACAGAATCGCGTGCAGTTTGGAAAACGAGCAGTTTTGGACGGTGCATGCTTGCATTGGTAGGCTAGATCACGTTCAATGTGACTCTTGCTAGTACCACAAATATGCTTGCTATGTGGTGAACGGAGTTTGGCTGAACAGTCAACGGGGATTTGGCGGCGACTGAGTGCACTAGCGGGCGTGACTAGTGAGTATTGGTAGGCTGGATCACATTCACTGTGACTCTTGCTAGTACCACAAATATGCTCGCTATACGTCAAGGTGCCGAGAGACCCAGCAAACTTGCTCTGTGGGAGCGTGGCGGTTCTCGTGGCCTAAGTCCATTCCAAGGGAAAGGTATGGATTCTGAGAAGCCCGAAGACTTCATGGAGTGGAAGGCTTGCAATCAAATTGCTTTTCCAGATGATGTTTTTGTGGAGCTTGGTGATAGATGTTCTTCCATGAAGGCTCTTTAAGCATGAGTGGAAAAAACCCTGTCGGCGGTCGGCTTTCTCGGGTCGTACCTAAAATGGAGCTATTTTTGAGGACGGGGTTCAATGACAGTACGTACAGAGTTAACTGTATCGAAGTTGGTGGTGCATGGGACAAACACGCCTCCCTGGACCTGATGATTGCCTCATACTTCCGCTCGTCACGTCGAAAACGGAATTCGGATGTGAACGTTACGGGTCACGGAAGGCTAGGGGCAAAATGGTAATTTGTCGAACCAGGGGCAAAATGGTCTTTCAACCTTGATCAGACAATGACACATGTCCTTTGTCTTCTTCTTGCCCCGGATAACATGGAATCTGGTTTTGGGGGTAATGATACTCACCCTTAATTAAGGGTAATTGTAATCATTTTGTCCAAATTGATCCGTGATATCCCTCCATCTCACCGTCATTGTGCAATTTTAAAAGCTTAAGGAACTGAATTGAGAGAGAGGAACTCGAGGGACTGAGAGAACTGGGTGTATCCAGAGCTCGAAAATTCAGAAAATCAAGGGAAATTCGAATTCGAATTTGTGAGCTAGGAGAAGGGAAATTGAGGATTGAATTAAGCTCCTGAGGTCAAAACGAAACTCCCTGCAACAAAAACGAAGAGGAAACGTGTCGAATTTGGGGAAGAACAGAAGACGGGGATTCGGCGGCGACTGAGTGCGCTTACAGACGTGACTAGTGAGCATCGGTAGGCAGGATCACATTCACTGTGACTCTTTGCTAGTACCACAAACATGCTCGTCATTTTTCAAGGTGCCGAGGGACCCAACAAACTTGCTCTGTGGGAGCATGGCGGTTTTCGTGGCCTAAGTCCATTCCGAGGGAAAGATATGGATTCTGAGAAGCCTGAAGACTTTATGGAATGGAAGGCTCGCAATCAAATTTCCTTTCCAAGCGACGTTCTCGTGGAGCTTGGCGACAGATGTTCTTCCAGAGTTTCGGGACATGAGCTGGCTACTCTCTCCATGAATGGCGGGAAGCTTTCAGACATCCCGATCAAGGAGTGGTTATGCGTTCCACTGCGCTCGAAGAAGACCGTTGTTCAGAAGAAGGACAATAAACAAGGACCTATTGGTTCTTGGGAGAAAAAAGCATGCCGAGCAACTTCTTTCCTAACCCATAAGCATACCGAGCAACTTCTTTCCTAACATATCTGCTCTGGTCCCGCGAATGTGCCATCTTGACGCGAAGAGCTTGCAGAAATGGAAAGTTATGTTGTTGATGTGAGATTGCGATAACTTAAGAAAACTTGAGGTCCTAATTTCACATCGGAAGCCAAAATAGGCGAGTTGGAGATGAGCCGTGCAGAGAGGATGCTGATAGAAAATGAGCGAGATACCGCTCGAGATGAGCTCTCCCTACTGCGCAGAAATTTGCAGGACTCAGAAGGCTTTGATGCTTCGATGACGAAGGCTTGAATGCTTTGATGACGAAGGCTTTGAATGCTTCGCAGGGCGAAGGCTTGGATGCTTCGATGACGAAGGCTTAGGTGCTTTGCATGGCGAAGGCTTAGATGCTTCGCAGGGCGAAGGCTCGAATGCTTCGATTACGAAGGCTTGGATGCTTCGATGACGAAGGCTTAGGTGCTTCGCATGGCGAAGGCTTCGATGCATCGCAGGGCGAAGGCTTGAATGCTTCGATGACGAAGGCTTGGATGCTTCGATGACGAAGGCTTAGGTGCTTCGCGTGGCGAAGGCTTAGATGCTTCGCAAGGCGAAAACTCGGATGCTTCGATGACGAAGGCTTTTTACACTAGAGAGAATAAGCTTTGAAAATTGTACATGGTGAACAAATCAATTTGTTAATCTCATTTCATTGATACTTGAATTTAGAAGGCAACTTGAAAAGCAAAATTGAAAAGCTTCATAGAATTTTACGTCTTTCTAATGTTGACTTGCGTCTAGTTGAAGCAGATCACCTTTGACGCTGGCTCGTTTGACTCTTTGTTCTCCATGTGATTTACAGTCTAGTTTTTGATGTAGTCTGTACAATGCCCCTCCTTCAGGAGATTTCGAAGATATCTTTCGAAAGATATACAAGTGCTGATATTGTGCCCATAACATTCATGATAGGCGCACCATTTGGTTTTATCAGCATTGTCTTGATTGCCTTTAACTGGCGCCGGCTTCTTAAACCATGGCTTGTTCTTAATTTCATTGTAGATCTGATGGACTGGTAAAGATAGCTGCAAGTTAGGCCTCCCCATAACTGGCGTTTGGGAGTGTTGCCCCGCTTTGCACTTGTTGAGCTTTCCAGTCGCAAACTTTCCATGGGGTTCATCCTCATTGGAGACCTTTTCGCTAGTCCTGGCATGGTCCTGAGCATGAGCGGCGTTCTTCTCGTCCTCCCAACTTGCATGTCGCTCTGCCAGCGAAAGTATTTTGGAAAGACTTCGCGCATTGCTCATGACGATGTCCCCGTAAAGCTGGCTGTCTCGAGGGAGTCCTTGCTTAAATGCCATTGCTGCATCAAGGTCATTACAGCCGATAATGCGAGACTTTTCCTCACAAAATCTTCGTATATATTGTCGCAGAGTGTCTTTTGCTCTCTTTTGGACAGAGAAAAGATGGTCATCTTTCACCTCGATTGTCCGAAGTTGTGCGTATTCCTTCACAAATGTCAGGGCCAACTCTTCGAAGGACTCAATTGACCCCGGGGGGAGATGATTGAACCAAGTCATGGCTTGGCCTTGAAGAGAAGCTTGAAAAACCTTGCACATGAGCGCATCGTTAGACCTGTGGGGGATCATGACTCCTCGGTAATAATCTATGTGTTTTACCGGGTCGGAGGCTCCTTTGAATGGAGTGAAGTTTGGTGTTGCGAATCTCTGGGGGAATGGCTCCTCCTCAATATCCCTTATAAAGGGCGTAGAGAGCTGTATCTGGCGACGTAGATCGTCCTCTAGATCGCCACCTTGTTGAGCACGAAGGTGCATGTCCAGCAATTTTTGAACATCATTAGCCCGCAATGCTCCTTGCCGAGGCGATGAGTCCCTTTGTGCTAATCGTCGAGAACCTCTTTGAGCTTCTCCCCTTGATTTCTGAGATCGTGCAGGGGAGTTGGCTTCGTCTTCCCTTTTACTGCCGTGGGCAGATTATTTTGGGTTTTTTGTGTAGAGCTCGAAGTTGCCCCCTGCCTCCATGGGAGTGTTGTGAGCGCTCTGCCCGTGAGGTTGCCCCAGGCTTATTTCCTAGCCGTTCACGTACTGATGACCTTAGGCGTTGAGGGTTTTTTGCTCGGTGAGTATGACTTTCTTCACTGGAATTGTTTAGCGAAGTGTCTCGTGACATTGTTCGGTAGTGGACTGGTTCTTTCCTAGGACGCCTTTGAGCATGCTCCTGTTTTCCACGTGACGTGGAATGTCTGTCCTGCTCTTGGAATGGTCTCTCTGCTAGGAGTTGCTGCAAGAGCTCTGACTGAAGTTGAACTTGTTTGCTTAACCCTTCAACTTGCTGCGCCAAGTTGTCCTGGGGAGGTTGGTGACGACTTCTCCCTGAGATGTCATGACACCCGTCAAGAAAGTCCCTTAGGACCATGTTTGTTGTGGGTTGATCATGTCGTGATGTATTTCCCATCAACCTCTCGTTTGCTTGTTGCAAAGCCGAAGTTCCTTCCCCTAGCGCGGGTACTTGGTTAGCTGGAGAGGGGAACGCTCCAAAACTGAAGGTTGGCCTCCCTCCAAGTGTCTCCATGGGTGATTCTATGGACACACGCCTGGGTTGAGTTGGCCGCTTCTCCGGAGTTTCAATGCGAGCCTCATTCCTTGTCTGAGCCGTTGAGGCAGAAACACCTTCTCCAGTTGATCGAACGGATCGATGAACCTTAGCCATGCCGAATGGAAGAATTTTGAATTTGGAAAGCTGTTGATGGATAATTTGAACAACGTTCAGAATCTTCGAACAATGTCGATGAACGACGAACGAAGGGAGATGAACGATGAACAATGTTCAAAATCTTCGAACAATGTCGATGAACGACGAACGAAGAAAGATGAATGGTGAACGAATTCTTGATGAGTGATGAACAACGTTCAAAATCTTTGAACAATGTCGATGAACGAAGAACGAGGAAAGATGAACGATGAACAAATTCTTGATGAGTGATGAACAACGTTCAAAATCTTCGAACAATGTCGATGAACGACGAACGAAGAAAGATGAACGATGAACAAATGAGAGAGCTTCTTCTGAGTATAACTCAATAGCTCTCAATGAAAGCACCAATTGTTGAATCAAAGATTGAACTCGTCGCGAAAAGTCCTCACAATTCCTGCAAACAGCAAACAATTAGCTATCGTTGCTTCGATCGATTTACCCGGGGGGTTGTTCGACCAAGAACACTCCGATGCTTAAGTTAGCTTTGAGAGAGGAAAGGGATATACTTCGAAACGAAGAATCAACGTCCCTTGGAAATGAAATGTGCCTTGCTATTTATAGGAAATTCTTGGGAGCCTTGGAGCGTTCTGATTGGTCGGTTGAATATTTAATTAATAAAAAATATATTATTAATTAAATATACTATTTAATAATTGTAATGATGGTTCATCATGATAGTAATGACAATTATTATATTTTAATATCAATATTAATTATCCATTATTAAGAATAACGACAATTAATTCTCGGGGAGAATATTGATATTACAGAGATTTTAACCCGATCAAATAACGTATTTAACTGGTAAATAGATAATTTAATATGCGAGTGTTTTCAAATGATCAGCGTTATTGCCAGGGGCAATTTAGTCATTTTTGGGAATTACGGGCCACGTGGCAGCTCCATAATTTTCGGATGATTTTGGGTTCCACATGAATTATAACGAAGAAATTATGAACGAAATTCGGTGAAAATATTTATTAAGTTATAATTTAATTAATTTTTATTTTGCAAAGCTCAAAATCATTTTAATCCATCCCACTCATATTAAAATCCAGCCCATTCTTTTCTTTTTGAGCAGCCCATTTTCATTCATCAGCCGAAAGCCCAGACGCAAGTCCATCAAAACTCAGCCCGCGACCCGCCTGCTTCTACCCGTTACGCCTGCACCTGCTAGCCCGCAACTTCAGCCCAGGCCCGCCATTTGCACAGCTCAGTCCGTACGCCCGCGCATGCTCCTGCACAACAGCACCTACCCGCATTCACTGGTCCAATCCATCCGTGCAGCCCAGTCGCCTGCGCCTTCATCAGCCCAGCCTGCAGTCACCCACTTCTTTCAGCATCGAGGCCAGCTACCTGCTCCAGTCCATCACTCCAGCCCGTACACGTGCAGCCCAACTGCTCAACAACCCCTGTGCGTCAGCCCAGTTCGCTGCCCACCTACCCGCCTGGCCCGCCTGCACAAATCCAGTCCAGCCCAGTCCCATCTGCATAGTAGCCCAGTAGAAAACTGCTCCCCCTTTCTCCTATTTCTCTGATTTTCCAGCACAAATCAATCCTAAAAATCAAACCTAATTTCATCATAACTCATCATTATTCATCATTTATTTTTGTACTATTTTTATATTTTATTTTATATTTTATTTTTAGTTATTTTAGGCCTCCCTCTATAAATAGGGAGGCAAATTCATTTGTAAGGGAGGTCCCCATTTTGAGTAGTTTTAGTTTTAGTCTAGTTCATGTTTCTCTCTTTTCTCATTTCTTCTTTTTCTATTTTTAGATTTATTTTGGGACCATTTTAACTTCTTTTAGATTATTTATTTAGTTAGCTTTCTTTTAATTATTGTTCTTAATTTATATAAATTCTTAATTTCATTTCTTCTTTACTTTGTTCTTGTGATTTTTCTTTGAGATCTCTTAAATACATTTTTTTTATGCTTTCCTTAAGAAATACCTAGGCCAAGTATTTCCAAAATAATTCTAGAATTTAAGTCCGAATTCTTATGTTTTATCCTCCATCTTCATAAGGTTCTTGCCGCTGTTCGGTGTTCCTTATGAATAACATTCCATTGTTTCCATCCACTTTCGGAATCACAAGCTGTTCTTGGATTCCAAAAGTGTAACTTTTCTCCATTTACTTAAATTCTTATTATTGTTTTGGTTTTACTTATAATTCAAGATATGTGTTGGTATTTTCTTTCTAACATTTGTAAATGTGAATACAATCTCCATGTGTTTTACTTTTTGAATTTCATCTACTTCATATGTTTTAGTGCTTAACCTTCAAATTAACACTAAGTGTTTATGACCGCTGTTCGGTGCACTTAGAATAGGATTGAAGAGATTTAGATGTTTGACACACATTGAAATCAATAACGTAAGGTGAATCGTATTATAAGTGTTTATGACCGCTGTTCGGTGCATTTATAATATTGAAAAACGTATGCATGTATTTGAGATGATTAAGGTAGGATTTCGTGATTGGTTCAATATGAGCATGATGTTAAAGTGTTGGTAAAAATATGTGTTTGAAGAAAGTTCACTTGCATAAAAGTTAAAGTAGAAGTAGAATTAAGTTTTCAATTATTTTTACTTGCTTTTTTTATTATATGATTATAATCTTTCAAACCCCCCATCTAATTCTTTATTCTTTTATTCTTTTATTTCATTAATTCATTAATTCTTTAATTCATTTATTCTTTAATTCTTTATTATTTAATTATTTTATTATTTAATTGTTTAATTCTTTATTCTTTTATTCTTTTATTCCTTTTAACTAACATATTAATAATGTTCCCTAATTTCCCCGGTTAAGAACGATCCCTATTTACCAATGCTACAATTACACAAAAAAGGTTTAAATTGCATAATACTCAAATTACGTGTTTAATTTAATGCGTAGTTTGGGCGTTATCACTACGGACTCAGGGCATCGAGACCTTCCTAACGGTCCTCGGCCATCGGACCCCCCGATCAAAAAGTCAACATTTTCCCTTATTTCGTCCAAATTATGAAAATGCCCTTGGACTTCCGAACGTCATAACTTCCACCACGAACGTCGGAATCGAACGTGCCACCTGTCTATGAACTCGTGACGTCCCAGACTACGTCACGGTCATCGGTCAAAGTCCATTTGACTGCCCGAATAAAAAGTCAACGTTTTACCCACGACTAGGGGCAAAACGGTCATTTTGCACCGTTCGTCCGAACTCGCCCAACTAATCACCGATTAACCCCGCTAATCATGATTAGTTAGTAATCTAATCCCGAATTCCGGGATGGGTCGTTACAATCTTCCCCCCCTTAAAGAATTTCGTCCTCGAAATTACCAATATCCTTATTCTATATCCACCTCGTGGAAAAACATGTCGATCTCGCGCCTGTGTACACTTGTACACCCACCAAACTTATCTGTACTCAGACGTCCCATCACGGTCTCACGCCGTACTGATCGCGCTCGACCACCGCGAGTGAAATTGATCACCCGATCCGTGTTAATACCGCTTGTTAAATTTCTCCGCTAAGCTTTACCACCCAAGTAAATCGGCAATCAACAACAATCTCATCTCGTAGCGTAAGATCAATAACACAATCTCATCTCGTAGGGCAGCCCAACCCTGCGGCATATATCAAGCTCGAGTCCAGTTCACAACAAATTCCAAGTGGGTCGGAACTAGGCCGAATGCCAACGCGTATAACCAAACCACTGGTACCTCCCACGTATCGTCACTAAATACCACTCGGTCTGTCCGGGACCAATCCTCGTACACCGTACAGGGTACGTACATCCATTTCCCACAAGTCCACCACAAGGTTCACAATCAATCACAATCTGACACTGAGGTTTCTTGTCTAATCTCATTCTAGACTAATCGATCATTCCAACTCATCATCCATTCTAGATCCCATGGTCACCCGACCAGTAACGCAATCATCAACTCCCCAAACACATCATCCAAGATGTACTAATCCATGCACGCTCACCAATGTGTGAACAGTCATGCCAAAAGGGACATCTAATCTCATTCACAAATACCGAGGCGCACCAACCCCGAATCTATCAGATACCCGCTCAATCGGTTACCACATCACATCCGATTGACTTCGAAAAGAAGCCAATCCCAATCGCACATATCTCCGACTGACCAATCAGACCCTGTTGGATAACCACTCATCCACAAGTTAAGCCTTCAGTCAAAACACTTATGACTTCGAAGAGAAGTTCGGTCAACTATTCCCGTATCTAAACATTCATGACAGAGCGATAAGCTCTACCCCCAGCCCGATCAAGGCGATCACAATTCGAGTCCGTTACCACGTCACCCAACTGGTAACACGACGATTCCTAGATCGTCACCACGCCTAAGGCCCACAACATCATAATCCAGATCCACCTAGGATCCACCCATGCTCACAGCTAGCAATCCACCTGGAACAAGACCGTAGGGTCTTACACCCACTAAATTTCCTGTTAACCACCTGACACTCTTCAACAATTTTCTCCTTCAATCATTCACTCAACAACGTAATACATCCACTCTGTGGATCCCCTCTATCTACCTCATGTCGATCCCTGCCACTCCACCTATGAGAGACCAAGGATGATCCAATACGATGTCATCAACATCCATCCTATGCGAGTGCAACACAACTCTCTGCACCTACGGTACCAAACATCCAACATCGCCTGCCACCAAGCAGAAAATGGGAGTCGGTTTACCCCAACCTCGAGAAATGCAACTCTACCCGATGACCCCAAAACACACATGGGTCCACCACCCAATACACGCTCATCGTTCTGGTATCCGCGATCAACATCTGTCAGGGCAGAGAATAAGAAGTCAACCCCGATGACTTCCGAATACCAACCACCAATGATTTTCCTCACGCCCCAAATATACCGCTTATCCACTAATCACTTATCACCTCAACACTGTTGGGACTTATCCCAACGCCTCACCATCTCCGCTGGATTCCATCCAGTCCATGACTCAACCCCTACTGAATCACAAGTACCAACGTACGTTCATCAAGACAGAGTCACCTCTCAACTCGTGGCCCAACACACTCTCCATCACTGACACCAGCACCAGCGCTAGTACCAGTACCATCATACAACATCCACACAGCACACGGGGTGTAAGGTTGATGGCCCTGGATCTCCGCTCATAACGAGCGACGATCCCGCATCACTACTCGTACTCCGCAACTAGGGGTACCACCATTATGGAAATCCACACAATGGACGTTCCCTGAACGCCCCGGAATTCTCAACTACTACACACCATGTATCCACGACACTCAGCAATTTCCATAAGATCCAGCCCGAATTTCCTAACTCATTCAATACCTGACCAATGACCGGTCCTTGGCATCCTAAGTGCCAATCGTTCCATCAGCCTTTCCGGCCCATCTCGAGTCTTGGAACCTTACCATGACTCATCTCACATTCCTAACCCAAAATCCTGACTCCTCGTGAGTCCCAAAACCACACATCAACTCCTCCTAAGTCCAATCTCATACCAAATCAATCATGGCATCACTGGCATACCGAGTCCCCGAGCAATATCCGACGCTCAACCACATTCTATACGACCCATGGGGCCTAAGAGGTAGTACAATTGCCCAAAGATCCTTCCAGCCACCGGTCTAGTTCATCCTTGGGACCCACGCAATTCTATGTCTAGCAAATCGCAGCTCACAGGGTGCACTACCCGACACCTGACCCTCAGACCAGGGTCAATCTCATCCGAGATCTAACACGGGGTCCCAAACACCCTCGCCTACTCGTCTCACTACCAGGTTGCGCACGAGGCTTACGCTTCGGAGGCATGATGTGGCAACAAAATCAGCAACCTAGCGCTTTGATACCAAATTGACAGGACCGCCCCCGAAAGGGGCATTGCTAACCGTGCCCGGTCCTGCTCCCGTCTGGCAAGATGACTGAAATTCCCAAGTTACCCTCAGTTCGTGCAAGACTAGGGATAGCCACACTCGCCTACTCATGCCTCCGCCCCTCGTACAACCTCGAACAACGCGCCTCGACCTGGAGGGTCAATAAAAACACAAAGGGTCTGAGTGGACGAAAATAAATCAGTTTATAAAACATGTTCCAGAAATACATTTCTACCCTCCATGAAAAAAAACCAATGCATGCATTCAAAAATCATTTCGCATTCGGTTAACATTTTCAACATAAGAAAAACCTCGTATGAAACTCAAAATCATTTTTCCTTTCTCAACCATCGGGTCTTAACCCGCAATCATAAACACAGGGCTTTAGCCCAAACCATGAATCAAAATCAAATACACAACATGATCCAAACCATCAATCACATAAACCGGCCCACTGCCCCACTCAACCGAACATCGGAAATCATCAATAAATCACAAGTCAATCATTTTGCTGGGTATCAAGTGCGCCCGAGTCTTTAAACTCAAACCATGCGCATAATCAGGCCTTCCCGGGATATCAACGAGTCTTTAAACTCAGAACATAATCAATAGGCCTCAGTGGTATCACAATAACCGAGTCTTTAAACTCACGAGTCTTTAAACTCATTAAGGGCCCTCCCCCGTCATCAATTAATCGAGCCTTTAAACTCAAAACGTGCTCCAGCAATAGCACCCGGGTCTTTAAACCCAAAACAGTTTTCAACGGGTCTTTAAACCCCAAAACATTTATCAATCACACAATGCGGGATCCATCCCGAAATCACATTTTTCACAACGGGATTCATGGTCCGAATTTCCACATTCAGTTTCTCAAATCATACTTCACAAACATAATCAAATTATCATTAAACACGGGGCGTGTATAATCTTACCAGATCACTTTATTAAATCCTTTTCCATTCCCCGAATTCGAATTCGCAATAATGATTCCGTAAGCTGGCATCTGGAAGCATCATCCCGAACCCAAACCAAGAATCCCCTTCCAATTTCCGAAAAAAAAATCGTTATCTCGTTAATCAAAGTTACTTTTATGCCCCGAACATCACGCCCGAAACCACCTTTTTCAAAATCCATTTTTAATTCATTGAAACCACTTCATTACTCAAATCTCATTATCAAGACAGCAAAACCACAATTAAATTACCAAATCACGATCAAATCACAACATACTCGAAATCTCGTAAAACGTGCCAAATCGTGACTGTGGAACCCAAAATCATCCGAAAATTATGGAGCTGCCACGTGACCCGTAATTCCCAAAATCGACTAAATTGCCCCTGGCAATAACGCTGATCATTTGAAAACACCCGCATATTAAATAATTTATATACCAGTTAAATACGTTATTTGATCGGGTTAAAATCTCCGTAATATCAATATTCTCCCCGAGAATTAATTGTCGTTATTCTTAATAATGGATAATTAATATTGATATTAAAATACAATCATTGTCATTACTATCATGATGAACCATCGTTACAATTATTAAATAGTATATTTAATTAATAATATATTTTTTATTAATTAAATATTCAACCGACCAATCAGAACGCTTCAAGGCTCCCAAGATTTTCCTATAAATAGCAAGACACATTTCATTTCCAAGGTACGTTGATTCTTCGTTTCGAAGTATATCCCTTTCCTCTCTCAAAGCTAACTTAAGCATCGGAGTGTTCTTGGTCGAACAATCCCCCGGGTAAATCGATCGAAGCAACGATAGCTAATTGTTTGCTGTTTGCAGAAATTGTGAGGACTTTTCTCGACGAGTTCAATCTTTGATTCAACAATTGGTGCTTTCATTGAGAGCTATTGAGTTATACTCAGAAGAAGCTCTCTCATTTGTTCATCGTTCATCTTTCTTCGTTCGTCGTTCATCGACATTGTTCGAAGATTTTGAACGTTGTTCATCACTCATCAAGAATTTGTTCATCGTTCATCTTTCCTCGTTCGTCGTTCATCGACATTGTTCGAAGATTTTGAACGTTGTTCATCACTCATCAAGAATTCGTTCACCATTCATCTTTCTTCGTTCGTCGTTCATCGACATTGTTCGAAGATTTTGAACATTGTTCATCGTTCATCTCCCTTCGTTCGTCGTTCATCGACATTGTTCGAAGATTCTGAACGTTGTTCAAATTATCCATCAATAGCTTTCCAAATTCAAAATTCTTCGATTCGGCATGGCTAAGGTTCATCGATCCGTTCGATCAACTGGAGAAGGTGTTTCTGCCTCAACGGCTCAGACAAGGAATGAGGCTCGCATTGAAACTCCGGAGAAGCGGCTAACTCAACCTAGGCGTGTGTCCATAGAATCACCCATGGAGACACTTGGAGGGAGGCCAACCTTCAGTTTTGGAGCGTTCCCCTCTCCAGCTAACCAAGTACCCGCGCTAGGGGAAGGAACTTCGGCTTTGCAACAAGCAAACGAGAGGTTGATGGGAAATACATCACGACATGATCAACCCACAACAAACATGGTCCTAAGGGACTTTCTGGACGGGTGTCATGACATCTCAGGGAGAAGTCGTCACCAACCTCCCCAGGACAACTTGGCGCAGCGAGTTGAAGGGTTAAGCAAACAAGTTCAACTTCAGTCAGAGCTCTTGCAGCAACTCCTAGCAGAGAGACCAGTCCAAGAGCAGGACAGACATTCCACGTCACGTGGAAAACAGGAGCATGCTCAAAGGCGTCCTAGGAAAGAACCAGTCCACTACCGAACAATGTCACGAGACACTTCGCTAAACAATTCCAGTGAAGAAAGTCATACTCACCGAGCAAAAAACCCTCAACGCCTAAGGTCATCAGTACGTGAACGGCTAGGAAATAAGCCTGGGGCAACCTCACGGGCAGAGCGTTCACAACACTCCCATGGAGGCAGGGGGCAACTTCGAGCTCTACACAAAAACCCAAAACAATCTGCCCACGGTAGTAAAAGGGAAGACGAAGCCTACTCCCCTGCACGATCTCAGAAATCAAGGGGAGAAGCTCAAAGAGGTTCTCGACGATTAGCACAAAGGGACTCATCGCCTCGGCAAGGAGCATTGCGGGCTAATGATTTTCAAAAATTGTTGAACATGCACCTTCGTGCTCAACAAGGTGGCGATCTAGCGGACGATCTACGTCGCCAGATACAGCTCTCTACGCCCTTTATAAGGGATATTGAGGAGGAGCCATTCCCTCAGAGATTCGCAACACCAAACTTCACTCCATTCAAAGGAGCCTCCGACCCGGTAAAACACATAGATTATTACCGAGGAGTCATGATCCCCCACAGGTCTAACGATGCGCTTATGTGCAAGTTTTTTCAAGCTTCTCTTCAAGGCCAAGCCATGACTTGGTTCAATCATCTCCCCCCGAGGTCGATTGAGTCCTTCGAAGAGTTGGCCCTGACATTTGTGAAGGAATACGCACAACTTCGGACAATCGAGGTGAAAGATGACCATCTTTTCTCTGTCCAAAAGAGAGCAAAAGACACTCTGCGACAATATATACGAAGATTTTGTGAGGAAAAGTCTCGCATTATCGGCTGTAATGACCTTGTTGCAGCAATGGCATTTAAGCAAGGACTCCCTCGAGACAGCCAGCTTTACGGGGACATCGTCATGAGCAATGCGCGAAGTCTTTCCAAAATACTTTCGCTGGCAGAGCGACATGCAAGTTGGGAGGACGAGAAGAACGCCGCTCATGCTCAGGACCATGCCAGGACTAGCGAAAAGGTCTCCAATGAGGATGAACCCCATGGAAAGTTTGCGACTGGAAAGCTCAACAAGCGCAAAGCGGGGCAACACTCCTAAACGCCAGTTATGGGGAGGCCTAACTTGCAGCTATCTTTACCAGTCCATCAGATCTACAATGAAATTAAGAACAAGCCATGGTTTAATAAGCCGGCGCCAGTTAAAGGCAATCAAGAGAATGCTGATAAAACCAAATGGTGCGCCTATCATGAATGTTATGGGCATAATATCAGCACTTGTATATCTTTCGAAAGATATCTCCGAAATCTCCTGAAGGAGGGGCATTGTACAGACTACATAAAAAACTAGACTGTAAATCACATGGAGAACAAAGAGTCAAACGAGCCAGCGTCAAAGGTGATCCGCATCAACTAGACGCAAGTCAACATTAGAAAGACATAAAATTCTATGGAGCTTTTCAATTTTGCTTTTCAATTTGCCTTCTAAATTCAAGTATCAATGAAATGAGATTAAAAAATTGATTTGTTCACCATGTACAATTTTCAAAGCTTATTCTCTCTAGTGTAAAAAGCTTTCGTCATCGAAGCATCCAAGCCTTCGTCATCGAAGCATCCGAGTTTTCGCCTTGCGAAGCAACTAAGCCTTCGCCACGCGAAGCACCTAAGACTTCGTCATCGAAGCATCCAAGCCTTCGTCATCGAAGCATTCAAGCCTTTGCCCTGCGAAGCATCGGAGCCTTCGCCATGCGAAGCACCTAAGCCTTCGTCATCGAAGCATCAAAGCCTTCGTAATCGAAGCATTCGAGCCTTCGCCCTGCGAAGCATCTAAGCCTTCGCCATGCAAAGCACCTAAGCCTTCATCATCGAAGCATCCAAGCCTTCGCCCTGCGAAGCATTCAAAGCCTTCGTCATCAAAGCATTCAAGCCTTCGTCATCGAAGCATCAAAGCTTACTGAGTCCTGCAAATTTCTGCGCAGCAGGGAGAGCTCATCTCGAGTGGTATCTCGCTCATTTTCTATCAGCATCCTCTCTGCACGGCTCATCTCCAACTCGCCTATTTTGGCTTCCGATGTGAAATTAGGACCTCAAGTTTTCTTAAGTTATCGTAATCTCACATCAACAACATAACTTTCCATTTCTGCAGGCCCTTCGCGTCAAGATGGCACATTCGCGGGACCAGAGCAGATATGTTAGGAAAGAAGTTGCTCGGTATGCTTATGGGTTAGGAAAGAAGTTGCTCGGCATGCTTTTTTCTCCCAATAACCAATAGGTCCTTGTTTATTGTCCTTCTTCTGAACAACGGTCTCCTTCGAGCGCAGTGGAACGCACAACCACTCCTTGATCGGGATGTTTGAAAGCTTCCCGCCATTCATGGAGAGTGTAGCCGGCTCATGTCCCGAAACTCTGGAAGAACATCTGTCGCCAAGCTCCACGAGAACGTCGCTTGGAAAGGAAATTTGATTGCGAGCCTTCCATTCCATAAAGTCTTCAGGCTTCTCAGAATCCATATCTTTCCCTCGGAATGGACTTAGGCCACGAAAACCGCCACGCTCCCACAGAGCAAGTTTGTTGGGTCTCTCGGCACCTTGAAAAATGGCGAGCATGTTTGTGGTACTAGCAAAGAGTCACAGTGAATGTGATCCTGCCTACCGATGCTCACTAGTCACGTCTATAAGCGCACTCAGTCGCCGCTGAATCCCCGTCTTCTGTTCTTCCCCAAATTCGACACGTTTCCTCTTCGTTTTTGTTGCAGGGTGTTTCGTTTTGACCTCAGGAGCTTAATTCAATCCTCAATTTCCCTTCTCCTAGCTCACAAATTCGAATTCGAATTTCCCTTGATTTTCTGAATTTTCGAGCTCTGGATACACCCAGTTCTCTCAGTCCCTCGAGTTCCTCTCTCTCAATTCAGTTCCTTAAGCTTTTAAAATTGCACAATGACGGTGAGATGGAGGGATATCATGGATCAATTTGGACAAAATGATTACAATTACCCTTAATTAAGGGTGAGTATCATTACCCCCAAAACCAGATTCCATGTTATCTGGGGCAAGAAGAAGAAAAAGGACAAGTGTCATTGTCTGATCAAGGTTGAAAGACCATTTTGCCCCTGGTTCGACAAATTACCATTTTGCCCCTAGCCTTCCATGACCCGTAACGTTCACATCCGAACTCCGTTTTCAACGTGACGAGCGGAAGTATGAGGCAATCATCAGGTCCGGGGAGGCGTGTTTGTCCCATGCACCGCCAAAGCCGTCCTAAAAAATAGCTCCACTTTAGGTACGACCCGAGAAAGCCGACCGCCGACAGGGTTTTTTCCTCTCATGCTTAAAGAGCCTTCATGGAAGAACATCTGTCACCAAGCTCCACAAAAACATCATCTGGAAAAGAAATTTGATTGCAAGCCTTCCACTCCATGAAGTCTTCGGGCTTCTCAGAATCCATATCTTTCCCTTGGAATGGACTTAGGCCACGAGAACCGCCATGCTCCCACAGAGCAAGTTTGCTGGGTCTCTCGGCACCTTGACACATAGCGAGCATATTTGTGGTACTAGCAAGAGTCTCAGTGAATGTGATCAAGCCTACCAATACTCACTAGTCACGCCCGCTAGTGCACTCAGTCGCCGCCAAATCCCCGTTGACTGTTCAGCCAAACTCCGTTCACCACGTAGCAAGCATATTTGTGGTACTAGCAAGAGTCACATTGAACGTGATCTAGCCTACCAATGCAAGCACGCACCGTCCAAAACTGCTCGTTTTCCAAACTGCACGCGATTCTGTAATTTCTGACACTTTTCAGGAATTTCGAATCCTGCCCCAAAAAAAAAATTATAAAAGGTCAATAATGACTCTATGAGTATCATATCAATCTCCCACAATTTTTTGGGAATTAAATAGTAATTTAGAGCATAACCTAAACCTTCGGTGAACAGTGATTTGCTACAGTGCGCGATTAACAGTGATGTGCTACAGCACGGTGCTACAGTGCGCGATGAACAGTGATGTGCTACAGTGCGCGATGAACAGTGTCTTGCTCAATACAACCTCAATCCTCTTTGTCTTTGATGTGGATCGGTTCGAAATGATCACAGGAGACTTAATCAAGTCTCAATTTGGATCCCCACAGCTCGCAAATTCGATTTCGAATTTCCTCCCAAAATTCCAAAATTTTCGATTCTGGTTCTCACTTCTCACCCTCTATCCCCGTGTTTTCCTCACCCAAAATCAGACTCTTCAAACACTCAAATACTCACTCTCATGAACAATTTCACCCTTTGTTGTTCACTTGATGAATGAAGAGGAAGATTAGTGGTGTTTAAATAGGATTAGAGATGGATTAAAAAAATGATTAAAACATGATGATAATGTTTTCCATGAAACCTGGATTAAAACATGATGATGATGTTTTCCATGAAACATGGATTAAAACATGATGATGATGTTTTCCATGAAACATGGAGCACATTTTAAGGGTCCTTAAATCAAGGGATGGGTGACACTTGTCACTCATCCAAGTGTTCACAAATCAACGGTCACTATTCATAATTTAATATTATTTTAATCTAAATCCCGGTTTGTTCGGTTAATCGTTTTCGTCCCTGAGACCACAACTTCGTCGACGAATCTCCAATTTCGGCATGCCGCCTGTCTATGGATTCGTATCGACTCGACCTACGTAACGGTCCTTGGCCCTCGTCCTTTGGACCTCCCTGGTCAAAAGTCAACATTTCGCCCTTACCTTTCAAAATTACCAAAATACCCCTCGACTTCCGAACGTCGTAACTTCTTCCTCGAATGTCGGAATCGAACGTGCCACCTGCCTATGAACTCGTGACATCCCAAACTACGTCATAGTCATCAGTCAAAGTCCATTTGACCGTCCGAACTAAAAGTCAATATTTTTCCCACGCCTAGGGGCAAAACGGTCATTTTGCACATTTCGT
This sequence comes from Prinsepia uniflora, assembly GCA_032719365.1. Taxonomy (NCBI): domain Eukaryota; kingdom Viridiplantae; phylum Streptophyta; class Magnoliopsida; order Rosales; family Rosaceae; genus Prinsepia; species Prinsepia uniflora. The sequence goes on along the minus strand of CM064865.1, from coordinate 10,733,229 downwards.
CCGATTCACTCCACTAATCCTAGATTAGTCATTCTAAATCATAATTAATTAATATTTCATCCCGATACTCGGGACGGATCGTTACACCCCACCTTCGCAGATCCATAACTTTCGCATCCGACCTCCGATTGACGCATGCCGCCAGTCTGCGGATTCAGCGCCTCGGGACCTACTCAGCAGTAACCGGTAAACATGGTAAAACAAGATTCCAAACAATGTACATCCCTTCGGATTCTCTGAATTCCGAGTCGATGTGGCGGCATTTGTGGAACCCAAAATCATCCGAAAATTATGGAGCTGCCACGTGGCCCGTAATTCCCAAAATCGACTAAATTGCCCCTGGCAATAACGCTGATCATTTGAAAACACCCGCATATTAAATAATCTATTTACCAGTTAAATACGTTATTTGATCGGGTTAAAATCTCCGTAATATCAATATTCTCCCCGAGAATTAATTGTCGTTATTCTTAATAATGGATAATTAATATTGATATTAAAATACAATCATTGTCATTACTATCATGATGAACCATCATTACAATTATTAAATAGTATATTTAATTAATAATATATTTTTTATTAATTAAATATTCAACCGACCAATCAGAACGCTCCAAGGCTCCCAAGATTTTCCTATAAATAGCAAGACACATTTCATTTCCAAGGTACGTTGATTCTTCGTTTCGAAGAATATCCCTTTCCTCTCTCAAAGCTAACTTAAGCATCGGAGTGTTCTTGGTCGAACAATCCCCCGGGTAAATCGATCGAAGCAACGATAGCTAATTGTTTGCTGTTTGTAGGAATTGTGAGGACTTTTCTCGACGAGTTCAATCTTTGATTCAACAGTGACATTCTCGAAATACGTGTCAAAATTGTAAACCATACTCACAATCGAAATCCGACATCTTAAAAACATAATACGCACAAAGCATATGAAATCATACGTTAAATCATCATCCAAAACATACGGGAAACCATATCTCGAAATACGTGCAATTTCGTGTGCATATCAAAATACGTAAAATTACGGAAATCGAAATCAACCACCATTCATAATCATAATCATGGAAATCATAGAAATATTTATGCATGCATTAAATTTTGAAAGCAACGTCCACTCACACACCGTCCAATAAGCTTGGTTTCGCGCCGCCCGCGGTTCCGTAATTTCCGGCATTTTCCAGAAAACCCGAATCCTGTCCAAAATTACATTCCAGGGTCATTAAGGTCTCAAATAACAACATACTAACTTCCCATAATTTTCCGGGAATTAATCGGTAATTAAAACGTAACATAGACCTTCAGACCCTCGAAACCACATCGAAACGGTGTCCAATAAATTCGAAACCAACGCTAAATTGGTCGTTACATTGTATAAGACAAAAGTCGTGTTGAACTCACCTTGAAATTCGGACCCACGCGCCCTCACGCGCCGCCGTGAGTGGCTGCGCGTGAGCCCCACGCGCCGCTACAGTACCCAACACTGTTCATCACCTCCTTCACCCGTTCCTCTGGTAAACGGGTCCGGTGACCCGCGAAGCGACCCGGCTGAGTCTCCCTTAATTCCGGCTTGTTTTCTAAAATTAAATCATCGATCAGCTTCGATTTGGACTTAATTAAGGTTCTGTGAGATCAAGCAAGTCTAACTTACCTCGGACCATCTAATTGGGCTCAAAATCCCGATGAACGACCACACACAGCTCTTCCTTGGAGTCCATTGATCCTCATCGTTCTTCTGCAATTGGTCGAACCAGAAGCTTCGCAGGACTACCAGGAACCAATATTCGATCTCAATTGTGAGCTCGGATCCCTCGAACCATTCTAACTCAACTGGGATTCCAAAAGCTGAACTCACAAGCCGTCTGGGCTCATATCCTCACCAATTCCCTCGCTGCCGATCCCGTTCAACTCGTTTGAACACCTAGAAACTCGAACTCAGCTCCAATACCAACGATTGGCCGCCCAAATCAAAATTTGAAAACGAGACTCGAAATTGTAGTTTTTCGGGTTTCAGATTCCCTTCCACCCCCTCACTTTTAACTCGTTATCTCCCCATCTCACTCACCACCCAGAGACTGATCCAAACTCTCCAATTAATCGATCAACACGACCCGTGCTCTGCTCAGTGTGAAAAGAAATTCAAGTGCTCTGTTTTCAGTTTTTCAATTCAAACTCACCGCCCAGTTTCCAGTCCCCACACCACCACCGTCAACAACTTGCACTGATTTCTGTCACTGTGTCCTCACTCCACCTAAAGAATTTACTAGCACTCTCCTCTCCAATTGCCTTGGGAAATCGATCACGCGTGGGGGACAATCTCAGTTTCTTTTCTCCAAATTTTCGGACACACCAGCAGCTCCTGCTCAACCCACCATTGCACCCGTGCACTGATCAACCCACTCAAAACATTAACAATTGCTAACACTAAGTCCAAGCAGGTGTCCCATAAACAAATTCACCTGTGCTCTGCCGCCTGAAAGGAACCCCACAGTGCCATACACGGCTGTCCCAAAACCCACAGCCAAATTACCATTTTGCCCTCCCATGACAATTTACCAAAATGCCCCTCACGCATCCTAGACCCGTAACTTGGTCATTTGAGCTCCGATCGACGCGTGCCGCCTGCCTACGGACTCAGGGCATCGAGACCTTCCTAACGGTCCTCGGCCATCGGACCCCCCGATCAAAAAGTCAACATTTTCCTTATTTCGTCCAAATTACGAAAATGCCCTTGGACTTCCGAACGTCATAACTTCCACCACGAACGTCGGAATCGAACGTGCCACCTGTCTATGAACTCGTGACGTCCCAGACTACGTCACGGTCATCGGTCAAAATCCATTTGACTGCCCGAATAAAAAGTCAACGTTTTACCCACGACTAGGGGCAAAACAGTCATTTTGCACCGTTCGTCCGAACTCGCCCAACTAATCACCGATTAACCCCGCTAATCATGATTAGTTAGTAATCTAATCCCAAATTCCGGGATGGGTCGTTATAAATTTCCCTTGTCTGACACTCCGTGTCAGACGGGATCAGGGGCGTTCCTCGTTAATCCCAGGGGGATTGGGGACGAGTCCTGACATTCTTACTTTCGCTATGCATTGTTATTCAACAAGTTCAGTTTACATGGTTTGATTTCTTAAACTACATCAATACACCAAATGATAAAATCTTTTAATAAACCTCAGTCATAACATGAAATTAATTTTCTGCTAACGGCCATAACTATCAAACAAGAACTTGGCATAAACTAAGGGTTTCTATCGTAACTGATTGGCTAGATATTAATTCAAATGTTTGAAAATGTAAACCACGTTTTGAATTCTGAGAAGATTGCAACTCTTGAACATCTGAACTTGAGCCTGAATTAAATCATTAATGTTGTCGAGTGGTTTCTTGTGTACAAGGCTGGTTTATGTCAAGAACCAAAGTGATTGACATAAAGTTTTTTGCAAGGTCATATGTGTTTCCAGTGTATAGAGAGCCATGGATCACTTGATCAAAAATTGAAAATTTTCAGCCTAAAGCTGTTATGATCTATTTTTGACAAGTCCTTTATGATTTGCTATGCAATTATGAGATTATTGATCATGTTTTAGAAGTCACTACCCAACAGGTGTGATTGTTCTAGACTTAAATGTGTGATAGTAGTCTTTGATGCTTCATCTTGAATGTCATTGATCTGAATCTCAAATCCTCGTTGTCTTTATATTGTAGACATGAATATATTGAAGGTTGTCAACATTGAAAAGCTGAATGAGACTAACTTTATGAACTAGAAATAGAAAGTGATGATGCATCTTGGAGTGCTTCAATTTTATATTGCATTACAAAATGCAAAACTTGCCGAGCTCACTAATATGAGCAACAAGGATGATAGGGAGATCTATGAAAAATGAGAGAGGGCAAACTCCATGTATGTGTGCAAGTTTGTAGTTGCTAGATGAAATATATTCTTCTGTTTTGTAAGATAAAAGCTCTATATAAAAATAATAAAAACATGTCCATTACAAAAAAAAAAAAAATCAAAATATTAAATTCCTAATAGAAGTAAACATAAAGAGGCCACCACTAGTAGCTTCGTCGTTGCCACGTGCTCCGTCGCCGCCGCTATCAAGAGAAAAACAATAAAAAGAGAGCCATGAAAAGGGATGTGTAGATGATGATATTTGGGTAAAAAGTTACAAACATTTTGCATACTCAAACGATCTAAGAGGTCAATAAATATCTTAAAACTAACCCACACTAAAATGGAAATGGGTTGTTGAATGTAGGTAACAAAAAGGAAAATGAATGGTTGTGTTTTTGAAATTTTGGATGAGATGAAGGATAATGATGGTGAAAGAGCTGTGGAAGGAAATGATAAAAGGATGAAGGTGTGGGATGAGAGAAATGTGAGGAAGTCCATGTGGGAGAAGGTAGAAGATGAAGGAGATGTGAGCCATCAAAATAAGAACAAGGATATGGAGGCATACTGAAAAAATAACAAAGTTACCATGAGGCAAAGAGAAACCACCACAGAGGGTGAGGCAAAGAGAAACTACCACAAAAATGGAGGAACCATCTCAAAGGATGGAGTAGAGAAAAATTTCCAAATGGTAGAGTAGCGATGGAGGACACAAAAACAAAAGAAGGGAAAATTTGAGTTAAAAGAAGGAAGACAAGAAGGTAAATGGTGACGATTTTAAGAATCCCCACCCCCACAAAAATCTTGGATGAGAGTTTCCCTATTTAGAGTTTTTTTTTTAGTGTGAGAGAGAGAAACTGATTTTTTTTTTCTCCATAGGTCTATATATCTAGAATTTGACTACTATAATAAAAAATTACACATCTAAAATTACCAAATGTAAATTTAATAGTTATCTAAAGGAAATTACAAGACTGAAATTGCCAAAAAGGCAAAAACTAAATAACAAAAAGCAAATTGGAAAAACATGAGCACACAATGCTAAAAATGTTGGACCAAAAAATAAATCGGAGGCTAGAAACGTAATTTGACCTTTCTTGGGCATTGGGCTCTTTATGACCAAATACATTAAAAGAGAGAAAGAAAACCCCCCTTCTATAAATTCATAAACCCTAAAGTTCTAAACGCACAAGCCCCTGCTTTTTCTTTCCTCGACGCTTTACGCAGCCGCGGCTTTTACATTGAAGAGACCTCTCTACGAACAGGTGAATTCTTCCTCATCCCTATATCATCAAGCTTCTAAATGTTCTTTACAATCTGTTCACACATTTATTTCTGCAACTGTCAATCGCTGTTTACTTTTTCGTTATCTTGATGATTTACTCGTTCTTATTTTCCATTCCTTGATTTGTGTTTAATTGGGTTTTTAAGGAATCAGTGTATGGAATTCACAATTCTAAGAAATTAAATTCAGGTTTTGAGTACACAACACAAAAGCTATGACCACATTAGTTTATAAGTAATTTAATGGCTGGGTGTGTCAATTGTGCAAAAATAGTTAGCATTATAGGTGTAGCATTCTGGTTTAGAGATTATATTGCCATTAAATTGATCCAATTTGGGATGTATACTGGTGATGACACGACCTGATCGACCCGAAAATCAGAATGAAGATACTATGTTAAAACTTACACTTGGTTTTTGTGGTGTGTTTATATCTCTTTCTAAGGATTATGGGACTTGCTGTCGAAAAAGGATTTTAGAACTTGGAAATATTGCATTATGGTTATTTATGTCTTTCACAAGGAAATAAAAAAGAGATAGATTTGGTAGCCCAAAGCAGCTTTGGCTTAATATTTTGGTAGACCAATCTAAGTTGCCACCATATGATTCTGATATTTTCGAGAATCCATTTGTTGCAAAATGTCGTCAATTTATGATAACGTGTTGAGTACTTTGCTCTGTTTTCTGGAATTTCGATTGTATTCTCTCTAATTGGAATCCACCTCTCTGCTAGTGAATGCATTTTCAATTTTTTTTCTTCTTCTGGGTGTGTGTAGTGAAATAGTTGTGGGCTTTGAACTAAATCCAACTGTTCCTTGTACTTCTCTTAGGGTGAAGAATGGAATCCACAATCAAGCATGCTGTGGTGGTGAAAGTTATGGGTAGGACTGGCTCTCGGGGACAGGTGACTCAAGTGAGAGTCAAGTTTCTAGACGACCAGAACCGATTCATTATGAGGAATGTCAAGGGGCCAGTGAGGGAGGGGGATATCCTTACATTGCTAGAGTCCGAGAGGGAAGCTAGAAGGTTGCGTTAATTGGAGAAGATCATGGTCTTGTTCGCCCATGCTCTTACTTCTCAGTTTTGTTATTAGTAACACCAGACTTTGTTTTTGTCGCAATTTTTTTATATGATTGTCACAAAGTTTTTGACAATTTTTTTATATGATTGTCAAAAACTTTGTATGAGAACATTCTTGTCTACAGGTTTTGTTTGAACAAGTAAAACAAAATTCATGCTTGCTGTGTCTATGGTTGTTTCCTTGCCTTCCTGGACTCGTCTTATTGTCATTAAGCAAAAAAAAAAAAAATAGACAATTATTTTTTCGATTACATAACTTATATTTGACTATTAGATTTTATATTTTGTATTTATTTTTTGAAAAATGAAACAATGTTTTTTCATTTTACATTTCAGAGTCATTATTTAATAGTCTTTATAATTGTAATTATTTATATATAAATCATGCTTTTATTAGATGATAATGTATATATATAGTTAAATCATTTTTCAAAATTTTCTCATTTTGTAGAATTTATGTTTATAATCAATTCAACAGCTTGGCGGTAAAGTGTTGGCAATTCTTGCAAGTAATTCTATAAAAATAATGTAGTTGAGATAATATGAAAAATCTTGTAGAAAAAACAAGAAGAAAATAATAGGAATTTAAATTATAAAAGTAATATTGGAAGAAAAAGTTATATTAAAATTTTTAAAAAATAATGTGCTCATATAGAATATGAGTACGTCATTAATAAATGAACTAATTTCAATATAAAATATAAAAAATGGACTAATATATAATTTATTCTACAAAATATCCTCTCTAATTCTATATTATCTCTTCGAGATTCAAAAGCATCAAAATTCTCAATTAGTGCTTTGTTACTATATATACTATCAACACATTTTCAATAGGGAGGATCATTGATCAAGAAATTTGTCACTTATTCCCTCCTTATATTAGTAGTAATCTAAGCGTTGATTAGTAATCCAAGAATTCTCAAATCTTCTTTATGGTCTAGTTAAATGCAAAGGTAATATATATAGTATTAAAAATGCAGGAAGACAAAAAATGAATTGATATGAACAAGAGACATGGACAGTGCAGTTGAAATTGCAAAAGGAGAGAGGAGTTTGATTAATTACTAGAAGGCTGAAGCCAGTAACACTAGTGAAAGAGGTGGCGATGGAGGCGCTGGAAAACGAGAGCTGATCAACATATGTCCGACCATCATCATGGAAACAACTTGTATAAGGTACTGCATCACCGTGACTGCCATCATTGGCGTCGCCATGTAGCTCGCCTTCTTAAACTCTATCATCAACACCCTTTGTGGAACCCAAAATCATCCGAAAATTATGGAGCTGCCATGTGGCCCGTAATTCCCAAAATGACCAAATTGCGCCTGGCAATAATGCTGATCATTTGAAAACATCCGCACATTAAATAATCTATTTACCAGCTAAATACGTTATTTGATCGGGTTAAAATCTCTGTAATATTAATATTCTTCCTGAGAGCTAATTATCATTACTCATAGTAACGGACAATTAATATTAATATTAAAATACAATAATTGCCATTACTATCATGATGAGCCATCATTATAATTATTAAATAATATATTATTTATTACTTAAAAATTCAACTGACCAATCAGAACGCTGCAAGGCTCCCAAGATTTTCCTATAAATAGCGGAGCACATTTCATTTCCAAGGTACGTCGATTCTTCGCTTCAAAGTATATTCTTTTTCTCTCTCAAAGCTAACTTAGGCATCAGAGTGTTCTTGGTCGAACAATGTAATGCCCCGGAAATTCGGAAAACGTAATATTGTAAAATAATGAATAAAATGACGTTTTTACCCCTGTGATTGGTGTGGTCAATTTGTTGACTTTTTGATTGGTAGGTCAAACGGACGTTGACCGATGACCGTGACGTAGTTCGGGACGTCACGAGTTCATAGACAGGTGGCACGTCCAATTCCGACGTCTAGGGAAAAAGTTATGACGTTTGGAAGTTCAAGGGCATTTCCGTAATTTGGACGATTAGGGGGGAAAAGTTGACTTTTTGTTTGACACTTGATTTTCACACGACTCGAAGACCGTTAGGTTTGTCTCGAGGCCTCGAGTACAACGACAGGTGGCACGCGTGAAACGGACATCAGATGACCAAGTTACGGGTCACGGATGAGGAGGGGCATTTTGGTCATTTTGCAAGGTGGTTACTGTTCACCACAGTGGAACAAAGTGTGCACGACCATGCCGTGAGTGCCCTGCACGATTTCATTGTTTATTCTTGATTGTGGGAGGCCAGAGTGAATTGTTTAAGCCATTTGAGGCAGTGGGAAACATGTTTGAAAGGACGGAAACCACACAGAGCACAAGCTGGGTTTAAAAATTGGCCATGGTTTTTGTGTTGCGGGAAAAAAAATTTCAGAGAGGAATCAGACGGTTTCCCATGGGTTGTTTGCCATTTGATCGATTAACAGAGTTAGGGGAAGTGAGAGGGTTTATTTGGAATCAATTGAGAGTTGAGAGCCGGAGAGAAAATCAGAGAGCTGAGTTCTGGAAATTTGGGGGGAAATTCAAAGGTTGAATTTTGAGGTGAGTTGAGCTAAACCGTGAGTGGGATTAGCCTTCTGAGACCATTTCAAACACAACCGTGCAAGAATCGAAGAAGTTTGATCACGGTTTGCCCAGGAACCTGAGTTCCACTTTAAGAGAAAATCCAGTGTTGAGGACGACGACTTCCAGGTGAGCTCCTGTTCAATTGGTTGTGCATTTGGGTTCGTCTAAGTCCTAGCATACTCCCTATGAAGTTAATTTGGGATTAGGGCTAAGTTGGGTGAGTTCCAGACGTCGACCCGTTCGACTGTTCGAGTCTGGGTTGTTTGATTTAGTCCATGTCGAGGTCAATCATTGATACAGAACTAAAATTAAATGAATAGAGAAGATGTTAGGATTTAAAACGGAAGGAATCGAGTGTGAATTGAAGGCTATTTGGCCGGGTCGAGACGCGGGTGGAGGATTCGGATTGCAGGGCAGTCGGGTGAAGATGGTGACACTGTAGCGTGTCACTGTAGCAGGCGCGTGGCCTACACGCGCAGCCACTTTGGGCGGCGCGTGAAGCTTCCTCTCCGATCACAGTCAACAGGAGATCTACTCCTTTTAATGTTTTGGACATTTTTGATTTAAAGTTCAAGTTGATCGGGTGTCGTTCGGGATAGTTTCAAGGGTTCAGAAGTTTAGGTCCTTAAGTTTAATTACGTCGAAAAATCCAGAAAAATTAGGAAAAATCATATGAGTTATTTGGGGATGTTTGTAACCCTCATTGTGCATTTTTACAGGCCCAGACATTTCCGAAACTACCGAGGAGCGCACGGGGCGCGATTGACGCGTCCGAAAACTGTGAGTGGACTTTTGATTTCTAAATCGAGCATGCATGATTATTTTTAACTCATCTATCTTATGTTTTCATATATGATTTTATGATGATGCTATGATATTTCGGTTTTACGTAATTTCACGTTTTTCGAGGTGATTATCGCACTTTACGTATTTCGAGGTTACGATTTTCTCCTATGCATGAATGATGTTTGGATGAAGTATTTGGATATGATTCTGCATGTTACATTTTAATATTGATTTGATTATATTTGTGAAGTAATTTCAAAAATTGCATATGAAATCCGGACGTAAGTCCTATTATGACGATTTGTGATTATGGAATGATTTCTGGTAAACGGTTCACGAAGGATCCTGGTTTATTGTGCTTTATAAAATGGTTTTGGGTTTAAAGACCCGGTATGATTGTTGGATCTAGTTTTGGGTTTAAAGACCCGGTTAATTGAGGGGGCGGGCCCGAAAATTGGGTTTAAAGACCCGGATTGAGTTTGAAGACTCGTGAGTTTAAAGACTCGGTTATTGTGATACACCCAAGGCCTATTGATTATGTTTTGAGTTTAAAGACTCGTTGATATCCCGGGAAGACCTGATATTGAGTTTAAAGACTCGGATGGATCCAACGACTTGATTTTGATTACTTAATCAGTTTTACTTGGTTTGGTTGATTGGAAATTCGAAAATGACGATTTCTGGATTTTGTTAATATTATATTATTTTACATGAGTTATGACGGTTTTCTATAACGTTTTCCATGTGTTTCGGAAAAAAGGGATTTCAAATGTTTGGTATGCGGTTTTCGAATATCTGGTTATGCATGCGTGTTATAAAACTGGAGGGCGAACCCCGATTTCGTTAAACTGTTTTCTGTAAACTTTTGTTTCGGTCTACTCACACTTTGTTGTTTTAATTACCCTCCAGGTCGTGGTACGAGTTAGGGGCTAGCGCTGAGGCATAGGCAGAGGCATAAAGTTTTCCGTTGCGGAGTAGTTAGTTCACAGAGTAGGATTTGTTCTTATCTTGTTTTGTAATATTATGCTCTGTGAAACTATGGACTTGATGTCCAGTCGGTTGTATTTGTTTAATATCCCTGGTCTGACAATGGGTGTGATGTAATTTTATTTGGTTTTCCGGTCTTTTGTGTTCGATTGTCAGACGGGAGCAGGATGCTTCCCGCTTATCGAGGCGATAATCCGGGTGGGTCCTGTCAATTGGTATCAGAGCCTAGGTTTACGGTTCGTGCCTGGCACTTGATCAGGCGGGAGGTTGATAGGAAGTGCATCACGACATGATCAACCCACAACAAACATGGACATAAGGGACTTTCTGGACGGGCGTCACGACGTCTCAGGGAAAAATTACCGCCAACCTCCCCAGGACAACTTGGCGCACCAAGTTGAAAGGTTGAACAACCAAGTTCAACTTCAGTCAGAGCTCTTACAGTGACTCCTAGCAGAGAGACCAGTCCAAAAGCAGGACGGACATTCCACGTCGCGTGGAAGACAAGAGATTGCTCAAAGACGTCCTGGGAAAGAGCCAGTCCACTGCCGAACAATGTCACAAGACACTTCACTCAGCAACTCCGGTGAAGAAAGTCAAGCTCGACAAGCAAAAAGCCCACAATGCCTAAAACCATCAGTACATGAGCGGCTGGGGAGTAGGATTGGGGCAACTTCATGGGAGGAGCGTTCACGGCACTCACATGGGCGTAGGAGGCAACCTCAGGCTCTACACAAAGACTCAAGACGATCTGCCCATGGCAGTGAGAGTGAAGATGAAGCCTACTCCCCTGTACGATCCCAGAGATCAAGGGGAGAAGCTCAAGGAAGTTCTCGGCGATTAACACAAAATGACTCTCCGCCTCGGTAAGGTGCGTTGCAGGCCGATGTTGTTCGAAGAATACTGGACAGGCACCTTCGTGCTCAATGAGATGGCGATCTAGAGGACGATCTACGTCACCAGATACAGCTCTCTGCGCCTTTTGTAAGGGATATTGAGGAGGATCCATTCCCCCAAAGGTTCGCAACGCCAAACTTCACTCCATTCAAAGGAGCCTCCGACCCGGTAAAACATATAGAATATTACCGGGGGGTCATGGTCCCCCACAAGCATAACGATACGCTCATGTGCAAAGTTTTTCAAGCTTCTCTTCAAGGTCAAGCCATGACTTGGTTCAATCATCTCCCCCCGGGGTCAATTGCGTCCTTTGAAGAGTTGGCTCTGACATTTGTGAAGGAGTACGCACAACTTCGGACAATCGAGGTGAAGGATGACCATCTATTCTCTGTCCGAAAGAGAGCAAAAGACACTCTGCGACAATACATACGAAGGTTTTGTGTAGAGAAGTCTCAGATTGTCGGCTGTAGTGACCTTGTTGCAGTAATGGCGTTTAAACAAGGACTCCCTCGGGACAGCCAGCTTTACGGGGACATCGTCATGAGCAATGCACGAAATCTCACCAAAATGCTTTCCCTGGCAGAGCGACATGCAAGCTGGGAGGACGAGAAGAACACCACTCATACTCAGGACCATGCTGGGGCTAGTGAGAAGGCCTCCAATAAAGATGAGTCCCATGGAAAGTTTGTGACGGGAAAGCTCAGCAAGAGCAAGGCGGGACAACCCTCCCAAACACCAGTTATGGGGAAGCCTAACTTGCAGCTATCCTTACCAGTCCATCAGATCCACAATGAAATTAAGGACAAGCCATGGTTTAAGAAGCCGGAACCAGTCAAGGGTGATCAAGAGAAGGCTGATAAAACGAAGTGGTGTGCCTTTCACGAGTGCTATGGGCATAACATCGGTAAATGCATATCTTTCGAGAGATATCTTTGGAATCTCATCAAAGAAGGACATTGCACTGAGTACGTCAAAGGGAAGGCTGTGGATCGACCCGCTGACAAAGGGTCGAAGGAACCTTCAACAAAGATGATCTGCATCAACACCATCATAGCTGAATCGGAGTTGCAAGGAACCACCTCCAAGCAGAAGAAAAGAAAGATACGAGATGCACTTGCCGTCTCTCAGGTCTCCCATATTACCTCCCCGGGGTGGCCAACGACCTTGTCGTTGGTTGCTCTTTGAAGGACAGGGTAGGACTTGATTGGCCGCATGATGATGCATTAGTCGTGTCAATTCAGATCACACATGCTCAAGTTGATCGGATTCACATTGATGAAGGGAGCGCGGTAAATATCCTCGGCCTGGATGCAGTGCGCAAGATGGGGTTAGAGAGCCTCACAACAAAAAGGGTTGTCCCGCTTCGAGGTTTCAACGGGTCAACTAGTATGACCGTAGGTACTCACCAGCTGGAAGTACACTCAGATCCCGTTGTCACGTCCCAGACTTTTTACATCATGGACGAGTACTCTCCATACAATGGCATCTTGGGAAGGTCATGGCTTCACAAGATCCTCGCCACCACATCAAGCCTTTACCAGAAGATTAGGTTCCCTATTCCCAGTGGTGGAATCGGGGAGATCAAGGACGATCAGACGATGGCTCGACGGTGCTTCACTGAAGGGCTAAAGGAGGTCAAAGAGGCAGAGTTTGTTCCCCAAGCAGGATCATCCACTGAGGGCAAGCTTTCTTCTTCGTCTCCCAAATAGTAACTAATCACGGGTCAAGATCCTGACATTCATGAGGAACCACCAACTCTGTAAGGGTGGCAGCCGGAGGATGACGTCATCCTCATTCAACTTGACCCTCGATATCCTGAGCAAGAGGCCCGCATTGGCGCCCGGTTAAGCGACAAAGAAAAAGAAGAACTCATAGCTTTCCTGCGAGAGGAGAAAGAAGTTTTTGCTTGGTCTCCGTCTGACATGCCAGGGATTGATCCTACCATCGCTAGCCACAAGCTTCATGTCAGACCCCACCAGAAGCCGGTCAAGCAGAAAAGGCGCAATTTTTCCCCCGAGAAAATTGCTATCATCCAAGAGGAGATTGACAAGTTACTCGTTGCTGGATCCATCGAAGAAGTTCTGCACTCTGAATGGCTAGCAAACATCATGCTTGTCAAGAAAAAGGAAGCTGGACGATGGAGAGTTTGTGTTGATTACACCGATCTAAATCTTGCGTGCCCAAAGGATAACTATCCTCTACCCAGAATCAATCTCTTAGTGGACTCAACTGCAGGGAATGAGATGCTAAGCTTTCTGGATGCATACTCGGGCTATAATCAGATTTTCATGTATGAAAAGGACAAGGACAAAACTACCTTCGTCTTCGACCGAGGTGTGTACTGCTACAAGGTCATGCCATTTGGCTTCAAGAATGCGGGAGCAACATACCAGAGACTCGTCAATCGGATGTTCAAAGATCTCATTGGTAAAACCATGGAGGTCTATGTGGATGACATCATGGTCAAAGGAGAAAAAAGAGGGGATCATATCACCAACTTGCAGGAGACCTTCAACTTGCTGAAGAAGTAAAAAATGAAACTCAACCCTCTGAAGTGTACGTTCGGGGTGTCAGCAGGGAAGTTCTTGGGATACCTTGTGACTCAGCGTGGGATCGAAGCAAATCGAAAGCATATCAAGGCAATACTCGAGATGAAGTCCCCATCAAGTTTGAAAGAGATTCAAAGTCTCACTGGATGAGCAGCAGCATTGAACAGGTTCCTGTCCAAGTCAACTGACCGGTGTCGACCTTTCTTCCAAGCAGTAAAGAAGGCATCCAGAGATAAGTGGGATGAAGGTTGTGCGAAAGCATTTAAAGATCTCAAGGTCTACTTTACGTCTCCACCACTGCTATCAAAACCCAAAGATAATGAGGATCTGTTCCTGTATCTGGTGGTCTCTGATGTTGCTGTAAGCTCTGTACTTATCCGGGAAGAGAATGGGATTCATCTACCTGTGTTTTACACATCCAAAGCCCTTCTTGATGTTGAGACACGATATCCGAAATTTGAAAAGCTGATTCTGGAATTACTGGTTACCACAAAGAAGTTGAGGCTATACTTTCAAGCTCATCTGGTGATCGTCATGACCGAATATCCATTACGTACGTTACTTCACGCACCCGATGCATCGACACGGGTAATGAAATGGGCCATCGAGTTGAGTCAGCATGATTTTCTCTATCGTCCACGAACAGCTGTCAAAGGCCAAGCCTTAGAGGATTTTGTTGTGGAGTTCACACCAGCGTCACTGGAAGGAGGCAATAAGCTTGGCAATGCCCCTAAGGACGCTGACGCTTCTTTTCCACGAGATCATGGAGACAGTTCCTCTTCTCTACGGCCCTCAACTTCCAATCATCTATGAAAGCTCTTTGTTGATGGTTCCTCGAACCAGAGGGGGGTAGGAGCGGGGATTGTTCTTATCCCTCCTGATGACTAAATAATAGAGCAAGCAGTACAGTTCAGATTCAAAGCCTCTAACAATGAAGTGGAGTATGAAGTTTTGATTTGTGGGCTCACACTTGCCAAGGAGTTGGGAGTCAAACACCTTGCTATTCATTCAGATTCGCAGTTGACCACTAACCAATCGATCGGTCAATATGCAGCGCGTGATGCAAGGATGCTCAGATATAATAACAAGGTCCAGGAAATGCTTTCCTTTTTCTCAATTTTCATTTTTCATCAACTTCCACGAGCCGAAAATACACAAGAAGATGCATTGGCCAATCTAGCGTCATCACTTGACTTTCGTTTCAAGCGCTCAATCCCGATTGAGTATCTCGAGCGGAGAAGTATTGATATGAAGGAGATGGAAGTAAGACAAATTGGATCATCTCCAAGCTGGCAGGATTTTTTTTTATCAACTATCTAGAGCATGAAATATTGCCTGATGAACGATTAGAGGCCCGCAAAGTCCAGATGAAAGCTGCACGATACTATGTCGACAGAGGCCGATTTTTTCGAAAGAGCTTCACAGGACCAAACTTGTTATGCTTGAAGCATCCAGAAACGTTGAAAGTCTTAGCTGAGATTCATGAAGGACATTTTGGAAATCATTCCGGTGGAAGGTCGCTTGCTCAAAAGACGCTTAGTGCAGGATTTTACTAGCCTACTATATGCCAAGAAGCTCTGCAATATGCTCAGAAGTGCGACAAATGTCAAAGGTTCAAGCCTAACCAATTGGCACCACCGGAAGAGTTACATGCACAGACGAGCCCTTGGCCATTCATGCAATGAGGAATTGACATTATTGGACCACTCCCAAGCACTCCAGTCCCAAGCAAGAAGTATCTGATTGTTCCCACTGACTACTTCACTAAATGGGTGGAAGCAAAGGCCTTGGCCACCATAACTCAAGCTGATGTTCAAAAATTCATCTGGAGCCAGATTATCTGCCGATTTGGGCTTCCCAAGGTCATTCTAACGGACAATGGAACTTAGTTCACTGGCACCATAATCAACGAGTTCTTTGAGTTTTGGAAAATCAAGCATTTCACATCAACTGCATATTACCCCCAGGGTAATGGCCAGGCGGAAGCTTCAAACAAGACGGTCCTTGACTGTATCAAGAAGCGACTCGATGATAAGAAAGGCTTGTGGGAGGAGAAGTTGGATGGCACGCTCTGGGCGTACCGTACCACTCCGCGTCGTGCAACAGGAGAGTCTCCGTTCACCCTTGCATATGGCACTGACTGCGTCATTCCTCCACATGTTGTTGTTCCAGCACCCTTTACCGAGCTCGATGATCCAGTAGTCAACTTCATCGCTCTAAGAACTTCACTTGATCTCAACGAGAAATTAAGAGACCAAGTGGTGAAGCGCATCTCCAGCTACCAGCATAAAGTGAGAAGTTCCTACAACAAGAAGGCCCGACTCCGGCACTTTCTACCAGGTGACCTTGTCCTCAAGAAAAGGTTTGCGACACCCAATCGTCCAGGGTCTCAAAAACTCAAATCCCAATGGGAAGGACCCTACCGAATCTACCAAGTAGGCGGAAAAGGAAGCTACACCTTAGAGACAATGGACGAAAAGTTAGTGAGTGGTTCCATGAATGCTCATCACCTCCGAAAATATTATGTATAATACAAACTAGAGCTCAAAGCTAAGCTAGTCACTATTTTGTGCCAAATATAGACTTTATTTCCACGAATGACGTGTTCAAACTTACAAATAAAGAAGTCAAGTCATTCTTCATTCACCTGTGTGTTATTATACTTTCGACAAGGCATCCAAAGCCTTCTACCAGGAAGCACACAAAGCTTTCCACCAGGAATTACACAAAGTCTTCCACTAGGAAGCACTTAAAGCCTTCCACCAGGAAGCACCCGAAGCCTTCCTTTAGGAAGCACCTCTATCCTTCCTCTTAGGAAGCACCCTAAGCCTTCCTCTTGGAAGCGCCCTAAGTCTTCTTCATTGAAGCACTTCAAGCCTTCTCTTAAAGAAGCACAAGCCCTTCCCTGAAGGCAACATACCAAAAACTTCATCGTCTAAAAACGCCACAAGTTATTTAGAACTCGTTGTTGTACACCCATGGTTGCAGTAGGGGCATATGAATGAGCTCATACCGATACATTAACAAGCATTTTGCTCGCTTCGACACATTAAAAAGAGCATAGAAGAAAGTTAACACTCGCGTTCCAACAGTTCAGCTTAAATGATTTCTCTTATTTATTCATTTGGAGGGTGTTTGGCAAATCACATGTCGATTGCTCACACCAGTTATTCAATGCAAAAAGTGAAAATGCAATAGCCAACATACACATGTAAAGGAACTATGGATGCAAGTCTTCAAAACCCATTTTTTTTCTAAACTCTTCCCACTCTTCTTCCGAAAGTAGGGAAGTGTCGTTAAACAATGAATCAGCAGTCTCAGGGGCAGCTTCCTTCCTGGTCCCGGTTTCGGGTTCTGGGTCAGGTACCGGAACAGGCTCAAACTCTTGCTCCAGCTCTGGTTCCCATTCTTTGGTGGTGATCTCGCTATTGCTTACCATGTCCAACTTTTGTGCCTCATTTTCTTTTTGGCACAAAGTTGTGGGGGCATGCGGTGATAGTAAATTGTTGTATCCCGGGAGCCTTCCAGTCTTCAGATTATGGACCTCCACCTCCAAAAGTCTGATTGTTTCATTTGAGTCCTGCAATTTCCTGCACAACAAGATGACCTCATCTCGAGCAGTATCTCGCTCCTTTTCTATCAGCATCCTCTCTGCACGGCTCGTCTCCAGCTCCCCCACTTTAACTTCCAATGTATGGATTCTTCCGACCAAGGCTTCGTTGTTCCTTTTGGAGTGGTCTCGGGCTTCTTGAAGGCGTTTTCATTCGCTCGTTTTCATCTCCCAAACCAGCATTTCCACGAAGCATGTCAACCAACTTGTGGGCCCCAGCTTTCACAATCCTAAGGTCTCGGACTACCTTGTCGTAAGCTCCTTGAGGAATAGTTTTTTGACTTCCCTCTGCTAGGATGGAGGCACCTATCACAACAGGAGTCTTGGATGACGACCATGTCTCCCCCACTATTCGATCTGGGCCTTCATTTCTCCTCGCTTCAATCACTTCAAGGGAAGTAGGAATCGCCTTCAGCTTCTTAAGTTGTTTGGTTGCATCCTCACAGAGACCGTCTGAGGTTTTGCGCTTGCTAGATGACTCCGCAGGACTAGAAAGGTCGGGCTTGGAAGGAAGCTGATTATCATGCTTTTTCTCCAAAGATCCAGTGGGTCCTTGCTTGTTGATCTTCTTCTGGGTAACAGGTTTTTTCAAGCGCAATGGAGCGCTCAACCACTCCTTGATTAGGATGTCTGAAGGCCTACCGCCATTCATGTCTCTAAGTGGAGAGAGTAGCCAGCTCATGTCTCGAAACTCTAGAGGAATTTTCAGGCCCGTGTCAATCTTTTTGAGATCAGGATGACCTCCAAACCCGCTGTACAACTCATCAAACATGCGGAAGTGCGAGGCAATCCTCAAGTCCGGGGAGGCATATTTGTCCCATGCGCCACCAACTTCGATGCAGTTGAATCTGTACGTGTTGTCATCGGACTTCGTCCTAAAAAAAAACTCCACTTTGGGTATGACATGAGAAAGCCGACCGCTGGTAATTCCGTTGTGCGACACGGAATAGTAATGCCAGAATTCATCTTCAGTGAGTCCCAGGCCAAAAACTTTGTTCAGCTTCTCAAAGAACATGATGTGTCGATAGGCATCGAAGTCCAGTTGAGCAGGGCTGCATCCCATCCGGCCAATAATCTTGGAGAAGAACTTCGAGAACGGAAACTTGAAACCCCACCCAATGATCAAAGGGTGGAATTTAATCCATCGACCGCCGACATGATTTTTTCCTCTTGCATGCTTAAGGGCCTTCATGGAAGAACATCTGTCGCCAAGCTCCACAAAAATGTCGTTTGGAAAGGCAATTTGATTGCGAGCTTTCCACTCCATGAAGTCTTCAGGCTTCTCAAACTCCATATATTTCCCTCGGAATGAACTTAGGCTACGAGAACCGCCACGCTCCCATAAAGCGAGTTTGCTGGGTCTCTCGAGAAGTGCACCATGACCCATCATGAAAAGACCACCTCAAACAAATAGAGTGGGTGCCGTTTGAATCTAAGCCAACAAAGCTCCTAGACACATTTGATGGACCCTTGACGCGTAGCAAGAATATTTATGGCACTAGCAAGAGTCACATTGAATGTGAGCCAGCCTACCAATGCTCACCAATCACGTACGCAGTTTTTCTTCGACATAGCTCGTGAGGTGCACTCAGTCACCTCCAAATCCCCGTCGACTGTTCAGCCAATCTCCGCCCGCCACGTGGCGCCGATTGCACACCCACTCCAACAAAGTTTCTAAACACCTTCGACGGACTCTTGACGCGTAGCAAGCATATTTGTGGCACTAGCAAGAGTCACATTGAATGTGAGCCAGCCTACCAATGCTCATACACACCGTCCAAACCGCTCGCTTTCCAAGCTGCACGCATTTTCGTAATTCCTGACACTTTCCAGGAATCTCGAATCCTGTCCAAAATCATCATGAAGGGTCAATAATGACTCTATGAATATCATATCAATTTCCCACTTTTTTCGGGAATTAAAAATTGATTTTAAACATAAACTATACGCTCTGGGTACTCGAAACTACTCTGAATCCATATCCGATTGACCCGAAACCAACGCGAATAGGTTCGTATCATCGAAAACATCAAAACTCAAGTTTACCACTTTCCCGGAAACTCGTCCACGCGCCCTCACGCGCCGCCACAAGAGGCTGCGCGTGAAAGCCACGCGCGTAGCACAGTACTGCTACAGTGCACCTTCTCCACCCGAATGTCTAATAAACGAGTTGAAAACCTGCAACAAGACCCGACTTGTACTCCCTTAATTCGACCTCAATTCCTTCCATTCTTTCGCCTGATCCCTTCTAATCTATTACAATTTAAGTTCTGTTAACTTAATTACTTAAAACATAACCTTAATCCTCATATCCAACGATCGACCTTCGAACGGGTTTCCTTTTCGGGTTCACTCAATTCGTCCCTGTTTTCCAAATTAATTTATACAGAGAGCATCGTGAGAGTGAAATGAACATTTTTTCATAACCAATTTCATAAAATCTTACCTCCAGCTATTCGAACTCAAGCTCGATTTTGAGCATAAATTAGGGCTTCTGTTCTTGCTCAATACAACACTAATTCCCTTCGTTTTTGTTGTGGATTGGTTCGAATTGGTCTCAGGAAGCTTATTCAAGCCTCAATTTTGATTATCAAAGCTCACAATTTCGAATTCGAATTCACACCACTTTTTCCAAATTTTCGAATTCTGTAATGGCAGGTACCTCTCTGTTCCTCGTGTTCTTTTCTCTCTAATCCAGTCCTCTTAATCTCTCATTCTCACAATAGAATCAATCCACAATTTAACACCATCAAGAATGGACAAAAGTAATTTTTTTTCCCTAACTAAGGGATTAATGTCCCTAATCCATGAATTCATCCATAAAATCAGGTGCAAAGGTGAGGGACAAAGTGACATGTATCATTTGGCTGGTAGCATGAGTCAGCATCCACCATTCATTTGTTAAAAGACCGTTTTGCCCTTCGCTCGGCAAATTACCATTTTGCCCCTGGACTACGCAGATCCATAACTTTCACATCCAAGCTCCGTTTTTGACATGCCACCTGTCTACGGACTCGTGACGTCCCGAACTACGTCACAGTCATTGGCCAAAGTCTGTTTGACCATCCGAATCAAAAGTCAACATTTCACCCTTACCTTTCAAAATTACCAAAATGCCCCTCGCCATCGCAGATCCACAACTTTCGCATCCGACCTCCGATTGACGCATGCCGCTTATCTGCGGATTCAGCGCCTCGAGATCTATTCAACAGTCTCTTCGGAATGTCCAAAAGGTGTTCTAATAGAAAAGTCAACCTTTGACCATTATAAACAGGGGCAAAATCGTCAAATAAACAACTGACTTGATTTTTGAACCCAACAATAACCGGCAAACTCGGTAATATAATATTCCAAACAATGTACATCCCTTCGGATTCTTGAATTCCGAAGCAATGTGGGGGCATTTGTTGAACCCAAAATCATCCGAAAATTATGGAGCTGCCACGTGGCCCGTAATTCCCAAAATGACCAAATTGCCCCTGGCAATAACGCTGATCATTTGAAAACACCCGCACATTAAATAATCTATTTACCAGCTAAATACGTTATTTGATCGGGTTAAAGTCTCCGTAATATTAATACTCTCTCCGAGAGCTAATTGCCATTACTCATAGTAACAGACAATTAATATTAATATTAAAATACAATAATTGCCATTACTATCATGATGGACCATCATTATAATTATTAAATAATATATTTAATAATAATATATTATTTATTACTTAAAAATTCAACCGACCAATCAGAACGCTCAAAGGCTCCCAAGATTTTCCTATAAATAGCGGAGCACATTTCATTTCCAAGGTACGTCGATTCTTCGCTTCGAAGTATATCATTTTTCTCTCTCAAAGCTAACTTAGGCATCAGAGTGTTTTTGGTCGAACAACCCCCCGGGTAAATCGAATGAGGCAACGATAGCTAATTGTTTGCTGTTTGCAGAAATTGTGAAGACTTTTCGCGGCGGGTTCAATTTTTGATTCAACACCCTCCATTTCCATTCCATTTTTCTCGATCTGCCTTAATTAAATCTCAATCTCAATGCCAATAATAAATGCTGCGCGCCTTGCCTAGCTCCTTTATTTGTTTCATACTTTCCCTCCCCTAATATATAATTAGTGAGACTCTTCTACATATAGTGACCATTGTAGAATCAAACAGTATAAGCTAACTCATTACGCGACTTAACTCAAATAAAGAAATAAAGAGCTAATTCATTACGTGACTTAACTCAAATAAAGAAATAAAGAGGATGGCCTAGGATTGAGATATGAGTAAATGGCAAAGCACTCTTTCATTTCTCCCCTCTTGTTTAATTAATTGATATATGGTTAATGACTCTTTCACCACACTCTCTCTCTCTCTCCTTGTTTTATCTCTTTATATATTGTGCTATTAAATCAGCTTGATACAATTGGAGTTAACTCGAATTATTAAACCAGCTTAATTAATCGGTGTATAAAATTCATTGGCTAGCAGAGCAGTTCGGATCTTTTTATGAGATGGTTCGAAATTGTTTCAATTTGGACCCGTTTGTTGAAACTGGGCTCACCAAAGTTCATATTTCGGATCTTAATTATAATTAAAAGAAAAAAAATGCAAGCTCAATAGGTTGAGCCGAGCCAAGCTTGAGCTTCAGAAAATTATTGAAGCAGAACTTGTTGGTGTATAGACCTTCTCATGCTTCCCTCACACTTGATCATTATCTCCTAAAGGTTAATTGGTGACTTGGTGCAAAAGAAAGAAGTGTGTGTGAGAGAATAACAAACTTCTCTCACCTGGTGTGTGTGTGTGTCAGTTTCTAGAAACTAGGTGCCACATGGAAGAATGTAATAGGTCCTTGATGACATCACATTGTCATGCAAAGAGTGTGTAACGGATTGTGAGGTGTGTGAGTGATGTGTGTGTAAGAAAGAAAAGGAAAAACTGCAAGAAATATAACACGTACACAGAAAACAAATCAATTAATGAAGAATTTGTAGTCATAGCTGCAGAAATCAGAGAAATTCCTCTGCTGGCATTTTATCAAACAGTTCATGTGCATTTCTATGAAATCACAATTTCATACAACATAAACCAATCCAATCCGATCCTATCATCATATACAATCTCTCATTCTCTCTTCTATCCTAATCCAATAGAGATAAGCTCTATAATCAGCTAGGAGCTTAGAGATAGAAGAACTTACCTGTAAAACCATATTCATCATTCCCCTGCAAAACAGAAACAAAGTGTTGATCAGATTCAACCTTGAAGGTTTTCAATCGACTGATTAGCTTGAAGGATTTACCTGGAGTGAAGCTCTGCTTTCTGATTATCAACATGGTATCAAAGCTTGGTTACTGATCTAGTAGCTGGGCGTCTGACTGTGAAGGAGGAAAAGAACAGCATCACACTGCTGTGACAGGGTTGATCACTATGGCAGGATCATCTGGAGGTGCTGAAATCCGAGTACCTGTGTTTACAGGGGAGAACTACGATTTTTGGAGCATCAAGATGAAAACAATCCTCAGAGGTCATGATCTCTGGAAGATTGTGGAGCAGGGAATACCTGAACCTGAGTTAGATGAAGATGAAGTGGAGATAGAAACACCACAGACGAGGGCTGATCAGATCAAGGATGCAAGGGCACTTGGTCTGCTGCAGAATGCAGTCACTGAAGAGGTCTTCATCAAGATCTCAAATGAAGAAAGGGCTAGTGATGTCTGGGCTTTGCTAAAGCAGGAATATCGTGGTGATTCTAAGGTAAGGTCTGTAAAATTGCAGTCCCTTAGAAAAGAGTTTGAATACACTAGAATGAAAGATGATGAGAACTTGTCAGCTTATTTCTCTAGATTGTTTGGGGTAGTCAACATGATGAAAACATATGGGGAGGATGTTTCTGAGCAGAGGTTGGCTCAGAAAATCCTGATTAGCCTAACTAAGTCCTATGATGCCATAGTGTCTATCTTGGAAGAAACTAAGGATATTGACAACATAAGCTCACAGTCTATTGTGGCCTCCATTAGAGCTTTTGATCAGAGATTAGAAATGCATTCTGAATCTGTTGAGAAAGCATTTTCTAGTCTACACATTAATCAGTCACAATATGGACGTTTTAAGGCTAAGAAACCTTTTAAAGGAAGCAAACCCTGGACAAACAAATTTCAGGGTAAAAACCAGAGAAATCAGCTGAGAAAACATCTGCAAGTGTCAAAGCAGAAGGGAGTTCTAATGGAGAGAGGTGCAAAATTTGTGGTAAATTGCATTATGGCAAGTGCTGGTTTGAAGGGAAAACCAAGTGTTACAAATGTAACAGGTTTGGTCATATCTCAAAGCACTGTGGAAGTAAACCAGCAGTGAATATTGCCAAGCAAGTCGAAGAAGAAGAAATGAACATGTTCTTTGCTTGTAATGCTGCTTCAGTTGAGCAGAGTTCAGAAATCTGGTATGTGGACAGTGCCTGCAGCAACCACATGACAGGTCATGAGTCCTTGCTGGTGGACATTGACAGGGATTTGAAGGTGAGAGTGAAGATGGGAACTGGAGATCTTGTGCAGGCAACTGGAAAAGGAACCCTGGTTTTCCAAACCAGAAATGGCAAGAAGCACATCAGAGATGTAATGCTAGTTCCAGGTCTTGATGAAAACCTGCTAAGTGTGGGGCAAATGGTCGAGCATGGATACTCACTAGTGTTTGGAGGAATGGCAGTGGACATCTATGACAATATGGACAGGACACACAAAATTGCCAACATCAAGATGACAGGGAATCGGTGCTTTCCTTTGACACTTGATTCTGTGACTTCAGTGGCAAGAAAAGCAACAGTAGAAGGAGATGCAGAGCTATGGCACAGACGGTTTGGACATCTAAACTTTATAAGCCTTAAGATGTTGCAGAACAAGGAAATGGTAGTTGGATTGCCTAGCCTAACTACTGAACTGGAGGTCTGTGGAGGCTGTGCAGCAGGAAAGCAGCATGTGGAGGCTTTTGACACTAAAGAAGCATGGAGGGCATCCACACCACTTGAGCTAATACATTCAGACATTTGTGGTCCAATGCAGACAGAAACAGTTAGTGGAAACAGATATTTTATCACATTCATTGATGACTACTCAAGGATGTGTTGGCTGTATTTTCTGAGACAGAAATCAGGGGCACTAAATGTGTTCAAGAAGTTTAGAGCAATGGTGGAACTTCAAACTGGATACAAGGTGAAGAAGCTAAGAAGTGACAGAGGTGGGGAATATATCTCAAATGAGTTCCAAACCTACTATGAAGAGAGTGGGATTGAAAGACAGTTGACAGTTGGTTATTCCCCTCAGCAGAATGGTGTTGCTGAGAGGAAGAATAGAACAATTGTGGAGATGGCACGTTCTATGCTGCATGAAAAGGGAATACCCTACAGGTTTTGGGGTGAGGCAGTAAGTACTGCTACTTATCTTCTGAATAGGTGTCCAACCAAGGCAGTCCAAGGGAAGACTCCTTTTGAGAAGTATAGTGGAAGGAGACCAGGTGTGAAACACTTAAGAGTGTTTGGTGCACTATGCTATGTTCATGTGCCAAATCAGCTTAGGCAAAAGTTGGATGAAACATGAGTTAAAGGAGTGTTTATGGGGTATGGAACTATGGAGAAAGGATATAGGGTCTACAATCTTAAAACTAAAAGGATTGTACTCTCTAGAAGTGTGGTGTTTAATGAGAAGGGAGCTTGGAACTGGGAAGAAGGAGATGAGGGGGATTTCACTGTTCAGTTTGACAGTGAAATGAATTCGGTCACAACTGGAAGTCAGGAAACATCAAGTTCCTCTCCTATATCAAACCAGGAAATCAGTCCTGGTCATGTCCCTAGTCCAATTAGTACCAGTACTTCTGGACCTGGTTCAACACCTGTCAAGATAAGATCTCTAAATGAGATCTATGCAAGATGCAATATGTGCATTGTGGAACCAGAGAATTACCAGGAGGCTGCTCAAGACAAAGCATGGCAGAATGCAATGCAGGCTGAGATGGAAATGATTGAAAAGAATTCCACCTGGGAGCTTGTGAACAGACCATCAGAAAAGAAAGTGATAGGAGTGAAGTGGGTGTACAAGACAAAGCTGAACTTAGACGGTTCAGTTCAGAAGCATAAAGCAAGACTGGTTGCTAAAGGATACTCACAGAAGCCTGGGATAGACTTCAATGAGACATTTGCTCCTGTTGCTAGGCTTGACACTATAAGAGTCCTGATTGCTCTTGCAGCTCAAAGAAGCTGGAAATTATATCAGCTTGATGTCAAATCAGCCTTTCTTAATGGAGTTTTAGAAGAGGAGGTTTATGTGGAACAACCAGAGGGATATGAAGTCAGAAATGAAGAAGAGAAGGTGTATAGGCTTAAGAAGGCCTTATATGGATTGAAGCAGGCCCCAAGGGCCTGGTATGGTGAAATCGACACATATCTGGGACAATGTGGCTTTCACAGAAGTCCTAGTGAACCTACACTCTATCTGAAGACAAACAGCAAGAAGGAGACACTAATTGTGTCAATCTATGTAGATGACATAGTTTACACAGGAGACAGTGAGGAAATGATCACAGATTTCAAAGAGGAGATGATGACCAAATATGAGATGACTGATTTGGGGCTTTTACATCATTTTCTGGGAATTGGAGTGATACAATCTGCAAGAAGCATCTTCATTCACCAGAAGAAGTATGCATTGACTCTCCTAGAAAAATTTGGTTTGAAGGGATGCAAACCAGTCAGTGTTCCCTTGGCTACAAGTGATAGATTGTGCAGGTCAGATGGATCAGAAGAGGCAGATGAGGGACTCTACAGGCAGATTATAGGTAGTCTTCTTTACCTAACTGCTACTAGACCTGATCTAATGTTCTCTGCTAGCCTATTGTCCAGATTCATGCATAAACCATCATATGTTCAAGGGACGGTTGACTTTGGGATTGAGTACACTAAGGGAAATCAAGCCACTCTAATAGGGTACTGTGACTTTGATTGGAGTGGAAGTATGGATGACATGAGAAGCACTTCAGGTTATGCTTTCTCATTTGGAGGAGGTGTTTTTTCTTGGGCATCAGTTAAACAACACAGTGTAGCCCTATCTACTGCTGAGGCAGAATACATCAGTGCCTCAGAGGCTACAACACAAGCTAAGTGGCTTAGATTTGTCCTGGAAGATTTTGGTGAAGAACAAACAGGTTCAACAACACTGTTTTGTGACAACACATCAGCTATTGCTATGAGCAAAAACCCTGTGTTTCACCAGAAAACTAAGCATATCAGCATGCGTTTTCATTTTATCAGGGATGCTATTCAAGCTGGGGAAGTGGATCTGGTTTACTGCAGATCAGAAGACCAAATTGCAGACATTCTTACCAAGGCATTGCCAAAGACAAGGTTCAACTACTTAAGGGGATTGCTAGGAGTGAAGTCAGTGAGTGGTCTAGAAGGGAGTGTTGGTGTATAGACCTTCTCATGCTTCCCTCACACTTGATCATTATCTCCTAAAGGTTAATTGGTAACTTGGTGCAAAAGAAAGAAGTGTGTGTGAGAGAATAACAAACTTCTCTCACCTGGTGTGTGTGTGTCAGTTTCTAGAAACTAGGTGCCACATGGAAGAATGTAATAGGTCCTTGATGACATCACATTGTCATGCAAAGAGTGTGTAACGGATTGTGAGGTGTGTGAGTGATGTGTGTGTAAGAAAGAAAAGGAAAAACTGCAAGAAATATAACACGTACACAGAAAACAAATCAATTAATGAAGAATTTGTAGTCATAGCTGCAGAAATCAGAGAAATTCCTCTGCTGGCATTTTATCAAACAGTTCATGTGCATTTCTATGAAATCACAATTTCATACAACATAAACCAATCCAATCCGATCCTATCATCATATACAATCTCTCATTCTCTCTTCTATCCTAATCCAATAGAGATAAGCTCTATAATCAGCTAGGAGCTTAGAGATAGAAGAACTTACCTGTAAAACCATATTCATCCTTCCCCTGCAAAACAGAAACAAAGTGTTGATCAGATTCAACCTTGAAGGTTTTCAATCGACTAATTAGCTTGAAGGATTTACCTGGAGTGAAGCTCTGCTTTCTGATTATCAACAGAACTTGCTTATATGTTGTTTATAATTGCGAGTTTGAGTTCAGCTGCTTGTGGTTGAATAACATCATGTCATAAATGAATAGAAAAAGTGGACGAGCAGCAAATTCAACTATAGATTTACTAACGTACCAACGAAACACAATCGTCTTGTTCATCTCTGGATTGTTGGTATTTCGAGCTCAGCGATGGAATTTTGCAGAAAACAGACTGCGGCATGTCTTCAGGTATATATGTTCTTCAAGTTTTACGATTGAAATGGATGAAATTTGGATTGAAATCAATGTGAGATTATCAGGGAAAGATTGTGCACACCAAATGTTTAATGAATTGCTTACTAGCAGATTTCATAGAGAAAATGTATGAATATTCCTCTCTTCATTGAATTGATCGAAATACACAACCTTGCATAGATTACATGACTAAACACTACAAGGAATATATATTTGCCCGACAAACGTGTGTTCGTCGGGCCCCTTAATGAATTCGTCGGGCAACTATAGGCCTAACGAATGTTCGTTGGGCGAAGGTCGTCGCCTCAAGCTTGTGAGGCAAACCTTTGCCCGACGAACAAAATGTGTTGGTTGGGCAAAATTGACCAAGGGCCCGACAAACATGGATCGCCGCGAATAATTCGTTGTAAGCTCAAAACTCAGTTTTTGTTGCCCGACGAACATATGTTCGTCTTGTTAATTTTTGCCCGACCAACATTCTTTCGTCGGGCAATATTTTTTATTTTATGAAATTCTGTTTTAATGGTTTTGTACATTAAATATATATATTTTTTAATACCACATGAAACTATTATATTTATCATCTAATTAAATAATAAAAAATAAAATTCTCAAATTAATAAAAAATATATAAAAGTCTTCAAATAATAAAATGAAATAATTCTACAAAAGTCATAAAGGTCTTAAACATAATAATTAGTCTTAAACATAATAAAAAGAAATAGTTCTAGAAATTTAACATAAATCTAAACGCTCGGCGGCTGGTCGGGGTGAAATGCTGGCTGCTGGGGTGGCTAATTAGACTGCAAGGTTGATTGCTGTGGCGACTCACCGGGATGCAGAGCTGGTTGTTGGGGTGGCTGGTCATGCATAGATTCACACAAAAATATACCATAAAACTTAAAATGTGACCACAAATTCCCTAGTTTTCATTATTTAGAATTTCAAATTATGAGACCAACATGTAAAGTAACTGATAAACTATCTAAGAGAAGGAGTTTGCGCCCGAAATTATTGCCCAATCATGTTCATGAAGCTTCCAAGACAAAGAAAAGAAATTAGCATACAACAACTTGTAATGCTGTAGCACTAAGCAGGTTATCAAGCAAACCAGAAATATTCGACATGTTGTAATGGAAATCCATATCAAACCATTGTCAGACTATATGGGCATGAGTCCCCAAGAGAATACTTATATGGCATGAATTACTCAGCCATATAATTAGTATCTTGTGGCATTTAAGTGTCCTCAACAATTTTAGAAGCAAGCAATTAAAATCAATGTCAACGAAGATCCCATGAACACATAAGCTGCAAAAAAAACCCAAGCAATCTCAATTCCAACTAAGTTTAATTAAGGAAGTAACGACAAAGCTGCAAAAAAACCCAAGCAATCTCCGTTCCAACCGTAAGTGCAATCGCAGTTCCAATTTAATTAAAAGCACGCATTAAACAAACTGAGATCTAAATCCATAATTAGCAAGCACAATATACTTCATAATTTCGAGGGGCGGGTCTCTCCTGCACGGTACTAAACTGTTACTATTAAAGGGTCCAACAAAATTTACTCAGATACAGGCTTATTTTCCCTATTTCTTCTATTTCTTCTACTACCGACATCAACAAAAACTTCACAACAATATCAATGGCAATCCAAATGTTTAAACGGAAAAAGCAGTGTAAAACAAAAAAAAAGGAAAGAACAAAAGCAAGAAAATAGCAAATCAAATTGTCTAACTTCCATTCATCTCAATAAATTCAAACACATCTGCATGGACTTCTGCTTTGTTATCTCATCATGATAACAAAATTCATGGGCATAGACAGCTTATACTAATTCCTTATGCAGGCTGACACAGACATGCAATGCAAGTGAATTGAACTCTTTTTTTCTAACCTACTAGAAGAACATATATACTCTCCTTCTGCGATCTTACCTGAAGATACATTATAAATAATCAAAGAAACATACATTTGCCCCGTGTAAGCCTAAATCAATAATCAATAGATCACATGAAATATAGCACTAGGATGATCAAACTATGCAGATTTGAAGGTTGTTCCTGTTAATCAGTTATACTTCATGAAAACTCAAACTAAAAAGTTTAGTAATCCATCTAAATATTTTAACCATTTATTCCTTCTAGGTGTGATGGGCGTGGCAGAGGATCAATGATTTATATCCTAGTGCGGTTCATAATCATTGCACCCCAGCTTAAGGAATAAGGTTGTTAAGAGACACTGAAAAACACATAAATTTCAGTTACAAAACAAAAAGTTTCATGTAAGATGCGTTAAGGCTCAAGAACAAAATTCATATAATGATTAGAACACCAAGCTTCGAAACTAATTAAGTTTCATATCCCCAACCCATCAAAATATACATATCAAATGAAAGCAAGACCAGTTAAGCACAATTTATGTATGACAAGCTTCTAATGAATATCATGCTTAGAAACTCAATCACTTTTGTATACTCACATCTTACCACATAACATTGTTTGAAACGTTAATTATGTTTTATCCTGTGTAGTAAAGCTTCCCAAATTAAAATAATATGAACGTTTAAGCTAAAAAAAGTTGTCTACTTCAGCACAGAACTACTGATTTTTATATACTTCCAACATTTTCCAAGCAATCAAACAGCCCATGAATCAAAAATACTGAAAAAAATACTAACTTTTAGCACAATCCAATATGAGCATTAATGACACTGAGAGAGAAAGACAAAGTACCGTCAGGTAAGAAGAACGGGAGATAAGGGAGGCCGCAATGGTACACGAACCCTTCTGAGAGCCTGGGATAAATTATTCTAGCAGCAGCAGCATTCATATAATATTTTCTTGTTTCAGAAATTAAAACAAACTTTGGGCTTTCTGATTTATGAATGTTATCTAATAACAAGTAACAACAGTAGAAGAAAAATCCTGACCTGATAATTTACTGTGCAATTCTTGGCTTGTCACCCGCTTCCCAAAATCTCCCACAAAGTTCCCAAATTTAGATTTTCAATCCAGAGTTTATTGAATCGGAGAGGGAGAACTGCCTCCGAAAATAGTAGTGTGATGCGAAGAAGGTGAAGATGTAGACACGTTGCAGATTGTTTCTCCCTCTAGACCTCTCAGTATCAAAGTAAACAAATGCCTGCAAAACCAAAAAAAACAATTTTAGGCCTTGGTGTGAAAACCCTATCAAATTGGGGCTTAAAATTACACTTTTAGTTTTTGAAAACTTCAAACCTAGATGGTACAGAGAGAGCTAGGCCAATCCACAAGCTCCATTTGTTTGAGAGCCCGCAAAATGGAAGAAGGGCTTACTGTCTAAGGGGGAGGGAGAGAACTTGGTTGAAGACGGAGCTGCGCGCGGCTGGGCATTTGAAGAGAGAATAGACGATTACTCTCCTTTAATTTTCTAGGCGTGACGTTGCCCAACAAACATGTCCGCGGGGCAATTTTAAAAACGTTCGTGGGGCAAATCTAGTGAGCGGGCTTTTGCTTTTTCGTGACATGTTTGGGCGCCATTTTTTTTTTCTGTGTTTCCTTCAAGTCAATTGGTTTCGATTTAATCCACCTTTGTCGCGAGCTGCTATTTTTTTTCTCTTCCTTTGCTTTTTTTTTTTGGTAAAAATCTTAAAAATAATGAATTAAGAAGAACGATTTAAATTATATATATATATATATGTATATCGTACCACCAATGTAGAATATAAATCGACGTGGATTTCATCACCATCACCATTTTGAAGGTAACGGCACTCTCTAACGTTTCTATATAATTATATAGAAATGAATTAGATAAATCTTATCACCACAAATTGTTTGTTTATTATGAATTTTACATAATCAAGTAGTCGAGCCTCAGTTCAACAAAAAAAAAAGGAAAAAAAATCAAATAATAAGTTATTTAATCAGCCTAATTAAAATTAACTTTGTACCTCCGAATAAAAGTATGGATTTTACACCCGAAAACAAAATCAACCCTTTCTTTGGTTTTTTTTTTCGCTTGGATTTTCCAGATTTAATTAGTAGACACAATTAATACAAAATCCATTCTTTCAGTTAATAATATTTTCTGCGTAGGCAATGCACATTAAAAATCGTGCGATTTTGAGGATTTAAAACCACCCGATCGTCAAACGATTGAATTTCAAAGATTCCACCGTTCAATTTATATTATTAGAGGTGTAGAAAATTCATACAGAAAATCATGTGATTTTGAGGATTTAAAACCGCCCGGTCGTCAAAAATAGTTTTAGAACCGTTGAATCGTCGCGCACCATTACCTTCTCTCCTAATTTCCAAATTGGCTACTTTTTTGCGTAGGTGATCTAGGAGCATAGAGTATAAAAGTGGACGGTTGGATTGGCCAAATTCATTTTTGTAATTATTGAAATCGTAAATGAAGCTCATTCATTAAAGTGGTTAAACACTTAATGAAATTTCAATGTTATTTTCTAACTTTTGGTTCAATTGATATTCAAACGATTGAATTTTAAAGATCTCACCGTTCAATTTATATTATTAGATGTATAGAAAACTCACACAGAAAATCATGTGATTTTGAGGATTTAAAACCGCCTGATCGTCAAAAATAGTTTTAGAACTATTGAATCGTTGCGCACCATTACCTTATATCCTAATTTCCAAATTGGCTACTTTTTTTGTGTAGGCGATCTAGGAGCATAGAATATAAAAGTGGACGGTTGGATTGGCCAAATTCATTTTTGTAATTATTGAAATCGTAAATGAAGCTCATTCATTAAAGTGGTTAAACACTTAATGAAATTTCAATGTTATTTTCTAACTTTTGGTTCAATTGATATTCAAACGATTGAATTTCAAAGATCTCACTGTTCAATTATATTATTAGATGTGTAGAAAATTCACACAGAAAATCATGTGATTTTGAGGATTTAAAACCACCCGATCGTCAAAAATAGTTTTAGAACCGTTGAATCGTCGCGCACCATTACCTTATTTCCTAATTTCCAAATTGGCTACTTTTTTGCATAGGCGATCTAGGAGCATAGCATATAAAAGTGGACGGTTGGATTGGTCAAATTCATTTTTGTAATTATTGAAATCGTAAATGAAGCTCATTCATTAAAGTGGTTAAACACTTAATAAAATTTCAATGTTATTTTCTAACTTTTGTTTCAGTTGATATTCAAACGATGCGTACACTGATAAAACCATATAATTAGTTCAAATAAACAAACAACCATATAATTAGTTCAAATAAACAAAAACTTCAAAACTACAATGAAATCTATTTCTTAAAACATATACCTTTTAATGGACTTCAGCCTTGGAGAGGAAAAAAATAACAATGAATTGTAGTTATGAGGTAATGGTGGAGTTAAGAGAGAGAGAGAGTGTGTGTATGTGTAAACTGATAAAACTAGAGAAAAGGGGAAGAAACAGATGTTTTAAGTCACTGAAACTTTGCCCAACAAACTTATGTTCGTCGGGCACAGCATAAACGTTCGTCGGGCAACAAAAAATTAATGACCCCATTCAAGTGGCAACAAAATTCGTCACCCTCCGCTGTGTTTTGCCCGACGATATATAATTGTTTGTCGGGCAAAGGTAGCGCGGGAAGGTTTTTTTAGGCGCCACTTATGAAAACTTTCCCACTAATTTTTAGCGACGAACGTGCTCGTCGTGTAAAGTGTTGCCCAACGAAAATATTGGGTCGTCGGGCAAAGATGCCTTTAGTGACAAATTGTTTGTTTGTCGGGCAAAATTTTGTCGGGCCAATGCTTTTTCCTTGTAGTGAAAGTTTCTAGTGATTTTCACTATGATGACAATGCACAGTTACAATTGAGCACCCATCTATGCCATTGGTGTTATGACACCTAACATTCTTACTCTCCAAGAGAGCTCACATAATTTAGAATTTATGCATTAATGTCTGATATCACAAGTCACTTACACCCCTTACGACTTATACTTAATATACACAGTGTATAGCTTATGATTAAATGTAGATCGCCATATTTTTCACAATATTATTCCGTCGTTTTTCATAATTATATTTTTAATCTTATCATCTAATTGATTTCTACGAGAATTAATTAAACTCAATCAGACAAAAGGAAAAAAGAATATTTCACTTCTCTGAACTTTTACTGCTAGAATCTTTCTCCACTACCTTCACACTCTCTCGCAGTCTCTTTCGATCTCTATATGACCATGCAATAAATGAAAGAAATATGATACGAAACAAACTACAATGGAATTCTATTTATAATCAACTAATGTCGGCAAAAACGCAGAAAGAAGATGAACATGAAAGATAGGATTTTTCCCACAGATAAAGTTTGTAATAGGCGCTAACACTAATTGGGTGTCTTGTAAGAGTGCAATATTACGTAAAATAATTGTAAAAATTGGAAATTTAAAGTGTGAAAATTAGAATTTTAGAATTGTCAACACAAAAATAAACATGCAAAATGGAAAAATTAAATAAAAATGTTAGACAGAACTACAAAACATTACTAAAAGAAAAGAAAAATATTTCACTCTAATTATAGCATAAAGTCGACCGTCTTCTTAATTTTTTTTAAATCGAAAACATGAAAATTATCACATATTATTAAAATGACATCGGAATAAAATATTACTAAATCATAATATGAGTGAAAATTTTGATTCATCATTCCTTTTATGTTCTTGGATTTGCCTCGTATACGTACAAAATAATAATAAGTTAACTAATATTAACTAGGAGTCCCAGATGGACTGATACTGCATATCTTCGTCAAACGCCCTTAACTCAACATCATCATCATCACAGCGCTCAAAACACGACACGTCGTTCCCTAAGAAGGACACAGCATCATGGCAATGAGCCCTGTACATGTAATGCATCCAAAACTTTGGCGAGTCCAATGGCGACTCATTAATTGCCTGAATTTGACTCGGCGACAGTCCCACCGTCTCCGGCACTGAGCTCAATTCCCTCGGCGCCGACGAGCCACCCGTCTCCTCCGCTGAAACCGACCCCATTGGCAGTCTTCGAACACGTAATGCAGCCTCTTGAGCCGCCAACTGCACGTCTATCGAGCTCGAACTCGCCGGCCTCGGCAGAGTATCAACCAGCTCCGGAAAATTAAGCACTGCCCCACCGCCTCTGAGGTGCAATGCCGCCACATCATAGGCGGCGGCTGCCATTTCCGGAGCCTCGTAGCTCCCTAGCCATATTCGGGTTTTTGTTCCCGGTTCGCGGATTTCCGACACCCATTTGCCCCACTTTCGCTTGCGGACTCCTCGGTATGTTGCCGGAGGGACGCGGCAATCTGCAGGCTGTGATTCCATTAACTAACGAGTTGGTTTTATCTAGGACTTTGATTTAGGGAAACAATTGATAATATATATATATATATATATATATATATATGGATGGTAGAGATGGAAGTGTGTGTTCGATCACTTTTAAGGGTTTGGGTGAGTCTCATGTATACAGGTATGTACGTATAAATACTAAAATGTTAGGGTGTTCATGCGGTGATTATTATAGCATATATTAGGAGGAGACAGAGTGAGCTTCCGAGTGGTTACTTCAGTGGGAAGAGGCTGGCAATTGGCGCACGTGTATATATATTCCCGGCAGTCAAATAATTAATGCCACGTGATTTATTATGTTCATCACATACACTTCTTTATTTTACTCAAAACTGCCATGCATCAAACGCACAGTCCCAATATGCACTCTAAAATACTAGCTACTAGACTAGTCCATCCTGCTTCAAGATTTTTTTTCGTACCGGCAATTTAAGTCTTTAGTATATGTCACTTCTATCAGATAAAAAAAAAAGAGAGAAGAAAATATCACCTAATAGGGTTATAATAAACTTAAAATTACTTCATGATTTCATCCTTTGTTAAGAAATCATTGTGTTATTGTGTAGGGACTAGGGAGAGTAGTAGGAATGTAGCGAGGACGATAAATATATCAAAATTTATACGTGGGTAGGGGGTAGTGGGTACCGTGTACGTAGTATACAATTAAGGTAAACGATGAGAGGTCAAGCCGTCAAGGCCTAGCTAGTGACTATTTTGAGTCATATAGTACGTTTGAGAAACAGCTGTCTCAAGCTAAGCTAAGGTTTGACTGACAGGCAGGCCAGCTGGCAGCTGCTCCTCAGTCATCCAATCCACAGTACGTACGTCCTTTTGTCACCAACAACCTTGAAATATACATGCATTTGATACACTCACAAACACCTTTCTCAGTTGACTGCCAGGAATCGCACCGTCCCTCACCGTACCCATCACCCATGTACGATTTCCGCGTGAACCCACCGGACCATGCTTCACCATCTCTCTCTCTGAATCATCCGTACAGTACAGCATCGTAAAACCACCTTTATTTTAATTTGGAAATTGAAAAAATTGTGGTATGTACGGCCATAATTCCTTGGGGCATGGGCCCTGAAGGCTCTAATGGCGACCGCCCATATCTTTTGTTTTCGTTGTTGGTTGATCTCTAAAAGCATGTGTAATCATGGATTGGTGTGGATAATCTTTTTCTTTTTTTCTCGTCTCAATGTGAAACCTCTGGAACCCACAAACACCTTTCTCAGTTGACTGTTAGACTAGGTCTTTCCTTTATTATATTCTGTTGGAACTCTGGAATTGGGTGTTATATAATAAGATTTTGATTGAAACCTCCTTTTGTTTTGTTTTTATTTTAATTTAAAAAACTTTGTTTGAAATTTGTATATGGATGATTGTTTCTTGTTTTCGATGCATACTTAATAAAGATAAGTAAAAATATCACGACTCACTTGAAATCTCTCTTTCTTAATGGTCAGAAAATACATACGTAAAAATCAACGAAATAGTTTTGATAAAAATGTCGACCAAATATGCTCTTATATATAAATAGCTAGACAACCAGCGATTAGAAAACTAGTCATCGAAATTAGCTGTGAGAAAATTAGGATATTCAAATATTTAGAATTGAAGAAATAATAATATATTTGACACTGATAAAAAATTGTTGGAGTCTGTGATGCACATATACTTCAAATTTTGTGTTGAGAAAGTATCGGTTAAGTGGATACAATATGATAAAGGTGGGATACATGTAAGGATTGAAATATCGATATTGACGGATATATTGCTAGTCAAATTTACGAATATCTCGCTCTAAATATCGATATCGATCATTTACGGTCAACAAAAATGACGGAAGTTTAATCTAAAAGTTGGAAATTTTTAATGAAATTTTAGGAAAAATTTAAGTACCAAATAATAGTTATATAGGACTAATACAATTATAAAATGACTTTGATACAATAAATATATGATGCAATATGATTCTGACGATAACTAATAATCTAAAATCTTAAATATAAACATAAATTGAAGTGAATTACTATAATTAAATGTTAATATAGTTAAAAACATAACAATAAACATAAAAAGATTTCAATGGAAGAAAAATGATGAAATAAGTCAAAATATATTTAAAATTGAAAAAAAAAGATGAAAAAAGGGCCAAACTTTGTTGAAATTTTGGAAAAATGGATAAAAAAAGAAACTAATCAGCAATTGTCAACAAATTAAGAGGGTCAAACCCAAGACCCCTGGGTGAAGAAATAAACACAAAGCTAACTCGAATAGCCAACCTTATTATAAGTTTAATCAACGTATAATATATAACTATAACTATAAAAACTAACAGTCATCTTCTTCCCACAGTCAAGTCTGCAACTTGACTTTTCCGACCCGACGGTATGACCCGACTCAAACTACTTTATTTTACATCCAATTTTCATAAATTAATAGTCAATCTTCATCTTTTTTATCCCAGAAAGGGATTTGTGGGATCAAAACAAGAAAGTTCTTTGATATTTCGCCTAATTTCGTTCACTCTCCTTTTAGATGACGCCGGTCGAAATTATCAATATATCGGTGGTTTCGATTGATATTTTCATCCATGGGATACAATATCATATATGGTCAACGATACACTCAATTGGTATAATTGAAATATTTGTTTTCTTTTTTAGCAAATTTTAAAAATATATAATTGGGAGTCAAATTTTAAATAATGTAAATTTGGTTATTAGTCCTGTAATCCATTAAGACCCAAAAAATCACAACCTAATCATTAAGATTATAACTTATTAAATTTGTGTGTTCTATTTTGTTATATGGAGTTATTTGAAGTATTATATATTGCAACGATTTGGGTCGGTCCATTCGGATCCAAAGACATTGGGTCGACAACAGGGAGGATAGAGAATTGAGGAATAGGTCGTCGGAGAGGTGAAGTGTGAGGTTGAGGAGGTGAGACCGATGAGATTTTTTACCATCACATTCATGGACAGTTCCAGAACCCGAATTTCGGATGAGCTAACTTGCATGTTAGATGTAGAAGAAACTCAACGGTATAAGTGAATTTTATTAATAAATATAAAAAGACACATCTAGTACGCAATGAGCCGTACCCCTCAAATACATCTATATACATAAATAAAAATTTGATTGCAAATATATATATATATATATATAAAACAAAAAATCATAATTAAACTTGCAAATACAAATGATCACTTTTCAATTTTGAATTGTACCCTTCGAAGTTTAAGAGTGTCAAGATCTTCTATTATCTTTTTGTTACTATTAGTATAAGTAAAATCTCTTCCAATGTGGAGGGTCATACAATAAAGAGATCTATCACATATTTTATTTTGAAATCGTTTCTTTATAATTCACATAGATGAAAATTTCATTACTATTGAAACAAAAAAAGTCAATACATGTCGAATGAGCCTATAAATTAAACAACACTTATCTATTAAAGTTGCTTTCATCAATATTTGACATAACTCAAGAAGAGGAGATTTTTACCCAATTAAATCAAACATTCAATATTCACAATTAGCAAAGCATTTACTAACCTTGCTTCCCACAATAACAACTAGCAAGAAAATGCAACCCTCATAGTCATAGCCTTATGTCTCAATTACTCATACAAAAACCTCAATTTTAATTTCAAATTATCATAACTCCAAAAAAAAAACCTCTAATACTCAAATTTCCAAAGCCAAAACTCTTTATTCAATTTCTATTTAAAATTAATATTAGAAAGTAATACTTTATGTTTTGAAGATTTGATAGTAGATAAACATGATAAAATTTGGAAGAAAATAAGGGAGAAAAAATTGTGAGATGAATTTGAAAAAGAAAAAAAATTCTGAAATAGTGTGTATGGTTTGCTAATGCCTACTTTTCACTTTGGTTTTGAGCCTTTGAGGTTGATATGATATTATTTAATTGTGTGTTGTTAGTTTTTTTTTTTCTTTTCTAAAATCTAAGTTAATTGGACTAAATATTTATTATTAGATGGGCTAATCCAATACATACGAAGGGAGGCACCTTGGGTGGGAAGGGTATACCCTTCCAGCCCAAAGCAGCCCCTGTCTCTGATCGCATTGACCTTGGATTGAGCTTCGTCTTTGACCTTGAAGAGGACCACTTGCTCGAGAATCGTGTGGGTGATAGAGGAGGACATGGTGATTTTAGTGGTGAAGCGTGATGGTGAGGGTTTAGGGAAACAAAGGATGTGTTTGGAGAAAGTGTGAGAAAATGGAGAGGGGAAAATGGGTTGCTCGCTCATTTGTGAAGATAAGGATTGTGATGATAATATGGGATAAAAAAGATAAAGATTCAGAGTTTTAATAATTTGTTTTTGTATTTTTATTTTTAGTTAATTTATGTGGAACCCAAAATCATCCGAAAATTATGGAGCTGCAACGTGGCCCATAATTCCCAAAAATGACCAAATTGCCCCTGTCAATAACGCTGATCAATTGAAAACACCCGCACATTAAATAATCTATTTACCAGTTAAATACGTTATTTGATCGGGTTAAAATCTCTGTAATATTAATATTCTCCCCGAGAGTTAATTGTCGTTATTCTTAATAATGGATAATTAATATTAATATTAAAATACAATAATTGTCATTACAATCATGATGAGCCATCATTATAATTATTAAATAATATATTTAATTAATAATATATTATTTATTAATTAATAATTCAACCGACCAATCAGAACGCTCCAAGGCTCCCAAGATTTTCCTATAAATAGCGAGGCACATTTCATTTCCAAGGTACGTTGATTCTTCGCTTCGAAGTATATCATTTTCCTCTCTCAAAGCTAACTTAAGCATTGGAGTGTTCTTGGTCGAACAACCCCCCGGGTAAATCGATCGAAGCAACGATAGCTAATTGTTTGTTGTTTGCAGGAATTGTGAGAACTTTTCGCGGCGGGTTCAATCTTTGATTCAACAATTGGTGCTTTCATTGAGAGTTATTGAGGAATACTCAGAAGAAGCTCTCTCATTTGTTCATCGTTCTTCTTTCTTCGTTCGTCGTTCATCGACATTGTTCGAAGATTTTGAATGTTGTTCATAGCTCATCAAGAATTTGTTCATCGTTCATCTTTCTTCGTTCGTCGTTCATCAACATTGTTCGAAGATTTTGAACGTTGTTCATCGCTCATCAAGAAGTTGTTCATCTTTCTTCGTTCGTCGTTCATCGACATTGTTCGAAGATTTTGAACGTTGTTCATCGTTCATCTTCCTTCGTTCATCATTCATCGACATTATTCGAAGATTCTGAACGTTGTTCAAATTATCCATCAACAGCTCAGACGAGGAATGAGGCTCGCATTGAGACTCCGGAGAAGCGGCCAACTCAACCCAGGCGTGTGTCCATAGAATCGCCCATGGAGACACTTGAAGGGAGGCCAACCTTCAGCTTTGGAGCATTCCCCTCTCCAGCTAACCAAGTACCCGCGCCAGGGAAAGGAACTTCGGCTATACAACAAGCAAACGGGAGGTTGATGGGAAATGCATCACGACATGATCAGCCCACAACAAACATGGTCCTAAGCGACTTTCTGGACGGATGTCATGACATCTCAGGGAGAAGTCACCACCAACCTCCCCAGAACAACTTGGCGCAACAAGTTGAAGGGTTGAGCAACCAAGTTCAACTTCAGTCAGAGCTCTTGCAGCGACTCCTAGCAGAGAGACCAGTCCAAGAGCAGGATAGACATTCCACGTCACGTGGAAAACAAGGGCATGCTCAAAGGCGTCTTGGGAAAGAACCAGTCCACTACCGTACAAAGTCACGAAACACTTCGCTAAGCAATTCCAGTGAAGAAAGTCACACTCACCGAGCAAAAAGCCCTCAACGCCTAAATTCATAAGTACATGAACGACTAGGAAGTAGGATTGGGGAAACTTCATGGGCAGAGCGCCCACATCACGCACATGGGAGTAGGGGGCAACCTCGGGCTCTATACAAAGACCCAAAATGATCTGCCCACGGCAGTAAAGGGGAAGATGAAGCCTACTCCCCTGCACGATCCCAGAGATCAAGGGAGGAAGCTCAAAGAAGTTCTCGACGATTAGCACAAAGGGACTCATCGCCTCGGCAAGGTGCGTTGCGGGCAAATGATGTTCAAAGAATGCTGGATAGGTGTAACGACCTGTCCCAAATTTCATGATTAGATTAGTGACTAATCACGATTAGTGAGGATAATCGGTGATTAGTTAGGCTAAATCGGACAAACGATACGAAATGACCGTTTTGCCCCTAGTGGTGGCAAAACGTTGACTTTTCAATCGGACGGTCTAATGGACTTTGACCGATGACCGTAACGTAGTTCGTGACGTCACGAGTTCATAGACAGGTGGCACGTTCAATTCCGACGTTCGTGGAGGAAGTTATGACGTTCGGAAGTTTAGGGGCATTTTGGTAATTTGGGTGAATAGGAGGTCAAAAGTTGACTTTTTGACCGGGAGGTCTGATGGCCGAGGGCCGAGGGCCGAAGACCGTTACGTAGATAAGGACGATACGAATCCATAGGCAGGCGGCACTCTGAAATCGGACTTCGAACGGGGAAGTTATAGGTCACGGAAGTTCGATTTCACTATACACGAACTTCGAGACGGGGATGAATTGGCGAAATCTGATTGGACAGATATTTTTAGTGGGTCCCATGGATGAGTGACAAGTGTCACTCATCCTATTGGCTAACTCCCCCCAAAATGTGGATCTATATAATAAAATAATATTATTTAATTACTTTTTTAATCAAATCCACCCACCATTCAATCTTGGCCATCCATTTCAATTCATCCTTAAATCCACACCCTCCATTTCTTTTCTCTCATCAGCCATCATCTCCTTCTCCCTTCTCTTCCACGACATCACCTTCATCACTTCATCTTCTTCTTCATTTTCTTCCTTTTTTCTTCACAAATCCGAAACACACACACACCATCACCATTCCTTGCTTGTGTGAGTTGAACATGACCGTGAGGTGGTGGAAGGAGGCTGAGGATGGCAAGCCACGGCCAGCCACGGCAGAGGACACCGCGGGGAGAGAGAACCCGTGAGGTGAAAATATTTCAAATTTTGAAAATTTGATTTTAATGGTTTTTACTTGATTCCATTAATTGGGTAAGGTTTCTAGGGATCCCAGGAGATGAATGAGATTGGTTTCGAGGCGTTGGACGGCCTGGAACAGCCGTGGACGGCGGGAGAAGTCACGGCCGCCAAGGTCGAATTGAAGGTACGGGTTTTCGATGTTTTTCTTCCATTTTAAGGTCCTAGAACTCTAGGTTAGGGAGAGACGAGGAGAATGGGACAAACGGGAACGGTTTTGGTGGCCGGACGGCGGAGAACCGGCCGGGTCAAGCTGCGGGTCACGGCGACCCGGTTACTGGTATTCGGGTCAACCCGTCGAGTAGTTGAAGGTGGTGACGTGGCATGATGACGTGGCACCTGTCAGATTGTCAGGTGACGTGGACAACTCATCAACCGACACGTTTCACATGTCAGTGCACAGTCAGCACTGACATGTCAGTGACGTGGCCCAATCAGGGGCTGACACGTGTCACTGACGTGGACCAGTGCTGTGATGACAAGTGGCACATGTCAGACTGCCACGTGGCACTGACAGCACAGTGAAATGGACCAATGGGAGCGTGACACGTGGCACCTGTCAGAGTCTGACATGTCAGACTTGACAGCTGTCAGATGACGTCATGCTGACGTCATCGATGACGTCAGCATGTACTGTAGCTGGCGCGTGAAGCCCATGCGCAGCCACTTCAGGCGGCGGGTGTGGGCACGTGGGGGAGAATTTGGGGATGTGTTCAACATGTGAAATCTTCTATTCGATGTAACGAACATTTTGGGACTGGTTTCGTGTCGATCGGACACCGTCTCGATATGTTTCGGGGCATCGGAAGGCTTAGGTTCGGTTTTAAAAATAGTTAAAAATATCAGAAAATTACGGGGCTTTGGTAGGAGGTTAATTAAGTAGTTAGTAACCTTCTATTACGATTTGGACAGGTTTGGGAGTCCCGGTGACGGTGATCGGCTCGGGGAGCCGTATGGCACGCAAATCGAGGCGGCAACTCGGACGGTCTGTGAGTGGACCTTGTTTTCTAAATTGGTGCATGCATAAATGTTTATTATATGTTTTAAATGCTTGTTTGATGATGTCATGGGTGCATTTGTATGTGGTTACAGATAAGCACGTATTTCGAGATTTCGGCCTTATACGGTGCGTATACGGGTCCGTATTTCTTTATTGGTTTTAATGAAATGGCTTTGGATTTATAAAAGGATAAACTCGGGTATGAGACCCATTTGGTTTTGTCTCGGGCATATGACCCCAGATTTCGGGCATGGTGCCCAGCTGAAGTCATATGTTCGGGCACGAGACCCAGTTATTTTACGGTTTATGATTTCGGGTCAGGGACCCTAGATAGATTTCCAAGTTCGTGACGGTTTATGGGAACCGGCATGAACTCTGGAAAAGTCATTGTGGTTCATGATGGTTTATGGGAACCGGCATGAACCTTTGTCAGGTCATTCTGGTTCTTGACGGTTTATGGGGACCGGCATGAACCCTGGTTATGTTATTACGGTACATGACGGTTTATGGGAACCGACATGTTACCTGATTATGGGTATTATGGATCATGACGGTTCAGGGGAACCGGACATGAATGTTTATGTTATGTATATATATGTTCATCTACCTTCCTTTACATGTTCTACTATCTCCTCCGGGGAGGGTCGTTGGCCTGGGTGGACCCCGGAGTAGTCACGGAGCACCGACTGAGTAGAGTCACCCCCCAGTTGGGTTCCTTACTCTCAGGAAGGCTATGGTTACTATTACCTCGAGTAGGATCAGTGGTCTGCGGACATTGACCTTGACATTGAGAAGACTCGGATTGAGACCCGGGTAGCATGCGCGTAGC
Organism: Prinsepia uniflora; assembly: GCA_032719365.1. Lineage (NCBI taxonomy): Eukaryota > Viridiplantae > Streptophyta > Magnoliopsida > Rosales > Rosaceae > Prinsepia > Prinsepia uniflora. The sequence continues at coordinate 10,688,935 of CM064865.1, read as the reverse complement.
TTTGGATACCGTGACAGGATTGATTGTGTGACTTATATGTATATATGATATATGATATGTGGTGTGCACAGGTGTGCCCAGGATTTGACCAGTGGCTCGTGTACTTGGTTTCTTTATGGTTTGGGGCCGAGTCCCTTATGGATTTGGACAGTGGCCAGTACGGTCGTTTTCATTGTGGTCATTTCGACCTTGGTTTATATCTGCTTTGGGCTTAGTCCCACATATGGTTTGTTTTGGATAAATGGTTTTCGAATGCATGCATGCTTTTTAGTGGAGGGTACAAATGTCTTATGAAATGTTTTTATAAACTTTTGTTTTGTCCACTCACAGTTTTTAATGTTTTGACTGCCCTTCAGGTTGACATTCGGATGTGGACTGTAGCAGAGACCGAGATATCTCATGCCTCCTCCAGATCCTGGCGTACTCTGATAGCCCGGGAGGGCAAAGGTCGGAAATATCCCTTGTCAGACGGGAGCAGGGTCATCCCGCACTAATCCCGGGGGGATTGGGATTGGTCCTGTCAATGTGGTATCAGAGCATGGCTGCTCATGTTACTCTGAATTCCAGAGCGTATTTTACACATTACTCTGTACGCAGGTCGAGGATGTGATATCTCAATGGGCTACAGTTCGTGGTCAACCTGATGTTGTGGTGCCGGTACGATAGTTAGTAGGTTTGTATCGTGGAACGTCTTGGTTTGGCACTAGATGTCGGGGTTGCCATAGTTCTGTCGGGATTGACAGTGTGGAGCCCTACGAATGGTGAACGTAGTATTACGTTAGAGTTTTGGATCGTGAGACGGTTAGTTGGGATCGTCTTCACGATGCCGTAGGGTCGGTTCCGACGACTGGTTTGGAGTTGCGACCACTCGATGGTCGGACTTTGGTTGGGTTAGATGGATTTACTGTGGTCGGCAGTTGGCAGCCGGATTCGAGGAATCCTGGTTGGATTGTTGGTAGGATTGGATTGACGTCTTTTCGATGTCAAGACCGCGGAGTCAGTCAGATTGTGGATTGTACTGGCTTGTGCAGTTGGGTTCGGTGGAACTCTAGGTGTGATCGTGGAACCCTACCTTGGGTGTATGGTTCAGAAATGTGAGTTGACGAGTGGTTTGACTTCGATGACTATTCGGATCTGGATTCGTTAGTCGGTTTAGTCAGGTCAGCTTGTGTTAGGACTGCACTCTGTAGTCGGGGTTGTACTTGTCGATTAGACCTAGTTGGTTGTCGAGCTACTCAGTTGTGGTTTGGTACAACTACGGTCATGGATGACCTGGTAGAAGACATTAGGCTAGTCGGGTTACGACTGGTAGAGTTTGGTTGGACAAGTTATCAGGGTTGGTACTTGTCGATGGAATCCCAGGTTTGGGATACAGGGTAGTTGGTACGAGCGGTTGATTCCGTTGGATGCGAATCTCGATAGCGAGGTCTGGTAGTTAGGTCTGCACGAGGTTGTGGCAGACGCTACTATCGATGGACTTAGTCGAGTCTCATCAGGTCGAGTAGACTCAGGTTGTCGTGACGATGATACGAGGTGCGTGAGTAACGCATATGTACGAGCAGTGATTTTGGATTCGACTCGGTTACGGCTGAGTACGATCGCAGAATGAGACGGGGACGTTCAGGGGACGTTTCCTATTCTCGTATGGGTTGTCAGGGTGACTGTACCCAGAGTTGTCGGGTACGAGGGAGACAGAGTTTCTCCTATTCGAGCAGAGGTACGGGGCCATCGCTCGGTATGAGCGGAGATCCAGGGTTGTCAGTTTTGCACATGGTGTGCTAGTGTTATTGTTGATGCTAGTGTGGACACTTTGTGCTGATGCTGATAGGGGATAGTGTTGATACTGGTACTAGTGCTGGTGCTGGTGCCGGTGATTGCGATGACGTTGAGTCACATCCGTCGTGATGGGCATATGTTCGGTATCATGTGCAAAGTTTTTCAAGTTTCTCTTCAAGGCCAGGCCATGACTTGGTTCAATCATCTCCCCCCGAGGTCGATTGAGTCCTTTGAAAAGTTGGCCTTGACATTTGTGAAGGAATACGCACAACTACGGACAATCGAGGTAAAAGATGACCATCTTTTGTCTGTCCGAAAGAGAGCAAAAGACACTCTGCGACAATACATACATAGATTTTACGAAGGGAAGTCTCGGATTGTCGGTTGTAGTGACCTTGTTGCAGCAATGACATTTCAACAAGGACTCCCTCAGGACAGCTAGCTTTACGGGGACATCGTCATGAGCAATGCGTGAAGTCTCACCGAAATGCTTTCGCTAGCAGAGCGACATGCAAGTTGGGAGGACGAGAAGAGCGCCGCTCATACTCAGGACCATGTCGGGGCTAGTGAAAAGGCCTCCAATGAGGATGAGCCCCATGGAAAGTTTGCAACTAGAAAGCTCAACAAGCGCAAGGCGGGGCAACACTCCCAAATGCCAGTTATGGGGAAGCCTAACTTGCCGCTATCTTTACCAGTCCATCAGATCCACAATGAAATTAAGGACAAGCCATGGTTTAAGAAGCCGGAGCCAGTCAAGGGCAATCAAGAGAAAGCTGATAAAACCAAATGGTACGTCTATCATGAATGTTATGGGCACAATATTAGCACATGTATATCTTTCGAAAGATATCTCCAAAAACTCATTAATGAGGGGCATTGTACAGACTACATCAAGAAGAAGACTGTAAATCGCATGGAGAACAAAGAGCCAAATGAGCCAGCGTCAAAGGTGATCCACATCAACTAGATGCATGTCAGCATTAGAGAGACATAAAATTCTATGGAGCTTTCAAATTTTCCTTTTCAAGTTGTCTTCTAAATTGAAGTATCGTACAATAGAATAAGATTGAAAAATTATTCTGAATTCATACAAACCTATTTGTTCACCATATACAATTTTCAAAGCTTATTCCCTCTAGTGTAAAAAGCCTTCGCCCTGCGAAGCATTTAAGCCTTCGCCATGCGATGCACCTAAGCCTTCGCCCTGCGAAGCATCTAAACCTTCGCCATGCGAAGCACGTAAGCCTTCGCCCTGCGAAGCATTCGAGCCTTCGCCCTGCGAAGCATTCGAGCCTTCTCCATGCGAAGCATCTAAACCTTCGCCATGCGAAGCACCTAAGCCTTCGTCATCGAAGCATCCAAGCCCTCGCCTTGCGAAACATTCTAGCCTTCGCCCTGCGAAGCATCCGAGCCTTCGCCCGGCGAAGCATTCGAGCCTTTGCCCTGCGAAGCATCTAAGCCTTCGCCATGCGAAGCACCTAAGACTTCGTCATCGAAGCATCCTAGCCTTCGCCTTGCGAAACATTCGAGCCTTCACCCTGAGAAGCATCCGAGCCTTCGCCCTGCGAAGCATTCAAGCCTTCGTCTTGCAAAGCATCTAAGCCTTCGCCATGCGAAACACCTAAGCCTTCGTCATCGAAGCATCTAAGCATTCCGAGTCCTGCAAATTTCTGCGTAGCAAGGAGAGCTCGTCTCAAGGGGTATCTCGCTCCCTTTCTATGAACATCCTCTCTGCACGGCTCGTCTCCAGCTCGCCCACTTTGACTTCTAATGTGAAATAAGGACCTTAAGTTTTCTTAAGTTATCGTAATCTCACATCGACAACATAACTTTCTATTAATTTCTGCGGCCCTTCGCATCAAGGTGGCACATTCGCGGGACCAGAACGGTCGGGTTTGGAAAGAAGCTGCTCAACATGCTTTTTCTCCAAAGAACCAATGGGTCCTTGCTTATTGTTCTTCATCTGAACAACGGTTTCTTTCAAGCGCAGTGGAGCGCTCAACCATTCCTTGATTAGGATGTCTGAAGGCCTCTCGCCATTCATATCTCTAAGTGGAGAAAGTAGCCAGATCATGTCCCGGAACTCTGGAGGAATTTTAAGGGCCATGTCAATCTTTTTAAGATCAGGCTAACCGCCAAACCCGTTGTACAGCTCATCAAACATGCGGAAGTGCGAGACAATCCTTAAGTCTAGAGAGGCATGTTTGTCCCATGCACCACCAACTTCGATACAGTTGAGTCTGTACATATTTTCATCATACTCCGTACTAAAAAATAGCTCCACTTTGGGTACGACTAGAGAAAGCCGACCACCGGTAATTCCGTTGTGCAACACGGAATAGCAATGCCAGAATTTATCTTCAGTGAGTCCTATACCAAAGAACTTGTTCAGCTTCTCGAAGCACAGGATGTGTCGATAGGCATCGACATCCAGTTGAGCAGGGCTGCGTCCCATCCGGCCAATAATCTTGGAGAAGAACTTCGAGAACGGGAACTTGAAACCCCACCCAATAATCAAAGGGTGGAATTTAGTCCACCGACCGCCGATAGAGTTTTTTCCTCTTCCATGCTTAAGAGCCTTCGTGGAAAAACATCTATCGCCACGCTCCACAAAAACGTCGTCTGGAAAGGCAATTTGATTGCGAGCCTTCCACTCCATGAAGTCTTCAGGCGTCTCAAACTCCATATCTTTCCCTCGGAAAGGAATTAGGACACGAGAACCGCCGCGCTCCCAAAAAGCAAGTTTGCTGGGTCTCTCGACACCTTGACGCATAGCGAGCATATTTGTGGTACTAGCAAGAGTCACAGTGAATGTGATCCAGCCTACCAATCCTCACTAGTCACGTCCGCAGGTGCGCTCAGTCACCTCCAAATCCCCGTCAACTGTTCAGCAAATCACCGCCCACCACGTGGCGCCAGTTGAACAACCGCTCCAACAAAGTTTCTAAACACCTTCGATGGACTCTTGACGCGTAGCAAGCATATTTGTGGTACTAGCAAGGGTCACATTGAATGTGAGCCAGCCTACCAATGCTCGCACGCATCGGCCAAACCGCTCGTTTTCCAAGCTACACGCGTTTTCGTAATTTCCGACGTTTTCCAAGGATCTTGAATCCTGTCCAAAATCATCATGAAAGGTCAATAATGACTCTAAGAATATCATATCAATTTCCCACAATTTTTCGGGAATTAAATATTGATTTTAAACATAAGCTATACGCTTCGGGTACTCGAAACTACTCTGAATCCATATCCGATTGACCCGAAACCAACACGGATAGGTTCGTATCATCAAAAACATCAAAACTCTAGTTAACCACTTTGTCGGAAACTCTCCCACGCGCCCTCACGCGCCGCAGCAAGCGGCTGCGCGTGAAAGCCACGCGCGTAGCTACAGTGCATCTTCTCTACCCGAATGTCTGGTAAACGGGTTGAAAAAACCGCGACAAGACCCGACTTGTTCTCCCTCAATTCGACATCCAATCCTTCAATTAAACATTCAAAAAGCTTCGGTGTAAGTCTAATTAGAATTCTGTAAGTTCCGTTAGATGAGTTCTTACCTTAAATCACACGATTCGAAGATGAACTTCAAAGCACACCTGGGCACTGTTCAACCTTCGAATTTCATCAAAATCAACAGATTTCCTTCAATTGATCCACCCAGAAGCTTAAATGGACCATGTTGAACTCATCCCCCACTTCATTGCATTGTTTGATCTCTCCACGACTACGACACAACTTTGAATTTTGCTTACTGTCGTCTTGACCGTTCAGAGCCATTTGGGCTTCAATTTGCTTCGTTCTTTCGATGATTCTGATCGTGGCAATCCCAGAAAGCTCAAAGTGAGCTCAATTTTGATCCTCAGAGTTCATAGCTTCAAATTCGAATTCCCCCCAAATTCCAAATTTTTTTATTCTAGTTCTCACTTCTCACCCTCTGTCCCCGTGTTTTCCCTCAGCTAAAATCAGACTCTTCAAACACTCAATTTCTCACTCTCAGGAACAATTTCACCCTTTTTTGTTCACGGATTGTAGGTAACAGAAGAGGAGGATTAGTGGTGTTTAAGAAGGATTAGAGATAATTAAAAAAATGATAAAAAATGATGATGATGTTTTCCATGAAACATGGAGCAGATTTTAGGGTCCTCAAATCAAGGGATGGATGACACTTGTCACTCATCCAAGTGTTCAAAATCAACAGTCACTATTCATAATTTAATATTATTTTAATCGAAATCCCGGTTTGTTCGGTTAATCGATTTCGTTCCCGTGACCATAGTTTCGTCGTCGAATCTCTGATTTCGGCATGCCGCCTGTCTATGGATTCGTATCGACTCGACCTACCTAAAGGTCATTAGCCCTCGTCCATTGGACCTCTCGAGTCAAAAGTCAACATTTCGCCCCTACCTTTCAAATTTACGAAAATTCCCCTCTCCTTCGCAAAGCTATAACTTTCGCATCCGACCTTCGATTGACGCATGCCGCCTGTCTGCGGATTCAGCGCCTCGAGACCTACTCAACAGTCTCTTCGGAAAGTCCAAAAAGTGTTCTAATAAAAAAAGTCGACTTTTGGCCCTTATAACCAGGGGCAAAATTGTCAAATAAACACTGACTCGATTCTTGAACCCATCAGTAACAGGAAACCATCACTAACAGGAAAACCCGGTAATATAAGATTCCAAACAATGTACATCCCTTCGGATTTCCCGAATACCGAATCGATGTGGGGGCATTTGTGGAACCCAAAATCATCCGAAAATTATGGAGCTGCCATGTGGCCCGTAATTCCCAAAAATGACCAAATTGCCCCTGGTAATAACGCTGATCAATTGAAAACACCCGCACATTAAATAATCTATTTATCAGTTAAATACATTATTTGATCGGGTTAAAATCTCCGTAATATTAATATTCTCCCCGAGAGTTAATTATCGTTATTCTTAATAATGGATAATTAATATTAATATTAAAATGCAATAATTGTCATTACTATCATGATGAGCCATCATTACAATTATTAAATAATATATTTAATTAATAATATATTATTTATTAATTAATAATTCAACCTACCATCAGAACGCTCCAAGGCTCCCAAGATTTTCCTATAAATCGAGATGCACATTTCATTTCCAAGGTACGTTGATTCTTCGCTTCGAAGTATATCTTTTTCCTCTCTCAAAGCTAACTTAAGAATCGGAGTGTTCTTGGTCGAACAACCCCCCGGGTAAATCGATCGAGGCAACGATAGCTAATTGTTTGCTATTTGCAGGAATTGTGAGAACTTTTCGCGGCGGGTTCAATCTTTGATTCAACAATTTATTTTAGATTTTATTATATACTTTTAATATATATATATATACATATATAAATTTTATTATTATTTTTTATCTACTACATGGTATCCATGTCAACATAAAAAATGGCCACACAAGTGCCATTGGGCACTTAATAGATTTTTTAACAGATTGCTTACGATGGGTGTCCAAATGTTATGTTTTGATAGTTTAGGTACCTAAAATCTAATTTTCATAGTTGTGGTACAAATTTGAAATGATCCCTATAGTTCCGGTATTTTTATATATTTCCATAATATCATTAGAAAATGTGAATATTTAATTGAATCAGAAGTTCATAAACGAACTAGAAGTTCACTCAGGAACTAGTAGTTCATATGTGAACATCGAACCTGTAGTTTCAGTATTCCATGAAAGTAAAAGGAACTCAAAGTTTCTTTCTTAAATTCACCGTACATGATAAAACCAGTAGATTATACATATATAATCTGGTTTATCATATCATGTTATAGAACTTGCAATTCTTATTAGTTGTTTATAGATGATTTTGCCCAAAACACTGTATATGATTTGTTCCTTTATGTAGGCTTTGGAAGAGCAATTTAATCATCAAGGGGACATCTTCTTGCCCGAAGCAAGAAATAACGGGCATTTGATTCGTTTTTCAAGATTTTAAATTAGTAAACGAATATAATTAAGAGATAATGTTGGATCCGATTACTTCTCAAATTTTGTGTGGAGGAACTGACCAAAGCTGACATTCTTGAAAGATATTTGCCATTTTCCCTGCCTTTTGTTTGATCCTATAGAATTAATATAAGGATAGGCAATTTACCAATTATGAAATTGATCGCTACCATGTTGCTCACAGAAAAAAAACAACAGTCACGTACTAAAAATGATCAATCTAGATACACTGATACCAAAGAAACACCATTTCCTAGGGTTGGCAATGAGGTGTGCCGTGTTAGGTTCGTGTCATATCATGAAATTTGTTTTACTCAAATATGCCCAATCCAAATCCTACCAGTTTAATAATCATGTCAAGGATGTCCAACCTGAACCTGTGTAGTTAATGACCTAGGTACCCAGTGTATCCCATTTAATAAACAAGTGGTATTCGAAACCTAATTAACCTATGACCCATTTAATCCGTTTAATCTCTTTAACCTGTTTAGCATATTTAACATATTTAAATTATAAGATTTAATGGGTATATAGGTAGGTAACAAGTAGATATATGAGTTAGTAATTAATACATTTATGGAATATGTTAATATATGAGTCATTATACGGGTAAACAGGTTGATCCAAAAATTTACCCATTTATTAAATGAGTTAATAGTTTATTATACAGGTTATCAAGTTGATCCGAAATCCACCAGTTTATTAAACATGTCATAATTAGTTGACCTGAAAGTGACCCAAAATTTTAATTGTGCAGGTTGACCTAGATAAATTTTGTGCGGCTTTTGAGAAGTGTATCAAGTCGTGTCAAAATTGCCACCCTTACTACTTCCTGAAGCAACCTCCATTGCTTGAAGAAAATGTGATTTCTTGAAAGATATACGACTAACTGAATTAAATATCATTGCTCATCGTGATTGAAACCGTGAAAGGAGAAACCGAAGTCGTGGTAGAAGCAAAAAGGCCTAACCTCTTGAGACATGGAAGGGAACCCCTATGACTGGGACCTATGAAACCATTGAGCATGCAACCAAAAGTGCCCATAAACCATGTACCCATGATCAAGGTACATGTGGTGGGTAAGCGTTCTCTCAGCCCTTAGGGCTTGAGCTGAGAGGAATACTGCTCCGATTGGTCGCCACAAGGACCCGAATCAAGAATATTTGTGTTATAGATATAGAGGAAAATATCGCTTGTATCGCATCTACTATGCACCTGTGTAAGTTGTAGACAAGTATCACGCCAGATGCAAAACCCGAGAGATCAAATTAGTTAAGTGATCAGTTCCCACATACGAATTAATTTGGTGATTTAGGTTTTAGATTTGAAAATGTAGTTTTTGCATTAATATGATTTAATTCAATACAAATATTTATCCTTATACATGTGATCCATTGAATTGAATTCATGAATAGTCATGTCTTGTGGGAAATTTTGTGGCTTGGCTAATCGTGTTATCACACGCACTATACTTTGAGATCGAAAATACTTTACAAACTAATTGCCTAATCATATATCTATGACAACCATAGTAGGCCAATCCAACTAGATTCAGGTTCATGGGAAAGCCCACTTGATGTTATCCAATAGTACTGAATTTACCATTAATGAGGAATTGCATTCTTCATATTTTAGAAAAATATTATTGAGTTTTAAGGATATTCAAGTCAACGGTTATCACATCGAAACCACAAAGGAATAGAAAGTGCAATACCTTTGCATAACCTTCAACCTAAACAACCATAATCGTACATTGGAGAAGTTAGTCAGAAGCTAGACAATAGCTAACCAAAAGCTAACTAATCTAAGCAACTACTTACTATGGCATGACCAGTTGGGCACCCATGTCAAGGTATTGATGCACCGTATCCTTAATTCATCAAGCGGGCATCCCCTTACAAATAATGACTTTGTGTTTAGTGAGATACTATGCAAAGCTTGCTCTTGGGAAAAGTTGAATAGTAGACCATCATATGCAAAGATGAGTAAAGAATCCATTCCTTTCTTGAAAAGAATACTAGACAATATTTATGGACCTATCCAACCACCATTCAGAAAATTTAAAAACTTCATGGTTCTCTTTGATGCATTCATAAAGTGGTCATATATTACACTATTTTCCACATAAAACACTGCTTTTTCTAAACTCATCGCCAGGATCGTTAAATTAAAGACCCAGCCACTTGGATTATAATATACAGTCCATAAGGCTCGATAATGTTGCAGAGTTTACATTGAAATCATTCGATGATTATTACATGTCCCTTGGGATTGATGTTGAACATCTTGTTCCCTATGCTCAAACCTAGAATGGTCTCGCTGAAATAATCATTAAATTTTGTAAATGATTGCACGAATCTTAGTTATGTTCCCTAAGATTCTAGTTTTGGTATAGGGATGTCAGGACCCGTCCCAAATCCCCTGGGATTAACGTGGGACGTGCCTGTTCCAATTCGTGTCAGACCAGGGATAATTCCGTCCTTAGCCCAATCGGGACTGCCAGAGAGTGCCAGGATCTGGAGCAGGAATGTGATGTTTCGGTCTCCGCTACAGTCCGCATTCGCTATCAACCTGAAGGGCATTAAAAACATTAAAGCCGTGAGTGGACGAAACAAAGGATTTATAAAAACAATTTTACGAAAAGACATTTATGCCCTTCACTAAAAATCATGCATGCATTCAAAAATCGTTTCTCAAAATATTCATTGGGGCATTGGCCCAAAATCCAAATCATAGTATGAGGGAACTCAGCCTAAAACCAAATCAAGTGGGCACTCGGCCCAAATCCAAACCACAGGGACTTAGCCCAAATCTAATTCACGTGGGTCTCAGCCCAAAACCAGTTTCCGGGAAACATCGTACACACACACACACACACACACACACACACACACACACACACACACACACACACACACACACACACACACACACACACACACACACACACACACACACACACACACACACACACACACACACACACACACACACACACACACACATATATATATATATATATATCACCCATCCTCGGAATCTCATGTGCCCAATCAATAATCGTCATGATTTATCTAAGTATGCATACTACTCGGGGTTTCACTCTGAGTCTACCCCCAGGATCTACGACGTCTGGGAGGATATGTCCAAAATCCAGGATCTACGACGTCTGGAGGACTGTCCCCGGACCAAGTCCGTAACTATACCATATCTCACACTCATGGGCATGTGCTCCCTCTTGGAGTCGCTCATCCCAGGCAGTGGATCATGACACTACAGTATCTACGACATCTAGAGGAGACCAACCATATGAGAGGTGTAACAACCCGTCTCGAGAGTTGGGTTTAGTAGAGTGATTAAGAGGAGATTAGTGAGCTTAATCGGTGGTTAGTTGGCCCCGATAAAGTTGTTAGCCTAGAATGACGATTTTGCCCCTAGTTAGGGCAAAAAGTTGACTTTTTGTTCGGGTGGTCAATTGTGTATTGACCGGTGACCAGGATGTAGTTTAGGACGTCACGAATCCCTAGGCAGGTGGCACACCCGATTCCGACATCCGAGGAGGAAGTTGTGATGTTCGGAAGGTGGAGGGCATAATCATAATTTGGGTAAATTAGGGGGGAAGAGTTGACTGTTTGTGTAATCGGGTTTAGGTATGTTGACCTAGGATGGGTAGATAGCTCTTGTCGTCCTGAGTTCGATGACAGGCGGCACGTATTGATTGGATTTACGATGTGGGAGTTACGGGTCTAGGAAGTCAGTGGCATAACCGTAAATTTGAGTTAAAAAGAAGGGTAATTTGGTCTTTTGGTTACCTGGGGATTTGTGCACAGAGAGGGCAAAATGGATGGCTGAGATTGGGCCAGATGGTGAAGGCATGGGCAGATTGGTGACATGTGGCAAGTGTGTAGTGGGTTCTACACACTTGTGCACAGGTCCAATTATTTTGGGACTTAAATCGTGCAAGTGTGTGTGTGTTCTTCAACCAGAGTGAAACAGAGGGAGGAATTGAGAGAAATTGAGAAGGTAATCGTGTAGGTTGGTGAGTCTGGTGAGTTGTGAGGGTGAAAGGAAGAAGAAAGGAGGTTGCTAATCGAGTTTGGGACCGAGATCGTGCACGGAGACACGGTGGTTGGCGAGGCTGAGTTCTCTGGTAAAACAGAGAGACGGTGAGACAGAGACGGTGGTTGTGCCGTGAGGTGGCTCAATTCAAGTCAAGAGGAGGCTGGGACGAGTGCAGAGGACTTGTTGGACACCGTGGTACACGGCTGAGCTCACGACGGTGACAGGAGGACAGGTAAATCCTCACCCCCGTTTCTTTGCTCTGTTTTGTCGTTTGGATTCAGAAGCTAAGTCGTGGACCTAGGGCTAGAGTCGAGGGATCTGGAGGTTAGGGTGAGACTCCTGGGGGTCCTAGGAATCGTTTGAGTGTGTTGCCGTGGCGAGGAGAGCACGGTGGCGGTTGGCACGACAAGAGTACCTGTGTGCTCTGTTTTGCCGTGATGTTCAAACGGGAAGTCGTGACGTGTGGGGTTGAGTCGACGGTCAAGGTGAGTCGGGTTAGGCTTAGAGAGGTCCAGGGAAGAGTTTGGAGTAGCCACCGTGATGGGGGTGACCTGGGTGGCCGGAGTAGTAGACAGAGGATGGTACGGGTTTTCTTTCGAGTTCCAGTCGACAAGTACGAGGCTGTGTCGAGGTGATTGGAGTTGGGGAAAAGATAGCCTAGGACTAGACGATGGGAATGTCGAGGCTGTGTCAAGTTGCAGAAGACTGTGCTGAACTGGGTTTGCTCAAGGTAGCCGATGCACTGTAGCAGGCGCGTGAGGACCACGCGCAGCCACTTTGGGTGGCGCGTGGGGGCACGTGCGGCGGCGATGGGGAAAGTGGTCAACATGGTTTTTGGTCTAGGTGTTCTAACGAGTCTAATAGAAGTGGTTTCGAGTGGTTCGGACGTCGTTTGAGGTTAGTTCCGCGAGGGTGATGGTTTAGGGTTCCGGTTTGTTACGTTTAGAACCCGGGGATTTTTGAGGGAATTCAGGTGATTACTCATGGACGTGTTAGTGACGTAATTTGGTGGTTGTTGATAGGATCGGGATTTCCCGAGGAAGCCGAGGAACGTGCAGGACGTTCGGGACGCGATTGAGGGCTCGGTACTGTGAGTGGACCCTTTCCTTAAACTCGAGCATGCATAACTGTTTTCTATAATTGTTTTGTGGTTTTAATCATAATTCTATGTTTATCGAATATGTTTCGGTTAGTTTTACATTATTGCACGTTTTTCGAGAAATAACGTATTTGACACGTTTTACGAGAAAGACTTGATTTCTGATTATGATGCCATGGTTTTGGGATTTCAAACAATAAATGGTTTTCAATGATTATAAAGGGATTTTGGAACATGATTTTGATAATCAAGGTTTTTGGTTTTAGAAACGGATTTCGGTAAAAGGGTTGGTTTCCAAGTGGAAAAGTGGATTCCGGATTTGGGTTCGGAATGACGGTTCGGGATGCCGGAAGGGCATCACACCAGTGATTTCGGATTCGGGTTTGGATTTGAATTCGGGAACGGTTTTCAAATGGTTTTGATTGGATTTCCTGGATCTGGTTATTGGGTTTAAAGACCCGGATACTGATTTGACGGGGGGACGGGCCCGGATTGAGTTTAAAGACTCGGGAGTTTAAAGACTCGGATATATATTGATATTTCCCCCGTAGGCCTTTGAGTTTAAAGAATCGGGAGTTTAAAGACTCGGATATGATTAAGGCCTGGATTGAGTTTAAAGACTCGGGAGTTTAAAGACTCAGATAGGTCCAGCAGGTTTGATCGGAAAAATAATGATTGGATGTTCATGGTTTTTGGTATGGTTTTATGATTCATATGCTATGATTTCTATAACTGTTTTACAGTGTTTCTGTTTCTTATGATGCTTTATGATGATCGATTTCTAACTGTTTTGATAACTGGGTTATGCATGTGATTTCAAAACGGAGGGTTAAACTCGGTTTTCTGATAAATGGTTTTAGCACTTTTCTTTTATTAAGGTCCACTCACATCTTCTGTTTTAAATTGCCCTCCAGGTTGTGGAGATAGCGCGGGGTCTTGACGTCGAGGCAGTGTCTGAGGCATAGAATTGACGAGCGGGATTTCCGAGTGCTTAAGTTTTCCTCCGCGTGCGTGTACTTATTATCGGTTTTTATTTCCTTGTGTTTCGTACTATGCTCTGTAAAGTATAACTTCGGGATATTTTATATAGTTTCTCCTGCGTCTGACTGAGTTTGGGTGATTTTGCGTGAGTTGTACTTGCGTGTTGTGTCGGGGAGTCAGACGGGAGCAGGATTTACCTCGGGTTACGGGGTGAAACCGGGGTGGGTCCTGACAAGAGGGTATATATATTTCAGTGAAAACATTCAACTGGGTCTCATACCCGAGCGTCACAACAGGATTCCTCAAATCTGATTCAAATCTAATTTCACAGGCCTCAGCCTAAATCCACAATTCAATAGGGTCTCAAACCCGAATTCTTATTTCATAAACCACAACTGGGACTCAAGCCCGATACCACAATAATAGGGCCTCGGGTTCTATTTCACAATCAACTGGGCTTCTAGCCCGATACTAGAATCAACTGGGCCTTAAGCCTGATTTCGTAAACCAACGGGGCCTTCGGCCCGATCGTATAACTTAAATGGGCATCCAGCCCGAATTCTCGTGAAATCAAATGGACTCCAAGTCCGAGGGTTTCCAATCAAATGGGTCTTATGACCGATTTCATATTTTCAAATCCAAACCCAATCATTAAACCCTCATTGAAATACCAGCATGTAAAGGCACAACATAAAGCTGGAAATCTCGAAATACGTACAATTACGTAAATACTAGCTACCACAAGAAAATGCACTCATGTCATAATAAAACATGTATTTAAAACATTTATAAACATTTTATGCATGCATCGATTCATAAAATAAGTCCACTCACAGACCGTCCGAGCTGCTGCCTCGATATGCGTGCCATACGCCTTCCCAGGCCAATCACCGTCTCTAGGGTTCCCAAACCTATCCAAATCGTAATAGAGGGTTTCTAACTACTTAAATAACCCCTCAATAAAGCCCCGTAATTTTTTCGAATTTTTAACTATTTTTAAACCCGATCCTATACCTTCGGGCATCCCGAACTATATCGAGACGATGTCCGATCAACTCGAAACTAGTCCCAAAATATTCATTACATCGATTAGATGATTTCATGTGTTGGAAATACCCCCAAAAGATGGCCCACGCGCCCTCACGCGCCGCCCAAAGGGGCTGCACGTGGGAGCCACGCGCCAGCACAATTCACCCCTAACCTTGCGCAGACCGGCTGATCCGATCCACCTCTGCAACTCCGGTCCGGCTAGACCAGTGTGACCGGTCCAAACCCATTTCTCCCTTATTTTTTCGTTCTTTTTTCCCCTTTCAATTCCATTCTCTCTGTCTCATCATTTCCTATCGATTCATGTTTTAAAAACCTAAAAACTACGTCGAGAAATTACCTGGTTGAATCAAACATCACGACCCTGTTTTCCTCCTCCCTGCCCACTCGACTCCGGCCACCAAGCTCCGTCCAAAACATCCCCTTCGACTCCTATGATCACCAGAAACATCACCCAATTTACAGAATTGATAAAAACCTTCCAATCCAAACTTTGGATTTTCAAAACCAAAACTCACCGTTTTGTTTCCTACGGCCACCATCTTCATTGTCTCAATCTCCTCTCTAACCTTCCTTCATGGCCCAACAACAATAGGTGAGGATTGAGGAAAGTGGGTCTGAGTTTTGGGGTGTGTTATACGTGGGCTTCGGGTTCAATGAAACAGACGAGGGGATGGGGAGGATGCATGCATGTGTGATGCTAAGCAATGGATGAGTGACACTTGTCACTCATCCATTGGGCAAACTTAAAATATCTGGGCCCACTCAGGACAAAAGTGTAACGACCCGTCCCGGAGTTCGCGATTAGACTAGGGATTAATGACGGATTAGTGAAGTTAATCGGCGATTAGTTGAGTAATTTCGGACGGACGATGCAAAATGATAGTTTTGCCCCTAGAATGGGCAAAATGTTGACTTTTGATTTGAGTGGTCAAATGGACTTAGGTCGATGACTGTGACGTAGGTCGGGATGTCACGAGTTCATAGACAGGTGGCACGTCCGATTCTGACATTCAAGGAAAAAGTTATAACGTTCAGAAGTTGAGGGGTATTTTGGTAATTTGGTTGAAAGGGGAAAAATGTTGACTTTTTATACGACAAGTATTTTTCACGTAGTTTGAGGACCATTAGGTAGCTCTCGATCCCTTAAGTACAACGACAGGCAGCACGCTATCATCGGCCTTTGGATAGCTCAAGTTTTGGTCTAAAGATGCTAAGAGCAAAATGGTAATTTGTAGGGGCAAGGGCAATTTGGTCTTTTTGCTGTGCCCAGTTATAATTGGACATGTGGCTGCCTTGGGATTCGTGCCCAATAGATGTGGGACACTTGTGCTTTGCTGGAAGGCTGTGGAAAGTCCCTCAGCCGCCTCAAAATATTGTTTTTAAACAAGGGGAAAATCGGGCAAATGTTTGGGAAGAAAAACAGAGAAAAAAACAGAGGGTTTGTGAGTGTGTCCACGACGTCGACGGTGGTGTCCACGACGACATGTGGAGGTAAGAAACCGTGATTTCCCTGTTTTGACTCAGATATTGTCGAATGTGCTTTAGACGTTAATCATCGAATTGAGTGATAGGGTGATGATCTAGAGGTTACAAGGAGTTGATCGAGTCTGGTTCGAGGCTTGAGACAGACGGTAAGGTGTTTTCCCGCGAAAATGCCCTGTTTCCTTCAAATATGGCAAACTCAGTTTTATGTGGTATTGATCGAATTGGTTGCTTAGGTACACTTCTAAAGGTTGTTGTGAATATTTTGAGCTTGGAGTGGAGAACCACGGTGGCCGGGAACATAGAAATTGGACAGTGGAAGTTTTTTCGATCGGACTTCGATTTGGAAGGTAAGTTATAGTGCTTAAGTTAGTGTTTTGATCACGTAGATTCATAGGAGAGGATTGGATAAACCTAATTGTGGAAAAGGAGTGAAAACGAACTGAATTTGGATAGAAAACCGGCCTCGTCGGTTCGACTGGACCGGGCTGAACCGAATCGGTCTAGACCCCGTTCAGCGAGAGGTTGAAGATAACTGTGTTGAGGCACGTGAGGCCCACGCGCAGCCCCTTTGAGAGGCACGTGGGGGCACATGGCACATCTTTTGAGAATGGTTTCAATAGGACTTTTAATGTAATTGATGTAACGAACATTTTGAGACTGGTTTCGAGACGATCAGATATCGTTTAGATAGGTTTCGGGATGTCCGAAGGTTTAAAGGCTAGGTTAAAAATAGTTAAAAATTCGGAAAAATTACGGGGCTTTAATAGAAGCATTATGAAGTAGTTAGTGACCCTAGAATGTGATTTGGACAGGTTCGAGAAGTCCGGTGATAATGGATTGGCTGGGAAAACGTAATTGCATGCGTATCGAGGCAGCGACGGGAATGGTCTGTGAGTGGACTTTACTTTCTAACTTATGATGCATGCATATATGTTTTTATATGTTTTCTACACGTGATTTCTATGTTTATGATTGTGATATCTCTAATTTATGATTTGCACGTATTTTGAGGAATTTTACGTAATTGTACGTTTTACGAGATATGATTTTATGTCATGATTTGATAATGGTTTTGATACTATGATTTTGGTA